>WOXC01002573.1:0-445147 GCA_011680675.1 Gymnobelideus leadbeateri
TTAATCCAGCTCCTTTGACCTCTGGAATAACACTTTCCAAGCCCTTCTATCCCTCAGTGTAGAAGGTGCCACATCCTGTGTTATCCTGATCGTGTTTCCACAGTATTCAAATTGTTTCTTCCTGCTATTTTCTCCTTGATCTGGGAACTCTAGAACCTGGCTATAATAGCCTTAAGAGTTTTATTTTGGGGATTTTTTTCAGGAGGTGATTGGTGGATTTTTTAAACCTTTTTTACCCTCTAGTTCTAAAACATCAGGGCAATTTTCCTTGAGAATTTCTTGAAGCATGATTTCTAGGTTCTTTTTTTGATCACAGCTTTAAGGTAGTCTGATAATTTTTTAAATTATCTCTCCTGGATCTATTTTTCAGGTCAGTGGTTTTTCCCATGAGATATTTCACATTGCCTTCTATTTTTTAAATTTGTTTGGACCTGTTTAACAGTATCTTGATTTTTCATAAAGTCACTAGCTTCCATTTGCTCCAATCTAATTCTGAAGGAATGATTCTCCTCAGTGAGCTTTTGAGATTCTTTTTCCATTTGGCAAATTCATCTTTTTAAGCATTTTTCTCCTCATTGGCTTTTTGAGTCTCTTTTGCCATTTGAATTAGTCTATTTTTAAGGTGTTATTTTCTTCAGTCAGGTTGTTAACTGTCTTTTCATGATTTTCTTGCATCATTCTCATTTATCTTCCCAATTTTTCCTCCACTTCTCTTATTTGGTCTTCAAAATCCTTCTTAAGCTCTCTATGTCCTGTATCTAGTGCATATATTTGTCTTGAAAGCTTTTTGTGGAGGAGTTCTGACTTCACTGTCTTCCTCCTGTTCCATGCTTTAATCCTTTTTTGTCCCCAAAATAGGAGTGTAAAGTCAGATTTCTGTGCTTGCTTTTCTTCCTTTGCTTGCTCATGTTGCCAATCACTTACGTGACTTTTGAGCTTTTTGCCACAGTAGAACTCTGATAACAGAGAGGGGATCTTAGTCCCAATAGCTGGGGTTTTCCCAGCTGCTGGAGGTATTAGTTGGCTGCCCTCTCTGAAACCTCCACAAACTCTGGCAAACTGGCCATGAACCCCAGGACCTCCACCCTAGACAGTGATCCAGATTCAGTCAGGTTAAAGCAAGAGTTATCTCCCCTCATACTGCTTGCTTGGTTCCAGCACAATCTGCAGGCCAGGATCTCTGAAGCAGCCACATTTTGGCGGCTGCATGGTTGTCATGCTTCAGCTGCTTCTCCCTCCAGGGGGCAAAGGCCAGATCATACTTCCAAACTCCCTGTTCCCAAAGTCCACTTACATCTCACTTTGTCCTTAGCATTTATGGGTAGATAATTCTGGAAACCACCACAGCTCCTGGTGATCTGAAGTCCCTCCAGCCAGTGGCTCTTTGTTACCTCCCTGAGGCTAAAACCTCTGGATCACAAGGGTTTGGGCTTAGTTCCCAGAGTGATCTGCTGATCCCTTCTTTCTGGCCTGCCAGGCTGTCTTCAGTGGGAGGTTAGCTTCTCTCTTTCATTTTGTGGGTTCTGTAGCTCCAAAGTTTGTTAGGGTCATTTTTTACATGAATTGGAGGAAGTGGAAGCAAGAGCCACATGGAAGTCCAGTTTCTACTCCACCATCTTGGCTCCCCCCTGCAGTGCGATTTTTGTTGGGGTCCAAGTAGTACAACCAGATCTCTTATGCCTATTCCTACTTGAAATTGGAAAATCCAGTTATGTTGATGGGCAGCTAAAGAAAGAAAACACCAACACATAAGCTGCATTTTCACAGACCACACAATAAGCACTATTCATGGACTATCTTTATTGTACTAAATCATTTCCCTGTTGAAATGGAATGAGAAAATAATACAGATTTTTATATTTCAAGTTTTGTATAAGAAGGGATTCAGCAGGATTGCTAAAATAACTATAAAAATACTTAAGAGGAAGGACAGACACTAAAGCCAAATGAGGGTAGTACTGGTTTAAGAACAGTCAGACTGCTCACTCAGCACATTCCAGGGAAACATTTTGATTGCCTTTCTCTGTTCCTTCATATTGAGGGACAATTGCCAGTTTATCCCTTTGTTGACCCAGTGTATCACTCCCATGGAAATGAAACTATCTTCAATCCCCTTTTGGGAGAGAAGAAAATGATTGAAGTTGAAAAGAAGCAGAGAAAAAAGTGGGGCAAAGGAGGCAGCAGGTGTTAAAACAGTTAAATCCAAGAAAGATGCATTAAGCATCTCTGTTCAATGCCTTCCACAATAGGCTAGAGATACAAAAAAAAATAAAAAAAATAAAAATTACCCCTGCCCTTCAGGAGTTTACCTTCTATGGGATGGGAAATACACAGATTATAAAGGCAAGATAATTTGAGGAATGAGACAGCAATACCAATAGGGTGGGGATGGGATAGGTTTGGGAGAAGGAAGAATAAGGAAAGGATTCTCACAGAAGGTGGGACCTGAATTTAACAATGAAGGGAGCCAAGGATTCCCTGATGCAGAATTGAGGAGAAGGCAATGCTATGCCTATATGAAATCAAGGAAGGAAAGAGCAGAATGTCAATTACAACCAGTAATTTATTTTTACCTTTAGTAAAATGCAAACGGATTAAAGAGTAATATTGTGAAGTATATTATAGTAACTGGATAGAGTATGAGAATCAGTGTCACAAGGAACTGAATTGAAAGCCAGCCTTAATGATCTGGTTGCTATGTGATCATGGGCAAGTCTTTTGCTCTAACCGAGATTCAGTTTCTTCATCAACAAAAGTCACTCAATCACAGGATTTTAATCACTTACTATGTGCCAGGAATCATGCTGAGCAAAAAAAGAAAAAAAAAACAAACAAACAAAACCTGACAGTCCCAGTCTCTAAGGGCCTGCACAATAAAGAGGAAGACTCATACTTTGGCTTTCTCTCTTTCTCTCTCTTTCTCTCTCTCTCTCTCTCTCTCTCTCTCTCTCTCTCTCTCTCTCTGTATACAAGCATATATACACATGCATATATGTATGTACAGACAGGTATGTATATCTATATCTATCTATAGGTATAAATATGTGGGTATATGTGTGTATGTGTTGTGCTCTCACATCAAGGAAAGAACAAATAGACAGCAAGAGAGTGAAATTAGAGCAAGAATGTGGCTAAGAGATGATAATACTGGGAAAATGTGCCAGAAGAATTACTGTGATGTTCAGATAGATTAATGTGTGTGTATGTGTTTGTTCATGACAACCTTGAACTTGACTTGCCCTGTTTCTCTAAGAACTTTATTCTTATTCTCTTGTCTCGTTGTGCTTAGTCCTTTATTCTTGAAGAGGACCATGACATCAGAAAGATAATGATATGACTTGTAATTGACTTTGATCTGAGTGATGGTGGGCTGTGCAGTCACTTTCTCCTCCAGAGCCATCTGGGTCCAGTGGCCAGATATTGATCAGGATTACTGGAGATGATCAGGATGACTGGAGATGGCTCTTGGCCCTTTTAAACTAAGGTCTTTTCAGGTTCTCATTTTGAGTGAGGAAACACCCTCTTAAATGCCACCTGTTGAAGATGTCAGTCAAGGGATGCCCCCTTCTATCAAAAAAGCAAAACTGGGAGGAAAGACCTCAGGGTTGCTGGCCAAAAGAGAGACAGTTACTATTTACATTCACTCTGAGCCAGGAGGGCCCCAAAACAATCATTAAATGGTGCTTGAGCAGGGACCTATTGTCCAATCATTGAGATCCAGTGTGCATTAGGTTTAAGGCTTGGTTTTTGTGAAAGAAATATAGCCAGTAAAGCCCAAAGTAACTAGGTTGGTTTTGGACATAAAAATGTACCTTCCTTTGGGCAGAACACCCTGAAGAGAGGGGAGAAGAGGAGAGGAGAAGAGAGGAAAAGAAGAGGAGAGGAGAGGAGAGGAGAGGAGAGGAGAGGAGAGGAGAGGAGAGGAGAGGAGAGGAGAGGAGAGGAGAGGAGAGGAGAGGAGAGGAGAGAAGAGGAGAGGAGAGGAGAGGAGAGGAGAGGAATTAAATAAAAGAAATCTTGTGGAAGGTGACCTATCCATGCCAGATTTTAAATTGTATTATAAAGCAGCAATCATCAAAACTACTTGATACTGGCTAAGAAATAAGAGTGGTGGATCAGATAGTGGAGGCACACAAGATACAGTTGTCAATGACTATAATAATCTCCTGTTTCATAAACTCAAAGGCTTTAGATTCTGGGATAAGAACTTACTATTTAACAAAATCTGCTGGGAAAACTGGAAAATAATATAGCAAAAACTAGGCATAGACCAATATTTTATACCACATGCCAAAAAAAGTCAAAATGGGTACACTTTAGATATAAAGGCTGATACTATAAGCAAACTGGGAGAGCAAGGAATAGTTTCTCTCTCAGATTTATAGAGACTGGAAGAATTTATTATTATCAAACAAGAGACAGAGAACATTACAAAATGCAAAATGGATAATTCTGATTGCATTAAATCAAAAAGGTTTTGCACAAAGCCAGTGCAACCAAGATTAGGAGGGAAGCAGAAACCTGGGAGAAAATGTTTACATTCAGCGTCCTTTATAATGATCTCTATATAGAGCCATGAGTCAAATTTTTAAGAATACAAGTCATTCCCCAATTGATAAATATTAAAATATATGAAGTCAATTTTTCAGATGAATAAATTAAAGCTATCTATTGTCATAGGGGGAAATAAATCATTCATTTCCTACTGATTAGAGAAATGCAAATCAAAACAACTCTGAGGTACTACATCACACTTATCAGATTGGCTAACAAGACAAAACAGGAAAATTATGAATGCTGGAGAATACGTTTTAATATTGGAATACTAATACATTGTTGGAGGAGTTGTAAACTGATCCAACCATTCTGGAGAGCAATTTGGAACTATTGCCAAAGAGCTATAAAAATTTGTATACCCTTTGTCCCAGCAATACCAGTTCTAGGTGTATAACCCAAAGAGATCATACAAATAGGAAAAGGACACACATATACAACAAATATTGATAGCAGCGCTTTTTGTGGTGGCAAAGAATTGGAAATTGAGGGGATTCTCATTAATTAGGGTATGACTGAACAAGTTGTGGCATATGATTATAATGGAATACAATTGTGCTATAAGAAATGGTAGATTTCAGAAAAACCTGTAAAGACTTATATGAATTAATGCCTGAGTGAAGTGAGAAAAACCAGAAGAACACTGTACACAGTAACAGCCACATTGTGTAATGATGAGCTTTCATAAACACGGCTCTTCTCAGCAAATCAAGGATCTAAGACAACTCCAAAAGACTCAGGATGGAAAATGCTGTCCACATCCAGAGAAAGACCTGAAGAGTTTGAATGCAGATCAAGCACATTATTTGCTCTCTCTCTCTCTCTCTCTCTCTCTCTCTCTCTCTCTCTCTCTCTCTCTCTCTCTCTCTCTCCTCTCTGTCTTCCCCTACGCTCTTTTTCTCTCTCCCCACACTCCCATGTGTTTCTTCTTTTTCATGATTTCTCCCATTGGTTCTAATTACTCTTTACAACATGACTAATGTGAAGATTGATTTAATATGAAGGCATATATAGTGCCTATATCAAATTGCATGCTTGGGTTGGAAGAATGAAAGAGATGGGGAGAAATTTGGAATGCAAAAATCTTATGGAAGTGATTGTTGAACTAAAAATAAGTAAATTTAATTTAAAAAAAGAATTTATCCATTTACTTGAATTGTTTTTTTTGTTTTTTTTTTTGTTTGTTTTTATATTTGTATGTATTCTGATTCATTGCTAGATAAGAAGGCTCACTTTGTAAGTTTAGCCTGGAGTCCCCAGGATCTGATCTCAGGCATCAGGCACTTAACAGCTATGTGACCTTGGGAAAGTTACTTAACTTCTCTTACCCACAATTTCATATATGGAAAATGGGGACAATATCAACCACCTCTCAGGATTGTTGTGAACATAAAATTTGATAATATTTGTAAAATAATTTGCAAATCTTAGAGCTTTATATAAATTCTAGCTATTATAATTATAATAATGATTGTGTATGGTTCCATAGCAATAGAATCAATAGTGACTACTCTTTGAAACCTATCCTTAAATTAAATATAGCATCTTAAAATTATATTTGTATCTAATTCATATCTCTCTAAGTCTCTTTGTCTTAATAACAAATTGAGATAAAATGTCTAGTTAACGCCTAAGTAAACTGTGGCATTCCTGTGCTTTGTTAGTTTTAGATACCTAATGAGAAAGAAAATACAGTGAATGAGGAATCATCTATTACCAATGAAGCCATGCTAATTCTATGTTCTCTATTCTCTTTTCTTAATCTTCATTTATCATTTTAAATAGGGAATTTTCCTAACAATTAAATATTAATACATTGGTTTATTGTCATATAAAGTATATTATCTCTCTCAGTGTCTGTCTCTCTCTGTCTCTGACTCTGTCTTTCTCTCTCAACTGGGACTGTGTTAGCCAATCTACAGACCTATTGTACCTCCCTGATACTTCATGATCTTTCAAAAGTCAATAACTTAACATTCACAGCTCCCATTTTTTTCATTACTCAGGAATATAATCAATCTCCAATTGATGATTTTATCAGGACAGGCACCTAGTTATTTCTTGTTTGTTATCATTGTTGTTTTGTTGTTTCATTTTTGCATTTATCAGAATAGTGATGTTTTTAGTATAGAGAATTCCCCTACCTTTACCAATGTAAAGAGGAACCTTCTTTACAACATAGATTCATTGAGGGTAACTTAAAGCCCATAGAAACAAATTACTTCTAGATCATTCAGTTAACATGATTCATATTTCACTGGACTTCCTGATTTGGAGGCAAGCTCTCTACCCACTGTGCTCTAAGCCCTATCGAGGGAAGGAGACCTTTAGCAATTTTAAAGTGATATCTGTCTTCAAATTCTCATATCAAAATTATGAAGTTGCAAAATATAACAGGAGTTTGGTGGGGACCAAATTAAAATTTTATATTTGACTACTATATTTTTACTATGGCTACCCAAGAGAAGAGAGACAAGCACTAGCCTGAGAAAACAGTAATGGATTGTAGTCACATTTTGTTGTTGTTTTAATTCAGATTATATTTAGACCAACAGGAATACTTTCATGTCAGATCTTCTAACAGAGGAGCTGACAGCAATGGGCTACTGGCACTATCAGCTATGTTGCTTCTTTTCATCTCCTGGCATCAGTCTTCAGCATGACTATATCCTGGAGGGGGATGGGTTAGCCAAGGAAGCAGGCTCCCAGTAGATTTGAATCAGCTGCCATCATTACTTTACATCATCCAAGATGGACCATCTTCCTGTGAGGATTTTCTGTGCCTCCCAAGGAGATTTATTTGGCTTGATCATCTACCGAGGGAATAGATATGGGGTTGTATTCTCCAGAGAGAGTGACAGCTGGTAGTTATCATTATCCTAGTTTATCCACAGCTTCACAATTGGTGTTATCAAGGG
Source organism: Gymnobelideus leadbeateri (assembly GCA_011680675.1). Classification (NCBI taxonomy): domain Eukaryota; kingdom Metazoa; phylum Chordata; class Mammalia; order Diprotodontia; family Petauridae; genus Gymnobelideus; species Gymnobelideus leadbeateri. Next base: position 7,473 of record WOXC01002573.1, read on the forward strand.
CCAGGGCATCAATCAATATTTCCAAACTGATTGCACCTGTGATGCAAGCATGCCCACATGCTGGGTTGTCTGCTGCTTGTTTGAACACATGGAAATGAGGCATTCTCCTTCTCCTAGGGCAGCAGCTGCACCAAAGAGTCCCTGGGCACCTGAAAACAGGCCATTGATGCTCTGCATTGGCAAAATGTTTGGGTTCCAAGTAGCAAATGTTAGGTTTGGCATAGTGATGTATCTCTTAGTGGTGATTTTATATGCTGGGCCTTTATTCACTCTGTGTTGTTCTCTGAGGATTCATTTAGCTTGTTTGGACCCCCAAGGTGATGAGTCATAGGTAAATCAACTCAGAGAGTATCCATCAAGATAAAGATCACAGGAATTATATGCTAGGATACCTCTAATGTAACTGGAACAAGCCAATACAAATTCCTGGCCCATCCCCACTAAAGAGAATTTGAAGGAATTGTACTTATTCTGCTTGTCTGTAGCTCCAGGAGTGACTTAGTGAAGATAGGAGATATTATCACCTTGGGAAAAATCCATGGAGAGAGATTTGGGGCTTAGTTATTAGCATATTATTTCAGAGATGTGGCTGAAGTGTTTTTCTTTCTCTCTTTCCCTATAAAGGGAGCCTGCTCAGATAATACACAAATTTATTCTCATAAGATGCTAAATATGACCAAGTCCCCCTCACAGTTAAACGGGGCGGGGGGGAGGTGCATTGCTACTGTTGCTGCTGACAGTGCTGATGACGAGGCATAAATTTTTAAACAAACAAGAGTTAGAGAAAATCACGAATTATAATATGTACATTTTTTCCCATGGAACTGAAAAGCTTTTGCACAAAATGAATGTACATAGAGTAAAGGAAAGTATCAAAAAAGAAAAAAAAATCTTGGCATCAATATATGTAATAGATGTATGATTATAGTATGCACACATATACTTATATATTTATGCACATTTATTTTGCTATATAAAACCAGGAACCATTTCTCAGAGACTAAATGGACAAATTATATGAACAATAAAAGAATTTCAAACTATTAAGAAACTTAGGAATGACTGCCTAAATCACTTGTAATAAAATAAATTAAAATTAAAATATCTCCAGTGTTTCATATCATACTCAGCAAATTTTCAAAGATGATACAAAATGAGAAAATGCCAATATTGGAGGCACTGCCAAAGACAGAAAAAACTGATACACTCTTGGTAGAAAGATGACATGGCCCCTATCATTCTGCAATGAAATTTAGAATTATGCCAAAATGTATACAAATGTACCCATGGTAAATAATAAAAAGATTTTATGGCTAATCACAAATATTAAGGAAACCAATGATGTAAAGAGGGTATTGTGTGTAACCATATATCAATAGCAATATATTTCAAGGCAGCAATATACTGGAAACTAAGTGAATGCCAATCAGTTAGAGACTGCCTCCACAAATTGTGGTACATATATGTTCTATTTCCAGATAATTAGGAAAAATAAATAAATTTGAAGAAATCAAAGAAACATGGAAATATTGATGGAGGCTGAAGTAAGAAGAGAAAGGAAAGCAGTGTACATAATAATTAAAATGATATAAGTAGAAATAGGAAAAGCAGCAGAACTGAACATTTAAAAAATTGATGACCAAGGTTGGTCTTAGAGAAGTGTTGAGCAAACATACTTTACTTCCCTCTTTGAAGAGATAGAGACAAAGTGTTTGAAATGTTTATATATATATATATATATATATATATATATATATATATATATATATATATATCTGGTTGATATGTTAATTGATATTATTGGTATTTCCCTTCTTTCATTCCCCCCTCCCTAGGAGAGATGTAGAGGTGTTTGGAGATGAGAGCTATGGCGAAAAATGTATTTTTTAAGGACCTGACCAGTCACCTCATCAGTGTACAGAGTTCTCTAAGATATTTTTCACTCAATATGGAGAAAAATCTCCTCAGTAACTTGGATGAGTTATCTAGTCTCATATAGGCTGTAGGTATCAGAGGAAGTACTTGAACTCAATATTCCCTGATTTTGAGGATATCTCTCTATGCAACATACTTTATAGCCTCTCATCATTTTTTTTTGAGTGGAGAGAGAGAGAGGGAGACAGAGAGAGAGAGAAGAGAGAGAGAGAGAGAGACAGAGACAGAGAGACAGAGAGAGAGACAGAGAGGCAGAGAGAGACAGAGAGACAGACACACAGAGAGAGAGACACACAGAGACAGAGAAAGAGACAGAGACAGAGATACAGAGAGAGATAGAGACAGACAGACACAGAGAGAGAGAGAGAGAGACAGACAGACAGACAGACAGACAGACAGAAAGAGAGAAATTGAATTTGTTTCTGAAACTATGGCCTACATGAATGGGAAAGGGTATTTATTTTTCTAAGTAAAGCAAATTATAAAAGATGTCTCAAAACTTTGGGCTTTATTTATAAGTTTACTTTATCTCAATCAAATGTAAATTTTTTTTTAAAGCAATTGGGGTTAAGTAACTTGCTCAAGGTTACAGGGCTAGTCATTATTTATGTGTGGATGCTCATTTTCTGAGGCCGGATTTGATCTCGGGTCATCCCAACTCCGAGGCCGGCGCTCTTACTCACTGTGCCACCTAGCCGCCCCTTTTAGGGCAATTGGGGTTAAGTAACTTGCCCAAGGTCACACAGCTAGGTTTTTGTTTGTGTGGGTTGTGTCTGAGGCTGGATCCGAACTCAGGTCCTTCTGACTCCAGGGCCGGCGCTCTATTCACTGCGCCACCTAGCCGCCCCTAAATGTAAAATTTTTAAGCATTCATGTAAAAAAATTTGGGGTTCCAAATTATCTCCTTGAAAAGACAAGCAATTCGATATAGATAATATTTGTGAAATCATGCAAAACATATAAAATATTTCTATATGAGCTGTGTTGTAAAATAAAACACAAAAAACCAAGCAAAATAAAGTTTAAAAAATAAACTTCGATATGTATTCAGACTCCATAAATTCTTTCTCTGGAGGTAGATAGCATTTTTTATCTCAAGTTCTTAAAAGCTGTCTTGGATTATTGTATTATTGAGAAGAGCTAAGACATCCACAGTTGATCATCCTTAAACTATTCCTTTCATTGTTGATAATGTTCTCCTGCTCACTTCACTTTGTATCACTTCATATATGTCTTCCAAAGTTTGTTCATTTGTTTTCTTCTGAAAGCATCCTGCAAGATTTTGGGGTTTATCAAACATTAGATTACTATGGTCATTTACTACCAAGTATTGTATACCTCATCTTTTCCACTAATCCATAATTCTATTTCTCAGACAGTAACTGATTATTTTGATGATTTACCTTTGTAATACAGTTTGATGTCTGATATAGCTAGGCTTCTTTTCTTCACATATTTTTTATTAATTCCCTTGATATTCTTGTCCTTTACTTCCATATTAATTTTGTTATTATTTTGTCTTGTTTTATAAAATATTTTTGTAGGTTGATGGTATAACAGTGAATAAGTAAAATAATTTAAAAAGAATTGTCATTTGTATTATATTGGCTTGATCTTTGTATGAATGATAGCTATTTCTCCTATTGTTTAGATCTGACTTTATTTGTGTGAAAAGTGTTTTGTGACTGTTCATCTAATTCCCGGGGAAGGTAGACTCCCACGTGTTTTATTTTATTTTAAATAAAAGTTTAAGTTATTTTAAAGGGAATTTTTTCTTTCTCTCTCTTTCTGATGAACTTTGTTGGCAATATATAAAAATGCTGATGATTTATATGTGTTTGTTTTATGATCTGTACCTTTGCTGAAGTTATTAATAATTTCAAATATATTTTTAGTTGTTTCTAGGATACTAAGTATTCCATCAGATCATCTGCAAAAAGTGATATTTTTTTTCTTTCCTCATTGCCTATTCTAATGCCTTCAGTCTCTTTTTTCTTGTTGTATTTCTGTAGCTAGCATTTCTAGAACAACATTGAATAATAGTAGTGATAAGGGGAATCCTTGCTTCACCCCTGATCTTATAGGGAAGGATTCTTGCTTATGCCCATTACAGATAATGCTTGCAAATGGTTTTAGATAGATACTATATTAATTTTAAGAAAAGTTCCACTTATTTCCATGCTTTCTGGCATATAAAATAGAAATTAGTCTTGTATGATATTAAAGGAATTTCCTTCATCTATTGATAGGGTCACACATTTTTGTTATGGTTAATTATACTGATAGCTTTCTTAATATTGAAGCAGCCTAACATTTCTAGTGTAAATTCTGCCTGGTCATAATGTATTATCTTTGTTATATATTGCTACAATCTATGTGCCTGTTTATCTTATTTCTCAGTTGCATGTAAAAAAGAATTAATACTTGTTTTTAAAACTTTGAGATTCAGATTTTCCCCCCTTCTTCCCTCCTCACCAACCCCCATTGGGAAGATAATTAAATATAGGTTGTACATGTGTAGTTATCCAAAACATTTCCATAGTAGTTATATTGTGAAAGACTAACTGTATTTCTCTCCATCCTATTCTGCCCCCCACTTATTCTATTTTCTCCTTGGACCCCGTCCATTTTCAAAATTATTTGATTCTAACTACCCTCTCCCCCAATCTGCCCTCCCTTCAATCATCCCCCATCTTATCCCCTACCCCCTCCAATTTCCTGTAGGGTAAGATACCCAATTGAATGTGTATGTTATTCCCTCCTTAAGCCAAATTCAATGAGAATAAGGTTGTCCCATTCCCTTTCCCCTTCCTGTTCTTCCCCTCCATTGAAAGAGTTTTCTCTTGCCTCTTTTATATGAAATAATTTACTTTATTCTGTCTCTCCCCTTGTCCTTCCCCCAATAAATTAGTCTCTCACCTCTTAATTTTATTTTTTAGATATCATCCCTTCATATTCAACTCATCATGTGCCCTCTGTCCATGTATACATGAACATACATATGCCTACACTCACATATATATTTATATACATACATATACCCTGCTATATACACATATACGTGTATGTATACATAGATATATTACCTTCAAGTATCATCATACTGAGAAAAGTCTTATGAGTTATACTTATCATTATCTCATGTAGGAATATAAACAGTTCAACTTTAATAAGTTCCTTATGATATCTTTTTCCTGTTTACTTCCTTATACTTTTCTTGCTTCTTGTATTTGAAAGTCAAATTTTCTGTTCAGCTCTGGTTTTTTCATCAAGAATGCTTGAAAATGGGGAAGCTAGGTGGTGCAGTGAGTAAGAATGCGGGTCCTGGAGTTTGGAGGACCTGGGATCGTTTTTGGCCTCAGAAAATTAGCACCCACACATAAATAACTAGCCGTGTAAACTTGAGCAAGTTACTTAACTCCAATTGCTTTATAAAATAAAAAAGAATGCTTGAAAATCCTCTATTTCATTGAATGACCATATTTTCCCTTAGAACATTTTATTCAGTTTTGCTGGGTAGATAATTCTTGGTTTTAATCCTAGTTCCGTTGACCTCCACAATATCATATTGCAAATGCTTCAGTCCCTTAATGTACAAGCTGCTAGATCTTGTTTTATCCTGATTGTGTTTCTGCAATACTCAAATTGTTTCTTCCTGGTTGCTTGTAATATTTTCTCCTTCACCTGGGAACTCTGGAATTTGGCTATAATATTCTGGAGAGTTTTCTTTTGGGGATCTTTTTCAAGAGGCAATTGTTAATGAAATTATTTTCATTTTGATGCTGGTAATTTGGTTTTCTTCTTTCTTTTCCAGTTCTTTTTTTTAATTGCATGCTCAATTTATTAATATGTCCTATCCTTTATTTTATGGATAAAAGCATTTAGAGATAAATATTTTCTCCCAAGTACTGCTTTGGTTGCATCTCATAAATTTTGGTATCGCATTGTTTTTATTTTCAATGAAGATATTTATTGTTCAAATGATTTGTTCTTTGACCAATTCACTCTTTTGGATTCAATTATTAACTTTCAAATTAAATTTTAATCTATCTTTCCACAGCCTTTTATTAATTATAATTTTTTGCATTATGTTCCTGTAAAGGATTTGATTTATATTTCTTTTTTTTCCATTTTTGTTTGTTAGGTTTTTATGTTCTGATACCTATTCAGTTTTCTGTGTAGGTGACATATAAAGCTAAGACAAAGGTACCGTGCTTTCTATTCCCATTCAGTTTGTTTTTTTAGAGGTCTATCATATCTATTTTTTCTAAAATTTTCTCCTTAACTTCTTATTGCATATTTTATAATTAGATTCATCTAGTTCTGATAGGAAAAATGTGGGTTCCACCACTAGTATCTACTTATTGAAATGACTCATAACTTTTCTTTCAAGAATTTGGATATCATGCTATTGATGCATACATGTTTAATACTTATATTGCTTCATTAGGTATGACATCTTTTAGCAAAATGTAATTTCCCTGCCAATCCCTTTTAATTAAGTCTATTTTTGTTTTTCCTTTGTCTGAGTTCATGATTACAACTTGTTTGATTATACCTAAGGTGAAGTATAATAGATTTTGCCCAAGACCTTTATTTTTACCATTTGTGTCTCTCTGAGTCAAGTGTTTTTCTTGCAAATAACATATTGCTGGATTCTATTTTTTTTTAAATCCATTCTGCCATCTGCTTCTGTCTTAAAGGTAAGTTCATCCCACTCACATTCACAATCATTATTACTGTGTTTTCCTCTAATTTTTCCTTGTTTATATTTCTCTCTCTTTTAACACTGTACCTCCTGAGAAGTCTCTTGTGCTTATGACCACTGTCTCCCTTAATCTACCATCATTTCTATGAAACCCCTTCTACTTTCCCTCCTACTTCTCTTAGGGTAAGAGAGATTCCTTTATCCAACTAAATGTGTATATTATTCCTTCTTCAAGCCACTTCTAATGTTTTCATTTAAGGTTAACTCTTGCCTTCCAGAACTCCATTTTATCTGCCACTATACTGTTATAACCACTGTTCTGTGAACCACCCCATCTCTCCCGTCTTGGGTAAGTTCATCCATCCTGCCCAAACTTGCCACGTGGAACCCATAGTCCCACCTTTGTTTAGTTCTCAGAATAGACTTGGGAACTATCCAGTGAGGCAACAAACTGATCACTGGGCAATGAACTAATCACTATGTGATCTAACCATTAAGTTGTAGATTTTGTCTTTATAAATCCTAGCACATACTCCTTGGGGCTGGTTGATTTGGATATTGTTTACCCTTTGCAGTTACCAGCCATTAAACTCCACTTAAAACTATAAACAGTCTCACACATTGTCACTTTTGGTTCAACATTTTGGAGGCCCTAGAGAGATTTCAGTGTTCCATGTTGCCACTGAGACCTCAGGGCCTCAGCCTCAGGGCAAGGGAAGGACTCCCCTGACTCTGAGGGGAGTCAGCCCCTGAGACATTCCAGGGCCCCAAGAACTTGGGCAGAGTTGGCCTAATTCTTCCTTGCCTCTGACTTGTCTCTGCATTTGGCTATCTTGAAATCCTAGTCTGTTCTCTAGAGGTAAGTTTTCTTCTGGTTCTCTGTCTCCTGGTTGGGAGTGAGTGGTAGCTAGATACAGGTTAACACCCTCTCCCCTAGTCCCCCAAGACGTTAGGTGGGGTTATGGGGGTAAGTCAATCAGACTGATAGTCTGTTCCAGTCTGTATGGCTTGCCATTGGGTATATGTTTTAGTGTCAATGTCTGTTCTGGTCTGTTTTAATTGTTATGTGCACAAGTTGTCTGTTCAGGGATTTCTGCTCAATTCTTGTTCTTCTGTGTCTGACTGTCTTTCAAGTCCCAGGTCAAATACTTGATTGGATTTTGGAGGAGTTCCTCCAAGGCTGTTTTCCCAACTTCTGGTGGAGACACATCCTTGTTTTCTGTCTGTCTGTGTCTATGTAAAAAAACTGAGTCTGCTACCCTGTAAGATTAAAAATGCAGCCAGCCAAAAACAAACAACAAACTGTACCTCAGCTAGAACAATTGATAGTCTTTTAAAGAAAGGTTGTTGTTAAAAACAAAAAAGAAACAAACAAACAAACAAACAAAAAACCTCTCTCTCTTTCTACTTCCTTGGACTTTGGCCAAGTTCTGGAGGTAGAGAGACAGAAGGGGGGGAGGGGAAACTTCTCCCCTAAGATCTAAGAGAAAAGGGGTCATTTCACTGATCAAAGAGAAGCAGGTTTCAAAGCTACATTTTGGAATAGGACTAGCACTTAACCCTTTCTGGGTCACAGCCCAGTTCTTCCATGGGTAGTGTTAGAGTACCTTCCCCCTGTCATCCTGACTCTGACTGAGCTAAGGTTGCAGTGAAAAGTTAGAAGAATGGTACACAATTTGAGTAAACCTCCCCCACCTGGTGAAAGGAACAATGGAAGGAGGCACAACAGATAAATCAAGGCCTCACTAGCAATAGCCCTAGGTCCTTGAGCACCCTAAAGCCCACTCCTCTAGGTAAGCCCCAAGGCCGAGCTTTCCCACACAAGGAGTGGTACCATCTTTCTCCTTCCTTCCCAAATTAACCACCCCCCACAACCAGGTTCTGCAACTGTGGGAAGATGAGAAAAGAAGAGAAAATGATGTCACAAGTCACCTAGCCTATACACTTGGTGAGCCCAATTTTCTATCAATAATTTTTATATGTGATTTGGAAATGCAATTAATGTGATCTTACTGTTAGTGTTATTGTATTTCCACATTGTAGTAAAACTTTTATATTGCAAATCTTGAGTGAAAATTGTGAGCCAGAAATGGTGTTAGACAAAGCAACTTTTAATCTGAATTTGGTTGAAATTAAAAGGCAGTGGAAAATATTTGTTTAAAACCAGGTATGTTATTTTATGAAATCCTGCTAGTCCTGTCTTAAAGCTAACACGTTGGCTCTCACTTATGAAAATTGTAAAACTGTTAACTAAGTTATTTGGCATTATTATAATGTTAAAACTTAAAACTGATCCCCAGCAGCTCTAAGGGTAGACAGGGTAGACACTCGCTACTCCCCTCCCTTAGGAAGATGGTCAAGTTTGCAAATATAGGGCTATAGGTGTGACCAGAGGCCACATGTGCCAACTACCATATACTGAGATCCTAAAAATAAAATATGGGAACCCTGAAAGACATCCTGGCAAGGAAAGAAAAATCAGTATTGAAAACAGGGGACTTGTCACACAGAAATTATGTGGTTTTCATCAGTCCAGGGGAAGAATATCATAGGATGGACAGGCAGATTAGGCCCTTCTTTGGGCTCCCTATCAATATCTCCTTGTTTGTCAACTTGCCAGACCCCCAGCAACCAACTGTTGGGCATGGTCATCAGCATCAGGAAAAAATAGAAGCCGGTTTGGGTTATAGAGTTTCTAAACAAAGAACTTAGCTTACTGAGAAATGAAATCTCTTATGTATGTAAGTCATGATAAAATTTTATTGCTTATTGTAACTCTGTACAAATAAAAGCGATTGTATCTAGCTCGAAGCTGTGATGGGTGAGACTTGCCATTTGACGTAAAAGCCGTTGGGACCACAACTCATTTTATTTTGAGCTTGAATTTAGATATAGGTGTCTGCATTAAATCAGGATCTGAGAGAAATGCCACAACCTACTCAGAAGGAATCCTGCTACAGGTGAAGGTTTGCTTTTGGGAAAAAGCCAAGAGGGCCAATTAAGCCTCAATCTAAAATGGGACCCTCCTTGCTCAGTTTCCCCATTGTCTTCCTTTGAAAAGGGATGTTTTCCACCTGGCTTTTCCTGAGTCTGGCTATGAGGTGTAATTAAAGTGAATTCAAACTTATCTGAATTCAAACAGAGGCAAGGATGTTTTATCCTCATATCTGGCATGTTCCTGCTTTTTCTGTTTATGACATATTTCTCTAATTAGAACAAGTTGTCAGTAAAAGATAGTAAAAATACAATGCAAGGATGTGAAATTTTGCTGTTCTCAATCTGAATGTGTTGTCATTCCATATCCCAAACAACTGGGTAAATTAATACACAGGCTTTTCATCTGCCTACCTGCATAGTCAAGTGAAAATTTAAATCCCTGAAATAGAAGATTTTTTTTTTCTGAATGATATGGGAACAATTAGACAAAGGGAAAAAGAAGTTTGTGAAACAAAGATAAAAAAACATTGTTAATCATTATCCCATATACTAAGGCTGGGATACATCCCACCTACTAATATGTGTGTTAGATCTGAGCTATTCAGCTTAAAATCATATTCCTTTCTACAGCTAAATAGTTTTCTAAAAAGGTACTTGGGCTAGTCAACTGACTGTTACTAGATATATCTGTCTTTCTCCTTATATCTTGGGCCCTGCATATTGAACTTGCCTGTCAAATTTGTGTCTCTCAGACTACAGGCCAATTCACATACAGATGTCAGCAAGCAGTGGATACCAGTCTATACTCACCTATCATCCCTGGGATGTGGTCTGTGCTCAGTTCCACCCAACCTCCTTCTTGGGACCCACTGAGACGGGGACAGTTCTACTCCCCTTTCCAGCCTGAAGAAACTACAGAAGTTGAGACCTTAGTCCCTTCTCCCAAATTAATTTGGACCCCAGATCTTTGATGGGGGAATGATGGAATCCTAATAAAATTGCCCCAAGGCCTAATACTAAATACTTCCCAAACTGACCATGGCCCTGACTATTGGCTTTGAATGGATGCCTAGCCCCCTTATTATGCCCTACCCAAGGAAGTCTCCCAAGCATCCAGTTCTGAGTCATGTGCCTGGAATCAACCAAGTTTAACTCTAGGGCATATCTAGGGCTCTGGTACTTGTCTGGTCACAATTACTGTCTCTGTTCCCTCTTTGGGCTCCCTCTATTTCCTGGCTCCAGACCTAGACTTGAGCCATCTGGAGCACTCTATCTCCCAACTCGAGAGACAGGTTAACTCTCTGGCGAAGATGGTCCTTCAGAACCACAGAGGCTTAGGTCTCCTGTTTCTAAAACAAGGAGGCCTCTGTGCTGCACTAGGGGAGGTCTGTTTTTTCTATGACAACAATTCTGACATAGTCCAGGAAAGCCTTTTTCTGGTTCATAAGAACCTGGACACCAGACTGCAGGAGAGAGGAAATGCTGAAAATTGGTACCAGAATCTGTTTTGGACATCTTTATGGTTAACCCCTCTGATCTCAGCCTTAGCTGGACCATTACTGCTTCTTGGCCTGGCCTTCACTATAGATGCTTGTTTCTTTTCCCACCTCTTAAAACTCATTCAATCCTATATTAACTCAGTCAAGCTTCTCCTTGTAAGGCAACCTAGGTATCAGTCCCTGTATGAGTTGCTTTCCATACAATGTCACTAATTGTGAGTTAAGGGTTTGACTCTCAACAAAAAGAAGTGGGGATTGGTATAATGTCCATTTTGTGAACTTCCCACATTTCTCCCATCTTGGGTAAATTTGTCTGGGAGACTTGCCCAAACCTGTCACCTGGAACCCATACCCCCCCCCCCCTTTGTTTAGTTCTCAGAATATACTTGGGAACTTTCCAAAGGGGCAACAAACTTATTGCTGGGCAACAAACTGATCACTATGTAATCTTACCTTTAAGTTATGGGTTTTGCCTTCACAAACCCTGAGCACATACTCCTTGTGGCTGCTTGATATGGGTATTGTTCACCCCTTGCAGTCACTGGCTATTAAATTCCACTTAAAACTCTAAACAGTCTCACTCATTGTCACTTTTGGTTCAATAATACAAACTCTTGCTTTCACACATCTTTTATGTAAGATAATATTCTGAATGTTTCCTTTAGATCTCCCTTCTTCCATTGTTTCCCTCTTTTTATCCCTTAATTTAATTTATTATTTTAAGATTTACAAAGTACTTTGTACACATATGTGTGTGATGTATATAATCTCATTTAATCTTCACAACAACCCAATTTTACAAATAAGGGAAATGATACTCAGAAAGTTTATAACTTGTGAAAAAGGCAACAGTGTTAGTGTCTGAGGAAGGATTAGAACTCAGGACTTCTTAACCCCAAGTACAACATTCTATATTATCACCTAAAGTTCATTAATCCATTAATCCATCTTATGCAGTAAGACTCTAAGAAACTTCTAGTACTGCCCAAATTCTATAAAACCTTATTGTTTCTTCTAGATCTATGATTTTTATTATGCTCAACTGATCCCTGATAATGGTAATGGACAAAGGTAAAAATAATTATATTGCACATCAAAGCTCCTTATGGCTCTTCTTTTCTTGTGGGGTACTTTTAATTTTATTTTTAAAAAATCCTCGGGGAAGGGGGAATGATGCCAAAATGGTGGAGTAGAAGCAGGAAATTCTGTGACTTCCCCCACAGCCACCTCAAATCCATATAAAATATGACTCTAAACAAATTTTAGAGCTACAGAACCCACAAAGTAACAGAGAGAAAAAAATCTCCTGCTGGAGGCAGCCTAACAGGCTGACAGGAAGGGTTCCTCGCAGCACACTGGGAGCCAAGCTCAGTCCTGCATGATCTGCATGGTTTTGGCCAGGGAGACAGCAGTGGCCAGAGCAGAATTCAGGAGACTGAATCATCAGCAGCTGTGATGGTTTCCAGATATTTCAACCCAAAAATGCTCAAAAGAAATTAAAAGGTCAGCAGGGAACTCTGTTGGAAAGAAAGGGCATGGTCTGGCCCATGACCCTGGGACAAGAAGTGGTGGAGGCACAGTGGCTATATCAGCTGCTGGGTGGCATACTCAGAAGCTCCTGGCCTGCAGATCATAGGGGGAACAAATGACCATTCAGAGGGTAATCACTCCTGCTTTGATATGCTTGGAACTGGGCCACTTTCTTCAGTGGTGATGCTGGGGTAAGATATGCCAGTTTGCCAGTGTGGTATCTGTAGAGAGGGCACCCTCCTCAGACTTCTGACAACATTTGTGAAAGCCCCTGCTATTTGGTACAAAGATCTCCTCTCTGGAAGCAGTGTTCACCATGACAAAGAGCTCAAAAGTCAAGTAATTGACTGGCAATATGAGCAAGAAGAGGAAGCATAAAGAGACCATAGAATCCTTTTTTGCATTCAAAAACGATCAAAGCATGGAATGGGAGGAATACAATGAACTCGGAAATCTTACATCAAAAGCTTCCCAGAAAAATATGAACTGGTTATAGGCCATGGAGGAGCTGAAGAAGGATTTTGAAAATCAAGTAAGAGAAGTAAAGCAAAAACTGGGAAATGAATGAGAATTCTGTAAGAAAATCATGAAAAGAGAGTCAACAACCTGACTGAAGAATATAACACCTTAAAAATAGACTAACATGAAAGGCAAAAGAGGCTCAAAAAGTCAATGAGGAGAAGAATACCATAAAAAGCTGAACTTGCCAGAAGGAAGAGGAATTTCAAAAACTCACTGAAGAGAATAATTCCCTCAAAATTAGATTGGAGCAAATGGAACCCAAAGACTTTATGAGAAATCAAGATATTATAAAATAGATCCAAATAAATGACAAAATAGAAGGCAATGTGAAATGTCTCATTGGAAAAACCTCTGACCAGATCCAGGAGAGATAACTTAAAAATTATTGCGCTACCTGAAAGTCATAATCAAAAACACAAAAAGAAACAAAAACCCTAGAAATCATCCTTCAAGAAATTCTCAAGGAAAATTTCTTGATATTCTAGAGTGAGAAGGCAAAATAGAAATTGAAAGAATTCACCAATCACCTCTTGAAAAATATAACCAGAAGAAAACTCCCAGGAATATTATAGCCTAATTTCAGAGTTCCAAGGTCAAGGAGAAAATATTACAAGCAGCTAGAAAGAACCAATATGAGTATTGTGGAAACACAATCAGGATAACACAAGACCTAGTAGCTGCTACATTAAGGGATCAAAGAGCTTGCAATATGATATTCTGGAGGTCAAAGGAGCAAGGATTAAAACCAAGAATCACCTACCCAGCAAAACTGAGTAAAATGTTTCAGGGGAAATTATGGCCATCCAATGAAATAGAGGACACTTAAGCATTCTTGTTGAAAAAATCAGAGTTGAATAGAAAATTTGACTTTCAAATACAAGAGGCAAGAGAAGCATGAGAAGGTAAACAGAGAAAAGAAATCTTAAGGAACTTATTAAAATCGAACTCCTTACATTCCTACATGTTAAAACAATAAATGTAACTCATGAGACTTTTTTCAGTATGAGGATATTTGAAGGGATTGTGTGTATGTGTGTGTGTGTATACACACACATACATACATATACATACATATGTACACACATACATATATACATATATACACATACATACATACATATATCTATATATGTGAATGTGTGTATATATGTGTATATGTATACATAGACAGAGGGCACAGGATCAGTTGAATAGGAAGGGATGATATCTAAAATATAAAATTAAGGGGTGAGAAAGGAATATAATGAGAGGAGATAGGGAGAAATAGACTAGGGCAAATTACCTTATATAAAAGAGGCAAGAGAAAAATATTACAATGGAGGGGGAGAACAGGAAGGCAAAAGGGAACGGGTCAACCTTACTCTCATTCAATTTGGCTTAAGGAGGGAATAATATTAACAATAAATTGGGTAACTTACCCTACAGGATAGTAGGAGGGAGAGATAAAAGGGGGGATTATAAAAGGAAGGGCATATGGAGGGAGGGGAGTGTAATTAGAAGCACACCCTTTTTTTTTTAAAGCAATTGGGGTTAAGTAACTTGCTCAAGGTTACACGGCTAGTCATTATTTATGTGTGGGTGCTCATTTGCTGAGGCCGGTTTCGATCCTGGGTTATCCCAACTCCGAGGCCAGCACTCTTACTCACTGTGCCACCTAGCCACCCCAGAAGCACACACTTTTGAAAAGGTCCATGGTGAAAGTAGAAAATGGAATCATTGGGGTTGAGAGAGGATGGAGGCAAATATAGTCATTCTTTCACAATATATCTACTATGGACATGTTTTGTGTAACTACAACATGTATAACTTTTATTGAATTGCTTTTCCTCCCAGTAGGGGTGGGTGGCAAGAGAAGAAGGGAAAGAATATAAAATCAAAGTTTTAAAATCAAATGTTTAAAATATGTATATAATTTTTTTTAACACACTACTGGGAAACAATATATACAGGCACTAGAGTATAGAAATTCATCTTGCCTACTATGTGGGAGGATATAAGAGAGCACAGATTGATATAAGGGCTAGATTCAGTAAGATCTCTATTTTGGGGTAGGGGGAGGGGAAAGATGTGGGAAAATTGTAACTCAAAATCTTGTGGAAATGAATGCTGAAAACTAAAAACAAACAAATTAATTGCAAAAAATAATAAAAATCCTCCCATCACAGTCAACTCACACCCACCCCATGTGTCTTTGTATATACCTTCTCTCTTCCCTAATAATGATAAAGTTCTTAGGGGTTACAAGTATCTTTTTCCCCTATATGAAAATAAAGAGTTTAACCCTTTTGAATGCCTTATTTGCATTTTTCATATTCATCTTTTCTTACTTCTCTTGAGTCCTATATTTGAAATTCAAATTTTCTATTCAGCTCTGGTATTTGCATCAGTTATGCTTCAAAGTTTTCTATTATATCAAATATATGTATTTTTGCCTTTTATTATACTCATTTTTTTCTGTGTATGTTATTCTTAATTGTAATTCTAGTTGTTTTGTCTTCCAGAATATCATATTCTAAGCCCTCCACTCTTTTAACATAGTAGCTGCTACATCTTTTCTGATCCTGACTGTGGCTCCATGTTATTTAAATGATTTCTTTCTGAATGCTTGGAGTATTTTCTCTTTCACCAGGGGAGCTTTAGAATTTGGCTATAATATTCCTGTGAGTTTTCATTTTGGTATCTCTTTTAGGAGGCTATCAGTGAATTCATTCTATTTCAATTTCAACCTCTATTTCTAGACTATTGGGACATTTTTTTTATAAATTCTTGAAATATGCTATCTATGCTTTTCTTCCTTCCTTCCTTCCTTCCTTCCTTCCTTCCTTCCTTCCTTCCTTCCTTCCTTCCTTCCTTCCTTCCTTCCTTCCTTTTTTCCTTCCATTTTTTCTTTAAAATCATGGCTTTCAATTAGTCCATTAATTATTAAATTATCTTGGCTAGATTAATTTTCCAGGTCACATGTTTTTTCAAGAAGATACTTCACATTTTCTTCTTCCCCCCCTTCTTTTGCTTTTGTTTTGTTTTTTTTCTTGCCGTGTCATGGAGTCATTCATTTCCATGTACTCAAATCTAATTTTTATTTTATTTTATTTTTTATTTTTTAGCACAGTGTCTGGCACACAGGCACTTAATAAATGTTTATTGATTGGTTGAGATGTTACATTTACTTGGAGGTTGCAGAGAGACATCTTTAGGATGGAAGAAACAAACCAAATATATTCTCCATCCTAGCAGGTTCCTGTTTATGTAGAAATGATGTATTGCTTGTGAATGTGTCCATTAATTCCTTATGAAACATTTAATTTTAAAGCTTCGATTTTCAGATCCATTCCCTTCCTCCCTTGTCACCCACTCCCTCTGAGAAGATAAGCAATTCAGTATGTGTTGTACATGTATAGCTATGCAAAATATTACCATAGTAGATATATTGTAAAAGACTGCTTATATTTCCCTCCCACCCGTCTCACCTCCCACCTGGTCCATTCCCTGCTTTGATCTTCTCCCTCTTTGATAGTGGGTACTTCCAATCTCCCCTCCCACCAGAATGCCCTCCCCTCCATCATCCCCCCTCTCATTCTCCTTTCCCCTACTCAGGAGAGTGAGTGAGGGTAAGATATTCCATTTAGTATGTATGTGATTCTCTCCTTGAGCCAATTTCAGAGAATATGCTTTTACCTTTTTGCCTTCCTGTTCTTCCCCTCCCCTGCAACTACTTCCCTTTGCCTATTCTACATGAGATAGTTTACCCAATCCTGTCTCTTTCCATCTCCTCGTGCCACTTTCCTCTCTCACCGCTTGACTTCACCCCTTAAGAATCATCCCTTCCTTGGGGCAGCTAGGTGGCGGCGCAGTGAGCAGAGTGCTGGACCTGGAGTCAGAGGGACCCGAGCTCAGATCTGGCCCCAGACACCCAACACACAAACATAAACCCAGCTGCGTGACCCCGGGCAAGTCACCCAACCCCAACTGCCCTCAAAAAAAAATCATCCCTTCCCATCAAATTCAACCTGTGCACTCTATCCATATATACTTGTGAACATATGCCATGTACCTTTCTTCAATTATTTTCATAATGAGAGAGGTTTCATCAAACACAGTTATTGTTTTTCCATGTAGGAATGTAAATAGTCCAATTTAGATAAGTTCCTTTTGATTTCTTTTCCTTGATAACCTTCTCAAGCATCTCTTGCTTCTTGTGTCTGAATGTCAAATTTTCTATTCAACTCTGTTTTTTTTCATCAAGAATGCATGAAAGTCCTCTATTCCACTGAATGACCATATTTGCCCCTGAAACAAGATACTCAGTTTTGCTGGGTAGGTGACCCTTGGCTTCAATCCCAGCTCTTTTGCCCTCTGGAATGTCATATTCCATGCTCTTCGATCCCTCAGGGTAGAAGCTGCCAGGTCCTGTGCTATTCTGATTGTGTTTCCACAGTATTGAAATTGTTTCTTCCTGGCTGCTTGTAGTATTTTCTCCTTGATCTGGGAGTTCTGGAACCTGGCTATAATATTCCTAGGAGTTTTCTTTTTGGGATCTTTTTCAGGAGGCAATTGGTGGATTCTTTCAACCTCTATTTCCCCCTCTGGGTCTAAAACATCAGGGCAATTTTCCTTAAGAATTTCTTGAAGGGTGATTTCTAGGTTCTTTCTTTGGTCATGGCTTTCAGGTAGTCCAATAATTTTTAAATTGTCTCTCCTGGATCTATTTTCCAGGTCAGTGGTTTTTCCCATGAGATATTTCACATTGCCTTCTAATCTTTCATTTGTTTGGATCTGCTTAACAGCATCTTGATTCTCATAAAGTCATTAGCTTCCATTTGCTCCAGTCTAACTCTGAAGGAATGAATCTCCTCAGTGAACTTTTGAGATTCTTTTTCCATCTGGCAAATTCGACTTTTTAAGGCATTCTTCTCCTCATTGCCTTTCTGAGCCTCTTTTGCCATTTGAGTTAGTCTATTTTTTAAGGTGTTATTTTCCTCAGTCAGGGTGTTGACTGTCATTTCATACTTTTCTTGCATCTTTTTCATTTCTCTTCCCAAATTTTCCCCTACTTCTCTTATCTGCTTCTTAAGGTCCTCTATGGCCTGTAGCCAGCTTGTATTTTCATTTGGGGCTTTTGGTGCAGGATTTCTGACCTCAAAGTCCTCCTCCATGCTTTGAGCCTCTTTGCCCCTAAAATAGGAGTCCAATGTTGAAATTTTCTGTTTATTTTGTTTCATTTGCCTAGGCATGTTACCACTTAATTACTTGATTTTGGGGCTTGTTGCCGCAGTAGGACTCTGCCACCAGACAGGGGAGCTTCCACCCAAATGTGGGGTCTTCACAACTTCCGCCAGTTGGGTGGCCTCTGTAAAGCCTCCACCCACTCTGGCAAGTTGGATACCCACCCCAAACTTCCCCCCCAGACCACAATCCAGATCCAGGCAGTTTAAAGCAAGAACGATTAACCTCCAGACTGATTGCTGGATCTCCCTACAGTTTGCAGACCAGGAGCTAGAGCCACTACTGACACTGCAAAATGGCTTCTGTGCTGTGTTTCTTCAGCAGCTTTTAGCCCCCAGGGAAGGCAGCCATGCGTTCCCCAAATACTGGTCCCAAAGTCCATAGGGCAGTAACCTCTCACTTTGTCTTAGGCATATCTGTGCTGATAATTCTGGAATCTCCACAATTGCTGGTGTTCTGGGGTACCTCCAGCCAGCTGAAAGTCTGGCCGCCCTGGGGCTAAAACCGCAGACCTGGGCTAGCTCTGTGCGCTGAGCTGTAGGTTCCCAGCGTGCTGCCTGCTCTCAGAGCACTGCGCTGGCTGCTTCCTGCAGGGCTGCTGGGCTGTCCTCAGCAGGAGGTTAGCTTCTCTGTGCAGTTCTGTGGGTGCTGTGGCTCCAGAAGTTGTTTGGAGTCCCCTTTCACATTATTTGAAATTTGTGTGGGGCAGAGCACATTGGAAATGCTGTTTCTACTCCACCATCTTGGCTCTGCTCCCCTCCTCAATTCTAATTTTTAAGTAATTATTTTCTTCAGTGAACTTTTGTACCTCTTTTTCCATTTCCTTTTCCATTCTAGTTATCATACACTTTTCTTCAGTGAATTTTTTTTTTCATTTTTCCAAGCCTGCTCTTCAGTGAATTATTGTACCTAATTTACCATTTGGTTTGTTCAGTTTTTTCAGGTGTTATGTTTTAAGATTTCTTTTAGTATTTTTGTGTCTCTTTTTACCAAGCTATTGGCACTTATTTTTGCATTACTCTCATTTGTTTTCTGAACTTTTCCTCTACCTCTCTTATTTGATTCTGAAAATCCTTTTTGAGCTCTTCCAAGAATCCTTTTACTTTTGCCCATTTGGATATTTTTTTTCCTTTGAGGTTTTATTTGCAGTTAGTTCTTTTGACATTGTTGTCTTCTCAGTTTGCTTCTTTATCTTTTCTATCGCCATAGTAACTCTTTGTGTTGGGATTTTTTTTACTGCTGTTGTTTGATCATTTCTTTCATCTATTTCTTACCTTTTTACTTCATGTTAAAGTTGAGCTCTGCTCCCAGGATAGAGAAAGCACTGTCCCAAGCTTCAGGTTTTTGTGCTGCTGTTTGCAGGGCTATTTCTGAGGTTTTGTAAGTTTTCAGTGCTTCCAAGCTGGTATGATCTAAGGACAGATGTGGTCACTGCTTTCTTGGCATATGCTTTGGTTGTTACCCAGGAAGCAATCTTGTTTCCCTTTAGCAGCTGTGGTACTGCTCCTCTTAGCTCTGGAATTGTTACCAGTTTCCTTGCTTTCCTGCAACCACAAGCCCTAGTGCTCCTTTCCATCTTGCAACTGAGACCAAGGCTCCTACTCCTTTATGAGGAACCACAAGCACTATTCTTCATTCTAGAACTGTGACCAGGGCCCCTGTTCCCCTGTGGTTGAAAATGCTATCACATTTTTTAAACTCTGGAACTGTGATTCAGACCCTCCTCTCCTGAGGCCACAAGCCCTACTAGTTACTCTTTTCTGCCTTGAAATTCTCACCATGGTGCCTACTCCCTTGTGAGTAATCACAAGCAATTTTCTGTACCCTGTTATATGGACTAGGATCCTTTCTCCCCTGTGACCTCAGGTATAATGTGCTAATGCTCCTTATCACCCAGGAACTGTGTACCAGAAATGTACATGGGCAGTGCAAGAGGGTCCTTAATTCAGAGCAAGCAAAGTATCCCTCCCCTATAATCTCTTTCTGACTAATTCTTCTCTTTACTATTTGTGGCTTAGAACTCCCAAAGCTATAGCTGCTTTTGATATAGCTGCCTCAAAGACCTGTAGCTGGTTGCCTAAGTAGACCTATGCTGTGTTCAAGGTCAGACCACCACTCAGACAAACCTTTCCTGCTGACCTCCTAAAGTTGCCTTGGACTGGAAATTTGTTTCATTCCAAACTTTTGTTTTCTCTGCTGCTCCAGAACTGGGTTTGAGGCATCATTTTAAAGTTGTTTGGGTAACGAGCAATTTTGAAGAGTTCAGGTCATTCATTTCTAGCCTCTAACATTCTATCTTGGCTCTTCTAGTCCTTGTTTCTTTCTTAATCTACCCTTGGCCTCCATTTATTTCTTACTTTCTTATGACCATTTCTTTCTAATTTTCCTGTGACCTGCAAATCCCAATGACCTCATGTTTATGATGCCCAGAACCGCACTTCTTTTATCCTCTTAGAAGTCTAACTTCTTTCTTGCCCTATAACATACATGTCTCTAATCTATCCCACATATTGTCACAAATCTCCATGATAGCTATCATGAAATAATACTTTTCTTATTTTTGTTAACCTTCACTTAGCTAGTGTAGTAAATTATTGGTAACTGAGAGGACTGACCCCAAATATTGGTAAGATATTGGTAGAAGGATCCTGAGAGTATACTGGTTTTAAAAGAAGAGAAATGTGAGTATTAGGTTTAAGTAAACTCAGGTGACTGAATTTATATATGTGTGTGTGTGTTTTGCATATTAATATAAATATTAATATAAAAAGACAAAGTCATTTATCTTTATTTTAGATGTTCTTTACATATGCTGTATTATGTCTTTTTTTTTTGCTTTATTTTTTTTTTGGAGGGCAGTTGGGGTTAAATGACTTGTCCAAGGTCACATGGCTAGTTTTTGTGTTAAGTGTCTGAGGCCACATTTGAACTCAGGTCCTTCTGACTCCAGGGCTGGTGCTCTATTCACTGCACCACCTAGTTGCCCCTTGTATTATGTCTTAGATGCATATATTATTCACAGTGAAACTCAGTAGGGGGGACAACATGATATCTTGTTAAATAAGGATTGTAAGTTTAAGCTCCATCAAGATAGAGAATAAACCCCAATGTAATGAAGTGTATAAACATTTTTTACAATGTTGAAGGCCTCCCACGGTGAATACTTAGATTTCCTCCAGCCAAAAAATGCCTGAGTATACTGGGCTAAATATTAACATGTTTTTCATGCTATTCCTAGAGATGAATGCTCCACTGAATAGGCTCATACTCTTGGGACTGTGATTAATTAATGTTTGTGAATCATTTTGGAGATGAAAAGCACTTCATAAATTCTAATTATTGTTTATTAGTACAATTATTCCCAGAACTCTATTGACTTTTTTGTGATGACACTTTGAAAATTGACACATCCATGACCCATGATTCTAACGAAGCCTAAAAAATACATTTTATCTGGAGGTATTAGCTATAATGAATTTGAGATGCTGAAATTAAGGCAATTTCAGGATGGTCAAGGTGAGGGGAATATTTATAGTTCAAAACACAGAGGTTATCTCTGTTTGTTCTTCATATTTAAATTTCTAATATATGAAATAAACTTCAAGACTATGGAATTTGTATCAAGAATGGTGTGCACAAGGGGCGGCTAGGTGGCACAGTGAGTAAGAGCGCCAGCCTTGGAGTTGGGATGACCCGAGATCGAATCCAGCCTCAGAAAATGAGCACCCACACACAAATAATTTCTAGCCGTGTAACCTTCAGCAAGTTACTTAACCCCAATTGCTTTAAAAAAAAAAAAAAGAATGGTGTGCACATAAAGAATCACAGGCATTTTCAAGGGCTTCTGATAGCAAGAGTAATTAATTTAGGCAACTTTTATTTCCTTTAAATGTAATGGTTAAGCAATCTCTTAAACCAACTTTGAACAGACTAATTTTAGTTTATTTCAGTTGGTAGCAAAACATAATTGAATATATGACTACCTTTCCAAATTGTACTGTTTTCTCTTAACTCCTTAAAAATGAAAGGTTGCTGTCACCCTAAATTTTGGTTCATTGTAACTTTGCACTCTCATGCAGAGTGCTTTCTACTATTTTGTAATTTTCAAAGATCATAAACCACTGAAAATTCTCCCCAAATGCCCCCCACAAAAATGTTATATTGAGTGTAATCTCAATAAGACAGTGTTCATAATCACTAAATATTTCCTCCTAGATGACACTTGAAAATAGAAATATATCAAACTCATATGAGTAAGTTGTATCTATCATCTAATGGTCAGTGAAGGAGATTCATATTAATATCAAAGATATCAGTGGCATTAATTTTTAATTTAACTATATAAACTTGCTTCAGTCTATCAAAAAGAAAAGAAAAGAAACAGGTTTTAGGTTTGAACCTTGATAACGCCCTCCAGGAGATTCGATTATCACTCTGCTACTCCAACATAAACTCACTGAAGTTGTTAATGTCAATATTATGCTATACCTTAAAGCCATTCTAATTTTAGTAAATTTGGAAAAAGCAACTAACACTCCTTGTGAATAAAGATTATTTCAGTCTTAATACTTGTAGCATTAGCACCTAATAGTGCCCGGTACATTGTAGTTGCTTAATAAATACTTATCAATTGATTGAATAGTGCAAAACAAATGTGATATTCATAAGGAATTATTCATTCTTATCTCATAGATTTCTCCCACTTGGTGAGTTCATTAGCTGATATGAGTTCAAATATCATCTCTGTGTGGATTCTTACATTCAGTTCTAAACTTTTCTCTTAGAATCTATTTCCATGTTTCCTCCCTGTAGAAATTTCTACCTGAATCTCCTATAATTTTCTCCAGCTCTACATATCCAAAACAGAACTACTTAAAAGTGCTGCCAAATTTGGTATAGCTTACTGGCAACAGGTCAGAAGGGAATCCAAAGAGTGAAATTGACATTCTGTATATCCTTGCTACCAATAATTACTGGTATTTTTATATATTTAATTTTATATATAGTCATATATAACTATATATATGTAGTTACTAGTAATTATGTTTTATATATATATATATATATATATATATATATATATATATATATATATGTTACCAATGCAGAGTGCTTTCTACTACCTTGTAATTTTCAAAGATCATAAACCACTGAAAATTCTCCCCAAATGCCCCCCACAAAAAAGTTATATTGAGTGTAATTACATGATCTCAATTGGTTAAGACAGTGTTCATAATCACTAAATGTAATTACAGTGTTCATAATCACTGAAGTTGTTTTCAATGTTAATGTCAGTATTATGCTATACCTTAAAGCCATTCTAATTTTGGTAAATTTGGAAAAGTAACTAACACTCCTTGTGAATAAAGATTATTTCAGTCTTAATACTTATAGCATTAACTAGTAATTACCAATAACTTTTGTGGCAAAGAACAGCAGTCTAAAAACAACAACAACAAACAAACAACTTGGTTTTGGTACTCAGCAGATAATAAAATTATTATCCTTCTCTACAACAATGTCCTGAACCTTATTATCTGGAGGTATTAACAATAATGAGTTTGATATGCTAAGATGAACACAATTTAAGGATGAGTCAGGTGAGGAGAAGATTTATAGTTCAAAACCCAGAAGTTAGCTCTTCATGTTTGAATTCTAAATATATGAAATAAACTTCAAGAGTATAAAATCTATTACAATAATGTATCTCAGAGATTATAACTCTGTGACTAGCATCTACATAGATTGTCAGAATAAACATCTTCTCCTACAATAGTAAAGTGCAGGTCACAATTGCCAATACGTTCTAATGGTTTATCAGTCATGTCTCCCTCAGATGGTCGTCATTCTTCTGCTTCTCAGGACAGCCACCACATTGACCTCCAAATGAATTCTACAAATGCAATATAATTTTAAGATGTATTTATTTATTCATTCATTTATGAAATTTTTGTCTAAAGTGTAAAAGGAGAGGAGAAAAAAATTAGAAATTAGTTTGGAAAATGTTTTTTTTTATGAGCTAATTAAATTTTTAAAATTTGAATAATAATCAGTGCTTTAAAAGATGTATATAATACTAAACATAATAATTTTTCTGATACTCTTTCTAGAAAATGGATATAAATATTTCTACAATTTTATATGACTTCTGCAGATTCAACAATTATTGCTTGTTGTTTTCAACTATTAAATATATCACAAAGTGATGAGGAAAACTAAAACTTTAAAGTGTTTTGGATTTATATTTCAAAGTGCCATTGATCTCTGCTGAAGTTTTCCTTATGTAGACTAGAGTGTAAAATAAGCTTGACTTTGCTATTGTAAGCCCTGAACACCTGGTCTATTCAGTAAATATTTCATATAAATAAATCTGTTGACACTATAGATATAAATACTAATAATAGCAGCTGACATTAATTAAGCACTTTAGGGTTATAGAACCATTTAATTCAAATGATCTCATTTGGCCTTCACAACAACTCTTTGAGATACTTATAGGAAGCATGACACATTAAGAGAAACAATGGGAGAGGATTCTGGGAAGATGGTAGAGTAGGTCAGGAAATTTCAAGTTCTGGAGATTTCCTCCACAAAAGAGATAAAATAGCACCTCAGGGTAAACATAGAGTGGTTAAAATAAGGAAGAGGAGGGGAAGAACAGGGATCCTTTTGGAACAATCAGAAAATCTGAAGAAAAATCCCAGGCCAATGTTTCCCTCCAGTGAAGAGTAAACATCTTCAGGCTAGGGATCTCTTGGTTGATGGTTGTTGTGCTTCCTTCTTGAAGAGGACCAAAATGACATCACCATTCTAAAGAGTGAAGTTTCAATGTTTCCAACTGTGACTGATCAGACCAATATGAGCTCGCAATGCTCTACCACATGTCTCAGGCACAAATAGTCAGTGTAAACATTTGGGGTGGATACTCTAAATTTGTGCATCCTGCATTTCCTTTGAACTGTTTCAATTCTGCTTTGCTCATAGAGCAAATGTGGGCACACCATGCTGAGCGTTCCTGTGCCAGTGTCTCCCATGTCACACAATCAACTCCAAGGTTTTTAAGAGAGATTTTGAGAGTGCCCTTGTATCACTTCATCTGACCACCATAAGAAAACTTGCTTTATGTGACTTCTCTATAAAACAGCCTTTTTGGCAAGTATATGTTTTGCATTCAAACAACATGGCCAGTCCATTGGAGTTACAACTCTCTGAAGTAGAGTTTGAAAGCTTGAGTGTTCATTTCAAGTAAGGGCATCAGTGTCTGGTAACTTTTCCTGCCAGGTGATCCTCAGAATCTTCCTAAGACAATTAACATGGAAGCAATTCAGTTTCCTGGCATGGTGCTGGTATGCAGGCACACAGGCATATAACCATAAGGTTAGCACAGTGGCTCTGTAGACCTTCAGTTTGGTAGTCATTCTAATACCTCTTCTCTCCCATACTTCCTTTGAAGCCTCCTAAACAGAGAGCTAGCTCCGGCAATACATGCATCACCCTGAATATCAATGTGTACATCCCTGGAAAGTATACTACCAAAGTAAGCAAACTTATCCACTATATTAAAAACTTCTCCTTTTGTTGTTAATTGATGGCTCCTTATCTGGATGGTGTAGTGGTGACTGATGAAATATCTGTGTTTTCTTCATGTTAGTTATTAGGCCAAAATTGGCACAAACAACAGAGAATTGATTCATAATTTGTTGTGATCACTTAAATAACTAGCAGTAAGCTCTGGGGTTAGCTGGATTAGGTGGCTGCTTCACTTCCAGACATTACAACTTTTATTCATGAGACAGGGAGGGGAGTTGAAGGAACCAGCACATGCCAGATGAGTACAGAAGCAGTGGGTGGAATGCCACTGGCTGTGGGCACTTACCAGAGACTGGAAGTCTTGGCTTATATTTATTCAAGGTCAGAGGGGAGAATTGAAGAACTTAAGAGAACTGACGACCCGAGGCATCATCTCCCATACTCCAAGACTAGAGGTGATTATAAAAAACTAACCTATTAGGAAAATAAATGCACTGGCAAAGAAGGAAGAATCCAACCATAGAGAGAAATTATGGGAATAGAGAAGTCTTCATGGATTTCATCTTACTGAAGCAAAGAAACCCTCTTCTATCCCAAATGGTCATCTGCCCAGAAAAAAAAAAAATTGGAGAACTTAAAAAATATTTTAAAAATCAAATGAGAGAGATTGAAAACCTGGGTTTGAATTCTAACTTTACCACCCAAAATATACACTTTAGAAACTTACTCAACCTCTCAAGGGCTCAGAAAAACAAAATGACAGGTGAAATCAATAGTCTCTAAGGTCCAACTCAATCTCTAAAACAATCACATTTGAAGACTAAGGAAACTAGACTTTGAGAAGTTTAATTGCCTGGAGAAAAAGGGGTAGAGCTATATTTTGATCCTCTCTGTTAAAGAGATTAGCATCCTACCTTCCCACTCCTCCAGAGTTTGTGATCACAGCAATCTGTTTATAATCTCCTTTATACCATGTATGCTATACATTTCCTAGCTTTGTCAACATTACCTTGCTGCTATTTCTAACCACTGTTTCCCTTTCCATTGATCCTAGGTAAAGGCCTTGTCTTTTCAAAATTAGGATATTAAAATAAGATTGCAATTGACAAAATGTGGCAACTGATTGGAAACTCACAAATATTGAGTAAAGATGACTCAGAGACTATAAACCTAGATAGTTTGAAAGCCTGATGGCACTCTCAACAAAAATAGGAAGTTTGAATGATAGGTTCGGGGAAAATGATAATTCTGTATTGTCCAAGTTAAGCACCAGATTCCTCTAAGATATCCCATGTGATAGCTAGTTATAAATCTAGATAAAGAAGTAGATAAAGCATTTGGAAGCACTTAATACATGACAAGCATTGTACTAAGCAATGGGGAT
The DNA here is from genome assembly GCA_011680675.1 of Gymnobelideus leadbeateri. Classification (NCBI taxonomy): domain Eukaryota; kingdom Metazoa; phylum Chordata; class Mammalia; order Diprotodontia; family Petauridae; genus Gymnobelideus; species Gymnobelideus leadbeateri. The sequence continues at coordinate 34,741 of WOXC01002573.1, forward strand.
GTTGATACAAAGCAAGGCAATCTCTGACTTCATGGAACAGTGAAAATATAACCCAAAAAATGAAAATGCTAAGAGGTGGGGTATTCACATTTTGGCATGGTATAAAGATGTCTAGAAAATAGTAAATCACCTGGTTCTGGGCAACATATTGTATTGTATTGTATTGTATTGTATTGTATTGTATTGTATTGTATTGTATTGTATTGAAGTAGGAAGACTTTAGTGGTGGAATAAAATTTCTAATAGTTGTTAACATGGGACTAGAGTTTTAGAGAACATTGGCCTAGTTATTTAAATTGGGAGTCATCTGCATAATAATAGTTAAGACCTTGAGAATTGATGAAGCCAGTGAAAGAGAACTTGAAAAAAGAAGTCACTCAAAGAAAAAGAAATTTAGAATTCTCACAGTGAGAGGGCATACTGTGGATAATGAACCAACATAGGAGACTATAGAATGGTCAAAAAGGTATGGGGACAATGAACAACAACAACAAAAAAAAATGACAAGAGAAAAAAGAGGGAGCATCCAGGTGCAGAAGATAATCATCACTGATAAGTAATTTGGAAAAATCCAGACTAGTGAGGACTGAGGGAAAAAAAAAAACATCCAATTTTAGTAAATGGGAAGATTGATCAGGAAGGCTTCATGAAAGAGGTGGTATTTTAAGAGGGTATCAAATGTGAGTGCCATTGCAGTAAAGAAAAAAGAGGTGCTGTGGAGATCAAAACAAGATTTGGTAAATGATTGATTATGAAGGATTAGGGATAAGGTTGTTGAGAAGTCCTGATAATGTTGATGTGTTAAACCTAGGAGATTAGAAAGATGGTGGTGTTGGGGCAGCTAGGTGGCGCAGTAAGTAGAGCGTCGGCCCTGGAGTCAGAAGGACCTGAGTTCGCATCCGGCCTCAGACACTTAATGCACACACAAACAAAAACCTAGCCATGTGACCTTGGGCAAGTTACTTAATCCCAATTGCCCTCCAAAAAAAAAAAAAAAGAAAGATGGTGGTGTCTTTCACTGAAATTAGGAAATACAGAAGAGGAGAGGGTTTGGGAATAAAGATAATTAGTTCAGACTTGAACATAGTTAAGTTTGAGATTGCAATGAAGATCACTTGAGTAATCAAGGTTTGGTGTCTGGCTATGTATTTACGGTACTAGGAAACATTCCAATACCTTCAGAGAAGAATCAGTCCTTCCAATTTTTACTTTTCCATCTTAAAATAGAACACCTCAATTCATCACCTCTCTGTGTTTCTGTTTTTAATTCTTCTTTTCATTTTCCTTTTATATTTTAGCACAACAAAGAGAAAGGGAAAGGTGAGAGTAATGTGGAAAGAAAGAAAAAAGGAATGTAACCTATCCCTTTAACTTTTGTAATGGAGAAACTTTGGGAGAACAATAAAAAGAAAAAAAAAGAGTTCTATTATAGTAGAGATTTGATGCATTACCATAATGAATCTCTTCTTCTAATTGTAATGTTGAATGGATTCTGGAATGCCTGCCAAGAAACCAGTTCCAAATATGGCTCTAGATTTTTCAGACACTTGTAGGAAAAACAAAGTGCTGGAAATACATGTTTTGTTTTGTTTTTTTCACTCTTTCTTTCCCCAAGTCTTGTGCCGTTCCAGGTAAAACTAAAATAACAGGTCCCCTTAGGCTCATATTGAGTGCAGAAAGGTCAGATGAATAATAGTTTTGATTTGTAATATTTGGCACTTGAATGAATGAGAAACAGGGAGAGAATATAGGCAATAATATGTTTGAGTGCAGCATATCTATGCATATGTACAATGTATGAATGTACATGCATTTAAGTATATATATATATATATATATACATATATATATATATATATATATATATATATATGTTTGCACTTGGGAAATAGGGTAAGAAAAAAAATTGCTAGCCTGATCCTATTAATAGAAAAATAAAATATTCATAGCATTAGTGAACTATATTATCTATATGTTCATTTATCCCCTACAGAACCTAAAATCAACAGTACATATTTGGAAAGCTGAATTTTGCTTTCTGGTGCTCCTTATGTTGAACTTCAATTAGTCTGTTCTGACCTTTCATAAATGACTGCATGGTAGCTATATTTAAAGATTAGTAAGGTATTTTGAATAGCAGCCAGTCATTCCTTTCCTGTTTATGTTGTTTTTTAACTGACACACAGAAAAAAAATATAAATTCAGTGCCCAAAAGAATATGCTTAGATATTTCACTTTGGATTAATGAGTATATGACTTTTCTAAGGACTTCACCATTTTGGGAAGATTAAAAATTGGTGATTTATCTTTATTTCTTATGTAAAAAATAGTATCCATCTGAACTTGATTTTTAATCATTGTCCTTTCTTTTATACTGCAGTCATTTCATCATAACCCAAATGTTCTACATTGGATGTTTCTTTGTAACAAACCAAAATATTTAAGCAAAACCAACTGCCAACACATCTGACATTTTATAGTACATAACACATCTGATCTCATAGAATCATAGACCTAAAGCTAAAATGAAGTTTAGTGCCTATCAATTCCAAGTCTCTCAATCTTATACTTGAAGAAACTGAGGCCAAGAGAACTTCATTGGCTTCCAAATGGTAACACAGATAGCAAATATTTGAGTTAGGATTTGATGGACTCTAGGGCAATCACTCAGCTGCATGACCTATTTACTCACATTTCAACTAAGAATAAGAAAATATATTTACTTGTTAGTTATCCAGGACTGAGATATTTCATTACAGGTCATCAAAAATTATAATTTTTAATTATTAGAATTTAGATTGTTTTAGTCATTTCATAAATCCTCTAATGTCCACTTGCCTTACTTTGCATTAATTCATAAAAGTCATCTCCTTTAAAAATACATATGGGTATGTGTGTGTATCACTTCTTACAGCTAAATAAATAATCTTTTACATTCATATTTAACCATGAACCCATCACATCACATTTCAGTGCTCAAGACAATTTTTAAGACTATCAGATGGAGGGGGCGGAGCCAAGATGGCAGAGTAGAAACAGCTCGTCCAAGCCTCTCTGCCCCCAGAATCTCCACAAACTATGTAAAAAAGGACTGTGAACAACTTCTGGAGCCCCAGCACCCACAGAACGACACAGAGAAGCTAACCTCCCGTTGAGGACAGCCCAGCACCCTGCAGGAAGGACCAGCGCAGTGGTCTGGGAGCCGGCAGCGCGCAGAGCGCAGGAGCCGAGCCGAGCCCAGGTCCACGTGAGCCGAGGTTTTAGCCCCAGGGCGGCAGGGCCAGCAGCCAGCTGGAGGAACCCCAGAACACCAGGAACTGTGGAGACGCCAGAATTATCAACATAGACTTGCCTAAGACAAAGTAAGAGGTTAGTGTCCTATGGACTTTGGGACCTGTATTTGGGGAATGCGTCAGCTCCCTCCCTGGGGGCTAGAAGCTGCTGAGGAGACACGCCATTTTGTAGTTTTCAGAGGCATTTCTGGCTCCCAGCCTACAAATCGTGGGGAGATCCAGCGATCAGTCTTGGGGGGTAATCGCTCTTGCTTTAACCTCCCTGGATCTGGATTGTAATCTAGGGTGGAAGTTGTGGGTGGGTTTACAGCTTGCCAGAAACGGAAGTTGCCCCCCACACGTTCGGGACGAAAATTCCTCTATCTGGCCTTAAAACCATAGTGTGGCAACAAGCCCAAAAGTCAAGCAATTAAGTGGCAACATGCCAAGGCAAAGGAAACAGAAAAATGCAACCCTAGACTCCTATTTTGGGGGTGTAGAGCGGGAAAAGGACTGTGAGGTCAGAAGTCCTGCTCCAAAAGCCCCAGGGGAAAACATGAGCGGGTTGCAGGCCATAGAGGACCTTAAGGAGGACTTTAAAAATCAAATAAGAGAGGTGGAGGAAAAATTGGAAAGAGAAATGAGAAGGATGCAGGAAAAGTATGAAATGAGGTCAACAGCCTGACTGAGGAAAACAACACCTTAAAAAATAGACTAACTCAAATGGCAAAGGAGGCCCAAAAGGGCAATGAGGAGAAGAATGCCTTAAAAAGTCGAATTTGCCAGATGGAAAAAAGAATCTCAAAAGTTCACTGAGGAGATTCATTCCTTCAGAGTTAAACTGGAGCAAATGGAAGCTAATGACTTTATGAGAAATCAAGATGCTGTTAAGCAGATCCAAACAAACAAAAAATTAGAAGGCAATGTGAAATATCTCATGGGAAAAACCACTGACCTGGAAAATAGATCCAGGAGAGACAATTTAAAAATTATTGGACTACCTGAAAGCCATGATCAAGAAAGAACCTAGAAATCACCCTTCAAGAAATTCTCAAGGAAAACTGCCCTGATGTTTTAGATCCAGAGGGCAAAATGAGGTTGAAAGAATCCACCGATCACCTCCTGAAAAAGATCCCAAAAAGAAAACTCCCAGGAATATTATAGCCAGGTTCCAGAATCCCCAGATCAAGGAGAAAATACTACAAGCAGCCAGGAAGAAACAATTTCTATATTGTGGAAACACAAGCAGAATAGCCCAGGACCTGGCAGCTTCTACACTGAGGGATCAAAGGGCATGGAATATGATATTCCAGAGGGCTAAAGAACTGGGAATGAACCCAAGGGTCACCTACCCAGCAAAACTGAGTATTTTGTTTAGGGGAAAATATGGTCATTCAGTGGAATAGAGGACTTTCAAGCATTCTTGAGGAAAAAACCAGAATTGAATAGAAAATTTGACATCCAGACACAAGAAGCAAGAGATGCCTGAGAAGGTAATCAGGAAAAGAAATCAAAAGGAACTTATCAAAGTTGAACTATTTACATTCCTATATGGAAAAGCAATATCTGTGACTGAGGATATCTTTCCCACTATGAAAATAATGGAAGAAGGGGGTGTGGTCATACGAATACATATGTGAATGTGTGTGTATATGGCTACAGTTATATATGGATAGAGGGCATAGGTTGATTTTGTTGGGAAGGGAGAGTATTCAAGGGATGAAATTATGAGGTGAGAGAGGAAAGTGGCAAGAGGAGATGGGGAGAGACATGGTAGGGTAAACTATCTCATGTAGGGGAAGTGGTTGCAAAGGAGGGGGAGAATAAGGAAGGCTAAAAAGGCAAAACCACATTCACATTGAATTTGGTTCAGGGAGAAAATGACATACATACTAAATGGGATGTCTCAACCTGCAGCAGAATAGGGGGAAGGGGGATGAGAGGAGGGATGATGGATGGGAGGGCATCCTTGGGGAGAGGGGAGGTTGGAAGTACCCACTATAGAAGAGGGACAGGATCATGTAGGGAATGGACCAGGTGGGGGGTGGGATGAGTGGGAGGGAATTATAAGCAGCCTTGTACAATATATCTACTATGATAATGTTTTGCATAGCTAGACATGTACAACATATACTGAATTACTTATCTCCCCAGAGGGAATGGGTGACAAGGGAGGAGGGAAATGGATCTGAAATTCGAGGTCGTAACATTAAATGTTTCAAATATATATATAAATACTATTATTAATACTCTTTTGCCTATAATTGGGAGATAAGATGTGCAGGCATTGGGACACAAAGATTCATCTTCCTCTAATGGAAAAGTCGGTGGGGGTATGGGAGAAGGTATGGGAGAGAGCAGATTGGAGGAAGCGATATCTTGTGGGACTGCTTATTCTGGGAGGTTGGGTAGGGGAATAATGGGGGGAAAATGATTGTAACTCAAAATCTGGCGGAAATGAATGATGTAAAACAGAAGTTAATAAAGTATTTGTTTAAAAAAAAAAGACTATCAGATGAAGATGTAATGCTAACCTGCATTGTTTGAATTTTTGCACCTGGGAACTCATTAAACCAATGACATCAAAGGTTTAATATCTTCCCTAACATTCATATAGTTTATTTTACCATTATCTAGTTGATAAGCATCTATTTTCCTTCGAAAATTCTGACCATAAAAAACTGTTCATCTAAAAGTTTTTGTTAAATGTAGTTTTCTTTTTCTCATTGGCATACTGATGGTATATGCTCAGTAGTGATATGACTATCAAAATATATGAAATTTAATAACTTTTCTAAAATGATAATAAATTACTTCTGAGAAGATTGGAACAAATCACAGATATATTAACAGTGTGATTGTGCTGTTGTCTTTTTATGGGCTATCCAACACTATTTAAATTCCTGATCAATGCCAATGTGAAGGACTCAAAGTCATATTCATGTTGAAGTTCTTTAATAATTTTGTGGTTCAGAACAATCTTAAAGTGGTTTTTGATCATTAGAATTCCTTCTGGGTTATTTTTTTCTCTCTTTTTTGGCCTTTAGTACAGGTACCATTATGTATCATAGATATCAGGCATTTAGGAGAAGGGAATGAATATTAATTAAGCACCATAATGTACTTGAACACTGAACTAAGCACCTCACAAATAGTATCTCACTTATCAAGCATAGTTAAAGCATAGTTTATTGAATTATCTTCAGCTTCTTTTCTCATTTCAAATGTATTAACATTCCAAACATAAACCTTTTTCATAAATATATTCAAGGCACAGATCTAAGATGGGAGAGTAGATGCATCAACCCATACAAACTTTTCCAAAATTTCCCTCTAAACAACTTTAACATAAATTTCAAATCAAATTCTGTAGAGGCATAGCCAACAAAAGGTCAGGGTGAGACATTTTTCTAGCCCAAAAAATTAAAGAGTTCAACAGGACAGGTCTGTGACACTGTATTGAACACATTCATTGAGTGAACACAGCAATAAAACCTGTGGAGACAGCTTTTATGGCAGCAAGCAGTTTAGGAGGTCTCAGTCTAGAGACATTTAGGAGATTGGATAAAAGGTCAAAAGAGATTATGGAAGATACTGACCTGTCACTGGACATAGGACTAGGTGCTGGTTGACAATTTCATTGCCCATATTCAATTTCAGATCACAACTTCAGAGCAGAGAGAAGCAGTTGTGGCTATAAAAGAGTAAGTGAACTAGTTTTAGTTCCAGGGCAGAGTGGAGTGGTGGCTCTTCTGGTTGCAGGAAAGCAGGTGCATTTCCTTGGAAAAGACCAGAGCATAGACCAAAAATCAGTGACCACAACTCTCACTGGATCATATTTCATTGGAAATTCAGAAAACTTCTAGAATCTGGAAACTAGCTCAGAAAATATCAATCCCCCCAAAAAGCCTAAACATTGGGACAGTGTACCCCTATCCTAGGGGAATAGAGCCCATTTTTAACATAAAGTTCAAAGTCAAGAAATAACTTGTAAAATGAACGAACAAGAAAAAAAAGAACCCAATCATTAAAATCAACTGTCACCTTGACCTGAACCATAGTGATTTGCAACTGGAAGAGACCTTAAAGATTGTCTTGGCCAATCTTATTTAACAATACTTTCAATACAGGTCTAGTGTGCTGACTTGCCAGGGTTGCTTTTGTTCTTCCCATTGGATTGAAAATAGAATAAGAACAGGGTCTTTTTTATACATAACTTAGTGTCCTAGGTACCTATTGACGTATGATTTTAAGTACCTGAATTAGTCAAATGGATACATTCTGTTACACTGGAAAGAACACTTGGTTAGAGCCAAAGAATCTGAGTTCCAATCCAGATTTGACCTCTCACTACATATCTGTCCTTAATGGTATCTATTCACCCTTCTGGGCTTTAGTTCCTTTATCTTCAGAATGAAGGAAGTGGGCTAGATGGCCTAGGATGTTCCTTTCAGCTCCAAATTTAAGCTCTTATAAATTGGAACCAGGTCATCTGATTCCAAGTTAAATCCTCTTTTGATCCAAAAGCCCAGCTTCCCTAAATAACCTCTTGATTGCCTGAATAATTCATTTTTGCAGCCAATTGTTTTGGTGTTGTGTAAAGACTTTCAGAGCAGGTCAAAACATAGCTTTCAATAATAGACAGCTTGGATGGATTCTTCCTGTTATTATTTTTTACTATTTAAACTTCTCATTTCACAGCATGTAGGTACACAGCTGTTGGTGGCTCTTTTTAAAAGCCAAGTAATAAACATTATGGTTATTTTTCAAAGGCATACTACCTCAATAATCATTTATGGCCACAGCATTATTTTTAACCATAATGGATTTTATTAGTCCAATCCCAAGGGAGACTAAGCAATTCATCAAACCTGAAAACATAAATATATTGTGCTTAAAAGAGATCTCAGCAATAGAAATCTTTCTTTGTTCTTCTCTACAGAACAGAACCAATAGAATTGAATCTCTCTGCTGCCATCTTTTTCAGGTAATTAGCTGGCATATTGGATAGAGTGCTGGGTTTTCTATCAGGATGACCTGAGCTCAAATCCAGCCTCAGACACATAGTAACTATATGACCTTGGAAAAGTCACTTCACCACTATCTGTTTCTGTTTCCTTAACTGTAAAATGGGGAGGGGGGGTAATAAAAGTTACTACATCACTGGGTTGTTGTGAAGATCAAATGAATTTATATTTGTGAAATGCTTAGCACAGTAACTAGCACAATTTTTGTTGTTATTGTTTAGTTGTCTTAGTTATGTCCAACTCTAAGTGACCCCATGGACTTTTTTTATGTGACTTCCATCTGTCATCTTCACAAGGATAGTGGAATAGTTTACCCTTTCCTTCTCCAATATGTCCCCATTTTACAAATGAGGAAGTGAGACAAATGAGGGTTAAGTGATTTGCCAAGGTCACACAGCTGATAAATGTCTAAGACTGGATTAGAGCTCAGGTTTCCCTGAATCCAGGCCCAATGCTCTATTCACTACAGCACCTAAATGCCCCAACTGATGCACAGTAGGTGCTATATAAATTCTTATCCCTTTGCCCCCTCACCCTTGAGGGCAGACTATTTTTTGTTGACCACCAGTGCCTAGCATAGAGCCTTGCATATAGCAGGTACTTACTAATTCCTTGTTTCTTTACATTTATTCCTCCCAATACATGCATAGAAACAACACACACACACACACACACACACATTTCCTAAATTCTTATCCTGATTTTTCCCATGAGTCTTCCATAATGTGCCAACTCAACACACTGGGGACGTTCTTCTTATTTTGTATAAATAAAATAATTTTAGAAATATTTTATGAATGCAATGCAGTGTACTAGATGGTAGGGAGTTAAATACAATAACCAGAGACAAAACAGATAACAGGAAATAGAACTCTGAAGCTGGAATCATTTGACCTGTGTTCTAGTTTTGTGTCAAACACAAGGTTGTGATCATGGTCAAGTCACTGAACCATGAAGTTCCTCGGTCTGTTCATTGCCAAAATGTAAGAAATAATATTGCAACCTTTTCAAAATGAAACTTGCCCATAAGGAGCTGACTGCATTTCAAGGAGTATGAGATAGATAGATACAACCTAATTTAAGGAAGGAGAGAACATTAACAACTCGGTTGGGCATCAAAGGGATTCTGCAAGGGGTGAAACATCAAGTAAGCCTTAGATTCGAAGGCAGGACGTCTAACATATGGAGAGGAGAAGGAAGCAAGCTTGAGTATTACAGGTAGGTCAGACAGAGCCAAACTTATGAAGAAGCTTTCAGTATTCTACTATCTCAGTCATTCAGGAATTGTTGAAGGAAGGTGAGACAGGATATGTCATGTGCCAGAAGGGTCAAGCCTTTATGATCAACTTGACCATCATGTTATTTTAGAAACCAGTGGAGAAGGTCTAAAACACTTTGCTTAAATTGTCTTAGGAGACAACCAGTTCTGCTTATGGTCCCCTGTCCAAAGCATTCATCAGATGAAGAGCCATGGGTACAGGGGAAGCAGCATTCCACTTCTTCTACCATCCTTGGATAAACTACACCTTACCTCTCATGCTATGGCCCATTCATCTATTTTCCTTTGTACTGAATTTTACTCTCTTGGGTATTATCAATTAACTAATTGAGACATCTCATGCCATTCAGTATTTTGCAAAATAATACAACTGTGTCCACTTCAGTCTAGATAAGTAGCCCAGGAGGCCAATGCCCTATGGAACTGAGTATGAAAGCATTGCTATGTACTTAGTCTGAATATTATCTATTTCTCTCACTTTGCAATAGGATCTGGAGAAATAGAAACCAGATACTTAATTGCCCCAGGACATGGAACAGAAAACAATCTTCTTTTGGGACATCTGGATATGTTGCTTATTATAGTTGCTTGATATATTCAGCCATATTATCTAGCCTTATCATACACTAGAATTCGTGATTAATTTCCTAAAGCACCCCCCTCACAACCATCATCACATGGCATAGAATGCCTGGGAAAACTTGAACCTACATGTGGTCAGTCTGTTGTTTGTTTTTTTCTTCCATGATCTTACATTGGGAAGCATCTTGAAATGGATGAGTTCAAGCTTGAAAATGACCTATCAGTTCTAGAAAGACAGAAATACTGGGTTACTGTGTTAGAACTGAATGTTAGGAAGAGAGGAGTTACAAGAAATTTCTTCAGCTCTGTTGAAGAAGATTGCAACTGATGGAAAATGTCTCCTTATTGTTCACTTGACAAGACATTCCATCTCTAGACTTCAGCTATCTATGCTAGCTTTTCCTAATGCTTGGAATATTCTCCTTTATCTCCAACAACTGTTTGCCTTAAAATCACAGTTAAAATCTCATCTACAAAAAGCCTCTTCTAATTCAGTTTAATTCTAGTATTTTTTCTCTATGTATTATCTCTGCTTTATCCTGTACATATCTTGTTTGAATTCATATCATCTCCTTCATCTAGTTGGCAAAGTGGATAGGCTGATAGACCTGGAATACAGAAAACCTAAAATAAAATGCAGTCTTAGTTTTCTCATCTGTAAAATGGGGAAAATAATAGCCCCTAACACTTAGGGCTGTTACGGGGATCAAATGAGATATTTATTAAGCACTTTGTAAAATATAAAGTTCTTGAAGGCAAGCATTTTTTTTAAACAAATGCTTTATTAACTTCTGTTTTACATCATTCAATTCCGCCAGATTTTGAGTTACAATCATTTTCCCCCCATTATTCCCCTACCCAACCTCCTAGAATAGTAATCCCACAAGATATTGCTTCCTCCAATCTGCTCTCTCCCATACCTTCTCCCATACCCCCATCAACTTTTCCATTAGAGGAAGGTGAGTCTTTGCATCCCAATGCCTGAACATCTTATCTCCCTATTATAAGCAAAAGAGTATTAATAATATTATTTAATATATTTGAAAAATTAATGTTACGGCCTCAAATTTCAGATCCATTTCCTTCCTCCCTTGTCACCCATTCCCTCTTGGGAGATAAGTAATTCAGTATATGTTGTACATGTGTAGCTATGCAAAATATTATCATAGTAGATATATTGTACAAGGCTGCTTATAATTCCCTCCCACTCATCCCACCCCCACCTGGTCCATTCCCTACATGATCCTGTCCCTCTTCTATAGTGGGTACTTCCAACCTCCCCTCCCCCCAAGGATGCCCTCCCATCCATCATCCCTCCTCTCATCCCCCTTCCCCCTATCCTGCTGCAGGTTGAGATATCCCATTTAGTATGTATGTCATTTTCTCCCTGAACCAAATTCAATGTGAATGTGGTTTTGCCTTTTTAGCCTTCCTTATTCTCCCCCTCTTTTGCAACCACTTCCCCTTGCTTCTTCTGCATGGGATAGTTTACCCTACCCTGTCTCTCCCCATCTCCTCTTGCCACTTTCCTCTCTCACCTCATAATTTCATCCCTTGAGTATTCTCCCTTCCCAACAAATTCAACTTATGCCCTCTTTCCATATATAACTGTAACCATATACACACACATTCACATATGTATTCATATGACCACACCCCCTTCTTCCATTATTTTCATAGTGAGAAAGATATAATCAGTCACAGTTATTGTTTTTCCATATAGGAATGTAAATAGTTCAACTTTGATAAGTTCCTTTTGATTTCTTTTCCCTAATTACCTTCTCAGGCATCTCTTCCTTCTTGTATCTGGGTGTCAAATTTTCTATTCAATTCTGGTTTTTTCCTCAAGAATGCTTGAAAGTCCTCTATTCCACTGAATGACCATATTTTCCCCTGAAACAAAATACTCAGTTTTGCTGGGTATGTGACCCGTGGGTTCATTCCCAATTCTTTTGCCCTCTGGAATGTCGTATTCCATGCTCTTCGAACCCTCAGTGTAGAAGCTGCCAGGTCCTGGGCTATTCTGATTGTGTTTCCACAATATTGAAATTGTTTCTTCCTGGCTGCTTGTAGTATTTTCTCCTTGATCTGGGGATTCTGGAACCTGGCTATAATATTCCCGGGAGTTTTCTTTTGGGGATCTTTTTCAGGAGGTGATCAGTGGATTCTTTCAACCTCTATTTTGCCCTCTGGATCTAAAACATCAGGGCAGTTTTCCTTGAGAATTTCTTGAAGGGTGATTTCTAGGTTCTTTCTTTGATCATGGCTTTCAGGTAGTACAATAATTTTTAAATTATCTCTCCTGGATCTATTTTCCAGGTCAGTGGTTTTTCCCATGAGATATTTCACATTGCCTTCTAATCTTTCATTTGTTTGGATCTGCTTAACAGCATCTTGATTTCTCATAAAGTCATTAGCTTCCATTTGCTCCAGTCTAACTCTGAAGGAATGAATTTCCTCAGTGAACTTTTGAGATTCTTTTTCCATCTGGCAAATTCGACTTTTTAAGGCATTCTTCTCCTCATTTCCCTTTTGGGCCTCCTTTGCCATTTGAGTTAGTCTATTTTTTAAGGTGTTGTTTTCCTCAGTCAGGCTGTTGACCCTCATTTCATACTTTTCCTGCATCCTTCTCATTTCTCTTTCCAATTTTCCTCCATTTCTTTTATTTGATTTTTAAAGTCCTTCTTAAGGTCCTCTATGGCCTGCTACCCACTCATGTTTTCCCCTGGGGCTTTTGGAGCAGGACTTCTGACCTCACAGTCCTTTTCCTGCTCTATGCCCCCAAAATAGGAGTCTAGGGTTGCATTTTTCTGTTTCCTTTGCCTTGGCATGTTGCCACTTAATTGCTTGACTTTTGGGCTTGTTGCCACACTATGGCTTTAAGGCCAGATAGAGGAATTTTCGTCCCAAACGTGTGGGGGCAACTTCCGTTTCTGGCAAGCTATAAACCCACCCACAACTTCCACCCTAGATCACAATCCAGATCCAGGAGGTTAAAGCAAGAGCGATTACCCCCCAAGACTGATCGCTGGATCTTCTTACAATTTGCAGGCTGGGAGCGGGAGCTGCCTCTGAAAACTACAAAATGGCGTTTTCCTCAGTGGCTTCTAGCCCCCAGGGGAGGGAGCCGACGTATTCCCTAATACCAGTCCCAAAGTCCATAGGACAATAACCTCTTACTTTGTCTTAGGCAAGTCTATGTTGATAATTCTGGAGTTGCCACAGCTCCTGGTGTTCTGGGGTTCCTCCAGCTGGCTGCTGGCCCTGCCGCCCTGGGGCTAAAACCTCAGCTCATGCGGACCTGGGCTTGGCTCGGCTCCTGTGCTCTGCGCGCTGCACCCTGCCAGGTCCCAGACTGCTGTGCTGGTTCTTCCTGTAGGGCTGCTGGGCTGTCCTCAGTAGGAGTTTGGCTTCTCTGTGTCGTTCTGTGGGTGCTGGGGCTCCAGAAGTTGTTCAGAGTCCCCTTTTACATAGTTTGGGGGGAATCTGGGGGCAGAGTGGCTTGGATGAGCTCTTTCTACTCCGCCATCTTGGCTCCGCCCCCAAGCATTTTTTTTGTTTTTTTTTAATGGCAGCTAGGTGGTTTAGTGGACACTGGACAAAGAGCAAGGAATTATGGAGATCAAAGTCACATTAAGTATCTCAGACTCTTACTACTCTGTTACCCTGGGCAGGTCAATTAACCTTTATCTGCCTCAGTTACTTCAACTGCAAAACAGGAATAATAATAGCATCTATCTTCCAGGGTTGTTGTGGGAATGAAAAGAGATAATTGTTAGGTGCTTAACACAGTACCTAGAACATAATAGCTATTTTAAAAAATGCTTGTTTTCTTCCTTCCTTCCAACTGGGCTGTACTTTCCTTGAAAGCAGGGATGGTCTTTTGCCTTCCCTTTTATCCCCTGCACTTAGCACAATGCCTAACACATAGTAGTTTTCAATAATGCTGTATTGCTTGACATGACTAAGAAGACTGACCCTAGCTTGTTAATCACCAGTAGACATGTACCAGGGATCATTTGGATAGGGTAAAGCTGAGGTGAAATGTGAAATTCTACTTAGCAGACTTGGAAACTGCTTGCTTTTTTGATGAGTTTTAAGAACTAGCTCCCGGGGCGGCTAGGTGGCGCAGTGAGTAGAGTGCTGACCCTGGAGTCAGAAGGACCTGAGTTCAGATCCGACCTCAGACACTTAACCCACACAAAAACCTAGTCGTGTGACGTTGGGCAAGTTACTTAACCCCAACTGCCCTCCAAAAGGCAAAAAAAAAAAAAAAAGAACTAGCTCCCTAATAGATTATAACTGTAAACAAACAGAAATGTGTTGTATTAATGCAATTTGGTGAGTATATAGGAATAAATTACCTTTCCAATACTTGAGTACCTCTGAGGCAAAGAGAGATTCATATTGTAAAAATTGAGCTCATGTTTCACTCCGTTGTTTTAGGGAAACACTGTGCATTGTATAATCTTAATTAGAATTAAAATTATCACTTTCATACTGGGATTGGGGTGCTGATGATTCAATGTCATTATAGGACTGTACATTTTTAAGATCTTCCCTGGCCTTAGGTTAAGTGCACCTGGAACCTGTGGTGGGAGGCTTGTTTATCGGGATTGCCCACACCTTGATGCTTGGTGATTGGGCAGTGGGTCAAGAGGGTTGTTACATTCTCTGACCCAGGAGAAAGCTATATAATTCCTGTTGTGAGACTTTGTTTGGGGGCTCACTTTGAGAAGTGTTTTGTCACTTGACCAGGTGAGAATCTGAGCAGCAGTTGAAAGACCCTGGCTTTGAAAAACCCACAAAAGGGACCCCCTTCTCATTAGATGCTAATGACTCAGTAGCAATGCTTTAAGGTATTAGAGTTACCCCATACTGATATTGATATCTATAGAGATATATAGTTATGTTTATAGTATCAATATCCTTACCTACATAATCTAATTGTATATATTAATATTGTTTTTATCTATTTATCTTTATCTCCTTTATGTAATATCCATATCAGTGTATTTCTATCAATTTATCTCATTGCAAAACTTTCAGTATCATTCTCTCTATATTTAAGTAAGCTTTTTCTTGGACAGAAAAGATCTAGTTTAGGATAAATGCATACGGGGGTGGAGCCAAGATGATGGAGTAGAAACAGCATGTCCAAGGTGCTCTCCCCCCAGATCACGTCCAAACCAAGTAAAAGGGGACTCTGAACAACTTCTGGAGCCCCAGCACCAACAGAACGACACAGAGAAGCTAACCTCCCACTGAGGACAGCCCAGCAGCCCTGCTGGGTGCAGCCAGCACAGCGCTCTGGGAGCTGACAGCACAGCATACTGGGAACTTACAGTGCAGCACTGAGGGAGCCTCCAGAAAAAGATCCCAAAAAGAAAACTCCCAGGAATAGTATAGCCAGGTTCCAGAATTCCCAGATCAAGGAGAAAATACTGCAAGCAGCCAGGAAAAAACAATTTCAGTATTGTGGAAACACAATCAGAATAGCACAGGACCTGGCAGCTTCTATACTGGGGGATCGAAGGTAATGAAATATGATATTCCAGAGGGCAAAAGAGCTGGGACTGAAGCCATGGGTGACCTACCCAGCAAAACTGAGTATTTTGTTTCAGGGGAAAATGTAGTCATTCACTGGAATAGAGGACTTTCAAACATTCTTGAGGAAAAAAACAGAGTTGAATAGAAAAATTGACATCCAGACACAAGAACCAAGAGATGCCTGAGAAGGTAATCAAGGAAAAGAAATCAAAAGGAACTTATCAAAGTTGACCTATTTACATTCCTACATGGAAAAACAATAACTATGACTGATGAAACCTTTTCTCAGTATGAAAATAATGGAAGAAGGGTGTATGGGCATATGAATACATATGTGAATGTGTGTATATATGTTTACAGTTATACATGGATAGAGGGCATAGGTTGAATTTGTTGGGAAGGGATGATACTTAAGGGGTGAAATTATGAGGTGAGAGAGGAAAGTGACAAGAGGAGATGGGGAGAGACAGGGTAGGGTAAACTATCTCATGTAGAAGAAGCAAGGGGAAGTGGCTGCAGGTAAGGGGTAGAACAGGAAGGCAAAAAGGCAAAACCACATTCTCATTGAATTTGGCTCAGAGAGAGAATGACATACATACTAAATGGGGTATCTCACCCTGCAGAAGAGTAGGGGGAAGGGAGGTGAGAGGGGGGATGATGGAAGGGAGGGCATTCTCGGGGGAGGGGAGGTTGGAAGTACCCACTATTGAAGAGGGACAGGATCAAAGTAGGGAATGGACCAGGTTGGGGGTGGGATGGGTGGGAGGGAATTATAAGCAGCCTTTTACAATATATCTACTATGGTAATGTTTTGCATAGCTACACATGTACAACACATACTGAACTACTTATCTTCCCAGAGGGAATGGGTGACAAGGGAGGAAGGGAATGGATCTGAAATTCGAGGTTTTAAAATTAAATGTTTCAAATATATATAAATACTATTATTAATACTGTTTTGCATGTAATTGGGAGATAAGATGTGCAGGCATTGGGGCACAGAGACTCACCTTGCTCTAATGGAAAAGTCGAAGGGGGTATGGGAGAAGATATGGGAGAGAGCCGATTGGATGAGGGGATATCTTGTGGGACTGCTATTCTGGGGTGATGTGTAGGGGAAAAATGGGGAAAAATTGTAACTCAAAAGTTACAATTAATTTATTAACAATACAATTTATTAACCAGAAGTTAATAAAGCCTTTGTTAAAAAAAAGGATAAATGCATACATTTACCAGAGCTTTGGGGTTTTTTTCTCTGTTTTAAATAGTAATTCCATAGGTCAGATTCAGACCAACTTATTTTTCCTTCTACACACGTAGATATTTTTCAGTGATAAGTGAGGCCCATCATTCAATACAATTACATGTAAAATGCTTGAATTGAATGGAACAATGCCAAAAAAGAAGCATTCATTGAAAGATTGTATGAATCACATAAAAAATACTTTAGCTATGCTTTACCTAACAAGGCTGGGAAGTGTATAAATATATTTTAGAATTATTTTTTAATGGAGGTCAAAAGAAAAAAAATGATTTCATTAAGTTGGTTTTGTTTGTGTATTTGTTTGTAACAACCTGTGTCACCCTATCTGAGAAGTATTCTAGGTAATGAAATTTCCTGTAGTGTTAGATGTCTTCAAAACTTATAATTTCAATTATTCATTGAATATTTGAAGAGTGGAATTCTTTCAAATTTCACAAAACTTCAAAATAAGAACTTGAGACATTCCATTGATCTATTTTTCTTTTTTGTTATTTGTTTATTTTTTTATCTCTGACAATATTCAAAGCTAGACTCTTTATTTCTTAGAAAAAAAAGTTTTCCCTTTACAGTTTTTCAGTGATATTTTGAAAGCACTAGGAGTTTTAAAAAAGTTCCAAGAAAAATAGAATTATACTATTAAACCATTCAGTCTCATTTTCTTAGAAAAATATATTCTTTACCTTCCAATATTTATAAGCATAGTCTTATGCAATAGGCAAGAAAAATATATTAACAACATGAATCTTTTATAAGTTCATCCTAGGCCTTGCTGAATGAATGTTTAAGATACTGTTGACAAGTGACTCAGTATTTCTTATGCATTATTGGCCAAAAATACATATTTTTGAGATTTTGAACACACACACACATCCAGAGAGCTAGCAAGTTTGATCTTCTTTTCAGTGAATTTACATGTAGGTTTTTTTATGGTATTTTAAAAAATAGACTGGCTTCTTTACCACCAATATGACATTTCAGAGGCAATTGTGGAATCTTCACTAAAAAGATCAACATTTAATGATTACTCTGGCTAGATTCATGTTACCATTCTAACCTATCTATTAAAACATGCTTTTTGTTATAGCCTTTTTCTCTCTTTAGTTAATCAATAGTGACAATATAGGGACAATATGGGTAAGTGTTTGAGCTTTCTAAGGGTCAGTACTCTCCAATAGGATGAGAGAACTTAAAATTAGAAGACCTGAGTGTGAATGCCTTCTTTGTTGCTTATTACCTGTGGCACCTTGGGAAAATCACTCACATAGTTTCCAAGTTCATGAAATGTGGATTCTAAGAGATAATCTATTTCAAGGTCTATGACTCTGTAACCCTTTGTCAATGTGTCATAGTTCTCATTCACATAATGAATGTTTAGAAACAAACAAAAAAAAAACTTTCCTTATGTAAATTATACAGCACTTTAATTTTTACCAAATTGTTTACAAACAAGTAATCTTCCCAGCAATCTTATGGGTGAAGAATTACAGGAATTGGGGCAGCTAAGTGGTGCAGTGAGTAGAGTGCCCTGGAGTCAGAAGGACCTGAGTTCGGATCCGGCCTCAGACACTTACCACACACAAATGAAAAAACAAAAAACTTAGCCTTGTGACGTTGGGCAAGTTATTTAACCCCAATTGCCCTCCAAAAAAAAGAAAGAAAAGAATTACAGGAATTATTTATAACCTCTTTTTAAAGATAAAAATGGGGTTTCTTGGTTGCTTATTCAACTAGTCAGTTTCCAAGGTGGGATTAGAACTAAACTTTTCATAAATATATATTATTTATATAATTCACCCCTTTCCACTACAGCAAAAGGTTTTCTGTTTTTTTTAACTTCTGTTTTACATCATTCATTTCCACCAGATTTTGAGTTACAATTTTTCCCCCATTTTTCCCCTACCCACCCTCCCAGAATAACAGTCCCACAAGATATCGCTTCCTCCAATCTGCTCTCTCCCATATCTTCTCCCATACCCCCTTCGACTTGTCCATTAGAGGAAGGTGAATCTCTGTGCCCCAATGCCTGCACATCTTATCTCCCAATTATGAGCAAAAGAGTATTAATAATAGTATTTATAAATATTTGAAAGATTTCATTTTAAGACCTCGAATTTCAGATCCATTCCCTTCCTCCCTTGTCACTCATTCCCTCTGGGAAGATAAGTAATTCAGTATATGTTGTACATGTCTAGCTATGCAAAACATTACCATAGTAGATATATTGTAAAAGGCTGCTTATAATTTCCTCCCACCCATCCCACCGCCCACATGATCCATTCCATACTTGATCCTGTCCCTCTTCTATAGTGGGTACTTCCAACCTCCCCTCACCCCAAGGATGCCCTCCCATCCATCATCCCCCCTCTTTTTCCCTTTCCCCTATTCTGCTGCAGGTTGAGATATCCCATTTAGTATGTATGTCATTCTCTCCCTGAATCAAATTCAATGAGAATGTGGTTTTGCCTTTTTTGCCTTCCTATTCCTCCCCTCTCCTGCAGCTACTTCCCCTTGCTTCTTCTACATGAGATAGTTTACCCTACCCTGTCTCTCCCCATCTCCTCTTGCCACTTTCCTCTCTCACCTCATAATTTCACCCCTTAAGTATCATCCCTTCCCAACAAATTCAACCTATGCCCTCTATCCATGTATAAATGTAAACATATATACACACATTCACATATTCAAATGACCATACACCCTTCTTCCATTATTTTCATACAGAGAGGGGTTTCATCAGTTACAGTTATTGTTTCTCCATGTAGGAATGTAAATAGGTCAACTTTGATAAGTTCCTTTTGATTTCTTTTCCCTGATTACCTTCTCAAGCATCTCTTGGTTCTTGTGTCTGGATGTCAAATTTTCTATTCAATTCTGGTTTTTTCCTCAAGAATGCTTGAAAGTCCTCTATTCCACTGAATGACCATATTTTCCCCTGAAACAAAATACTCAGTTTTGCTGAGTAGGTGACCCTTGGGTTCAGTACCAGCTCTTTTGCCCTCTGGAATATCATATTCCATACCCTTCGACCCCTCAGTTTAGAAGCTGCCAGGTCCTATGCTATTCTGATTGTGTTTCCACAATATTGAAATTGTTTCTTCCTGGCTGCTTGTAGTATTTTCTCCTTGATCTGGGGATTCTGGAACCTGGCTATACTATTCCTGGGAGTTTTCTTTTTGGGATCTTTTTCAGGAGGTGATCAGTGGATTCTTTCAACCTCTATTTTGCCCTCTGGATCTAAAACATCAGGGCAATTTTCCTTGAGAATTTCTTGAAGGGTGATTTCTAGGTTCTTTCTTTGATCATGGCTTTTGGGTTGTCCAATAATTTTAAAATTATCTCTCCTGGATCTATTTTCCAGGTCAGTGGTTTTTCCCATATTTCACATTGCCTTCTAATCTTTCATTTGTTTGGATCTGCTTAACAGCATCTTGATTTCTCATAAAGTCATAAGCTTCCATTTGCTCCAGTCTGACTCTGAAGGAATGAATCTCCTCAGTGAACTTTTGAGATTCTTTTTCCATCTGGCAAATTCGACTTTTTCAGGCATTCTTCTCCTCATTGCCCTTTAGGGCCTCATTTGCCATTTGAGTTAGTCTATTTTTTAAGGTGTTGTTTTCCTCAGTCAGGCTTTTGACCCTCATTTCATACTTTTACTGCATCCTTCTCATTTCTCTTCCCAATTTTTCCTCCACTTCTCTCATTTGTTTTTAAAGTCCTTCTTAAGGTCTTCTATGGCCTGTAACCTGCTCATATTTTCCTCTGGGGCTTTTGGAGCAGCATTTCTGACCTCACAGTCCTCCTCCTGTTCTATGCTTCGATTCTCTTTGCCCCCCAAATAGGAGTCTAATGTTGCATTTTTTTGTTTAGTATGTTTCCTTTGCCTTGGCATGTTGCCACTTAATTACTTGACTTTTGGGCTTGTTGTCACAGTGGGACTCTGCCACCAGACAGGGGAGCTTCCATCCTGAACGTGTGGGGGGACAACTTCTGTTTCTAGTAAGCTAGATACCCACCCCACCACCTCCCCACCAGATCACAATCCAGATCCAGGGAGGTTAAAGCAGGAGCGATTACCCCTCAAGACTGATCACTGGATCTCCCTACAGTTCGCAAGCCAGGAGCTGGAGCTGCCACTGAAAACTACAAAATGGCGTTTATCCTCAGTGGCTTCTAAGCCCCCAGGGGAGGAAGCTGATGCATTCCCCAAATACTGGTCCCAAAGTCCATAGGGCACTAACCTCTCACTTTGTCCTAGGCATGTCTGTCTTGATAATTCTGGAATTGCCACAGCTGCTGGTTTTCTGGGGTCCCTCCAGCTGGCTGTTGGCCCGGCCACCCTGGGGGCAAAACCGCGGTTCAAGTGGACCTGGGCTCGGCTCTCCATAACTGTGGCTGCACTGTTGGCTCCCAGAGCGCTGCGCTGGTCCTTGCTGAAGGGCTGCTGGGCTGTCCTCAGCGGGAGGTTAGCTTCTCTGTGTCGTTCTGTGGGTGCTGGGGCTCCAGAAGTTGTTCAGAGTCTCCTTTTACACAGTCTGGAGGGGATCTGGGGGGAGAGTGCCTTGGACATGCTGTTTCTACTCCGACATCTTGGCTCCGCCCCCCACAAAAGGTTCCTTGATGAGTGTCATGACCATTTCTGTAAATTCAATTGAATTAATTCTTAAATTCCTCCCATGTGCCAGGCAATATATTAGATACTGTATATATTAACATATGTAGCATATGCCCTCGAAGAACTTTTCCCAATGTCTAATCTCATTGGAAGTCTGGGTCCAGGCAATTTCTATCAGATCTCCTTTCTGTTTTCTAGTTCTGTAGAACTAAGGACAAATTTTGTAAAATTACATCCCCCAATGGTATAGTCCTTGATTTCTATTAATGAACCATATTTTTTAGGTTTTACTTAGTGACAGTTACTAAGGTTTTCTATTTAGAACAGTTGGGACACAATATACTCTTGTGCCCAAATCTAAGATAGACTCTCCAAGCACTATCACAGAGTCTAGGGGAAAGAAGGCTAAAGCTTTAGGGAGCACATGTGACTAGATATTATAAAATAAAGAACTAGATTTGATGGATATTGGACTTTCCTAGCATTTAAAATAGATATTTGTGAAAATATTATTAAAAATCAAAACATACCCTGATAACAATATAAAGGAATAGAAGAAGTTTGTGTGGGAAGATGGACATACCAGTGCAGTTTGGACATGATTTTTAATTGTGTCAGCTATTATAAAGACAATTGCAATTATATGATTAAAAGTAATAAAACTATCTGAGAGTAAAGGATTTAGTGTCAAAGGTTTGAATGAAGAAAAATTTCATATATAACAAAATATTCATTGTAATAAATTTTATACTAGTGAAATAGAGCAAACAAAAGAATTATCTATTGATGCAAAATGAGTAGGTGAATTTGAAATATCCTTTTTATAAGATAATTTTGAATTTGAAGATACAAGAGAAAAAGATTTGGATGAAATAAATGTCAGTGTTCAGTAAACAAAAATAGAAAAATAATGTAAAATGAGTTAAGTATTGTGAATTAGAATAAAAACAAAACAAATTTAAATTTTATAGAATTATATTTATAATTTTGGCCACAAAAGATGACATTTAATACACTCCTTTCAATTAATCAACAAGCAATCATTTTTATTAATCGAATGTTTATTAACTTCTGGTTTACAACATTCATTTCTGCAAGATTTTGAGTTGCAAATTTTCTCCCAGTTTTTCTCCTACCCACTATTCCAAAATATCCCCTCCTCCAATCTTCTCTCTCCCATATCTTCTCCTATACACCCTCTGACTTTCCAATAGGGCATGGTAGATCTCTATGCCCCAGTGCCTGTATGTCTTATTTCCTACTTACATGTGAAGTAATATTAATATTTGCATATATATATATACATATACACACACACACACACATATATATATATATATATATATATATATATATATATATATATATATATATATATATATAATTTGATTTTAAATCTTTGAATTCCAGATGCATTCTCTCCCTCCCTTGTCACCCACCTTTACTGGGAATATAAGCAATTCAGTATAGGTTGTACATGTGTAGCTATACAAAATATTTCCATACTGGATATATTGCAAACGACTTATTATATTTCCCTCCCTCCTTTCCCATCTCCCACTTGTTCTATTCTCTGCTTTGACCCTGTCCCTTTTCAAAACTATATGCTTCCAACTTCCCTCCCCACCAGCCTTCCCTCCCTTCCATCATCCCCCCTCTCATCTCCTCCCCCCCTACTCTCCTGTAGGGTGAGATACCCTATATAGTGTGTATGTCATTCCCTCACTAAGCTAAATTCAATGAGAATAAGGTTGACACATTCCCTTTTGCCTTCCTATTCTTCCCCTCCATTGGAACCATTTTCCCTTGCCTCTTCTATATGACATAGTTTACCCCAGTCCATCTCTCCTCATATCCTCTCATTATATTCCTCTCTTGCCTCTAAATTTCACCTTTAATGTATCATCCCTTCCTATTAAATTAGTCCTGTGCCCTCTATCTCTGTATACCTGTACACATATATACTCATTCACATTTGTATTCATGCACACATATACCCTCCTATATAGACATATGTATGTATGTATGTGTATATATATATATATATGTGTGTGTGTGTGTGTGTGTGTGTGTGTGTGTGTGTGTATTTATATTCCCTTCAACTATTCTCATAATGAGAAAAGTTTCATACGTTACAAATATAAGTTTTCCATGTAGGGATGTAAATAATTCAACTTTCATTAGTTCCTTGTGATTTCTTTTCCCTCCTTACCTTATCATGCTTCTCTTGCTTCTTGTATCTGAATGTCAAATTTTCTATTAAAACTCTGTTTTTTTTCATCAAGAATGCTTGAAAGTCCTCTCTTCCACTGAATGACCATATTTTCCCCGGAAACATGATACTCAGTTTTGCTGGGTGGGTGATTCTTGGTTTTTAATCCCAGCTCCTTTGACCTCTGGAATAACACATTCCAAACCCTTCAATTCCTCAATATAGAGGCTGCCAGATACTGTGTTATCCTGATTGCATTTCCACAATATTGAAATTGTTTCTTCCTGGATGCTTGTAATATTCTCTCCTTGATCTTGGAATTCTGGAACCTGGCTATAATATTCCTACAAGTTTTCTTTTTGGGATCTTTTTCAGGAGGTGATCTGTGGATTCTTTCAACCCCTATTTTGCCCACTGGTTCTAAAACATCAGGGCAATTTTCCATGAGTATTTCTTGAAAGATGATTTCTAGGTTCTTTTTTTGATTATGGCTTTCAGGTAATCCAACAATTTTTAAATTATCTCTCCTGTAACTATTTTCCAGGTCAGGTTTTCCCAAAGAGATATTTCACATTTCCTTTCATTTTTTCATTTGTTTAGATATGTTTAATAGTATCTGGATTTCTCATAAATTTACCAGCTTACATTTGGTCCAATCTAATACTGAAGGAATGTCTCTCTTCATTGAGCTTTTGATATTCATTTATCCATCTGGAAAATTTGGCTTTTCAAGGCATTCTTCTCCTCATTGCCTTTTTGAGCCTCTTTTGCCATTTGAGATAGTCTATTTTAAGGGGTTATTTTCTTCAATCAGGCTGTTGATTCTAATTTCATAATTTTCTAGCATTGTTCTCATTTCTCTTCCCAATTTTTCCTCCACTTCTCTTATTTTGTTTTCAAAATCCTTCTTAGGGTCCTCTATGGCCTGTAACCAATTTGTATTTTTCTTGGAAGGTTTTGATTCAGGAGTTCTGACTTCCCTGTCTTCCTCCTGTTCCATGCTTTCATCCTTCTTGTCCCCAAAATAGGAGTGTAAAGTTGGGCTGCTCTGTTTACTTTGCTTCCCTCATTTGCTCATGTTGCCACTCAATCACTTGACTTTTGGGCTTTTTGCCACAGTAGGACTCTGCTACCAGACAGAGGAGCTTCGTACCAAATGCTGGGGTTTTCTCAGCTACTGAAGGTATTAGTTGATTGCCCCCTCTGAAGCCTCCACACACTCTGATGAGGTGGTCGCACACCACAGGACCTCTACATTAGACAGCATTACAGATCCAAGCAGGTTTAGACAAGAAGAGATTACCCCTCAGACTGGTCACTTGTCCCCCCCTACAAACCACAGCCCAGGAGCTGAAGCTGCCACATGTTGGACCACACTCCCAACTGCTGGATCCCAAAGTCCACACTACACTGACCTATCACTGTGTCCTTAGCATCTATGTGTCGATAATTCTGGAAACCACCACAACTGCTGGTGATTTGAAGTCCTTCCATCTGGTGGTTGGTCAGGCCTGCACTGGGGTTTAAACCTCTGGCTCCTGTAGGCTGGCTCATCTGTCAGAGCACTATGCTGAACACTTTCTGCTGGCCTGCAGGGTGGTCCTCAGTGGTCCTCCTTTCCTTAGTTTCTCTGTGTCATTTTGTGGTTTCTGTCGCTACAAAGTTTCTTCAGAGTCATATTTTACGTGAATTGTAGGAGGTGAGAGCCAGAGCCCCGTGGTAGTCCAGTTTCTACTCCACCATCTTGACTCTGCCCCAATAAGCATTTCTTAAAGACCTGTTTTAAGCACACAAGATGCAAAATTAAAAAGAGATTGCCCCTTATTTTTAAGAAGCTTACATTTTATCTTCTTTCCTAAGAAACCTGAGAGACTAAGGATGTGGAATGTTGCTCATAGTATCAATCATGATCATTATTATCTGTTAGTTTTATATTTTCCCCCTTTTTTGATACATGGGAAATCTCACAATAGAGGAATAGGAATATGTATGAAAATGTTCAATATAAAAAAGCATCAGCAAAATATTGCAAATAAATAACATAAAACTGAGGATGTTTAAAAAATATAATATTTATTTATTTCACCACTCCTTGGGTGGCTGTCTACCAGACCTTTCCTAGATTCTGACTCTGAGACTCAATACATGTTTTCCTTTGAAAAAAACATTATTCTAAATGCTAGAGAAATGAATATTAAAAATAAATAGCCCTTCCTCCCAAATAGCTTCTACTACATTATTTCAAAACATCTTTATCAATGCTTCTTTTTTTTTGTTTGTTTTTGTTTTTGTTTTGTTTATTTTTTTGGAGGGCAATTGGGGTTAAGTAACTTGCCCAAGGTCACACGGTTAGGTTTTTGTTTGTGTGTGTGTTAAGTGTCTGAGGCCAGATCTGAACTCAGGTCCTTCTGACTCCAGGGCCGACTCTCTACTCACTGCGCCACCTAGCCACCCCTTCAATGCTTCTTAAACTCTGGGTTGCAAACCCATAAAGGGGTCACAAAAATTTCGCAATAATGAAAGTTTTCTGAATGCTCAATAACCAAACATTAAATAAAAATCAAAAGTGTAATTAATTTGAGATGTTTCTGGCAGTGCTTATCCATGTTGCATTGCACAACTTCACTGCCATAAAATCACTTGAACACAAAGCGTACATATTTTGTTGTATTTGTGCTGTAATTCAATGCAAAGTCAACAAATGCTCATGAAACACAAAAAGGGGTCACAAGTGTGAAAAATTTAGGAATCCCTGTTCTATACACTTTATATAGTGACTATATATCTATATATCAATACACACATAAATATAGATAGATAGGTACATACATATGTGTGTGTGTGTGTATGTGTGTGTGTGATCTACCAAGAATTCATTAGCTTTGGTTCTATTTGATGAGATGCTTATTCATATTTTTCCATACATCCACCAAGAAAACCTACCCAAGAGAGTAAAATAAAATCTCTGGGTACTTAGCCTTTTCTATTTTCCAGTAGAGCACAAACACTATCCAATGATGATAGTATACTCCTGGCCCACTTTCTAATCCTATCATATATCACCCAGAAGATGAATTGATATTGATAGATTCATTGTTGTCAACATGATCTAATATAAGAGTCACTGAAAGCAACAATATGTTCCTTGTGTTCCCATCAGACTCATGGTAGCTATACTAATCTATCAGGGTAGCATACTTAAGCAATTGTCATATTTTAGACCTGTATGGACATTTTCACATCTATGCATTTCAATGGACTCCTGATAACATCTGATATTTTCCATCAGTGCAAGTCCTCCATTACATATCTATAGCTTCTAAACTGAGGTTCATAGTTTTGTGGATGAAAAGGACCTTTGAGATCATGTAGTCAAAAACCCTCATTTAACAGATAAGGAAACTGAGAACTAGAGATTTTAATGACTTGTCTAAGATCAGATAAGCAAGAACTGACAAAAGCGGGATTTGGTTTCAGGGTTATCTAGTCATCCAATTTCCACTATGTCACACAATCTTCTTTTATAGATGATCCAGTGAAGAAACACAATGCTTTGTCTGCCTTTGTCTAGGTATTCTAACATCTAGTAGTTTGCAGAATAGCACTTATGCTATCAATACATTATCTTCTCTCTGTATATGTAGTAAATCATCATCCATTTCCTGAATGATAGTACTGACACCATAAAACTTACCAATACCCATTTTCAGGTCTAGCTTCCCTTCAATGATACTCTTAACCCCCATTCTATTAAGCATAGTTCATGTCATCCTCTTTTCAGGTGAAGGAAGAGTGCTCAGAACTATACAGAGACCTCTTTATAAGGAAAGGGAATTCTAATTTCCTACCAAGATAATCCTCACCTACTTAATTGATTGTGGTTAATCGATTGTTGATTACATACTTTCTTTTAAGACACTGGATGCATTTCTATCTAGAATAGTTACTAATGCTCATTTATTAATTCTTCATGCCTCACATAAGAAGACTTGAAAACAATGCTAATTTCAAGTGACAACAGGGGATTCCTTGGAATTTTAGACTTCCCATATAATGAAGAGATTTTGTGTATGTGTAGGTGTCCAAGAGACAAATTACCCAACAAAAGAAACAGGAGAAACTAGACTGATGAGATATTCAGCTGACCAAGAACAGACTTCCAAAATCTGAGGCAATGTCTTGAAATACATAGAAACAGATTTTTGTGGAGAAGTCTTTATCTCCAGAAATACTGTCTTCACATCATAGAGTGCTTTTCTTCTTGAATGATTTAGAAGAATCATGGTATAGTGGATAGACAGTTGCCCTCTGTGCCAAGAAGACCTGGCTTCACGTGACACCTCTGAGATGTACTGTCACTTTAACAGACTAAATTCTGTGCTCTCCATACTGCTTATCATTTTCCTTGCCTGTTGTATTTCCTCCTCTCACTGTACCTTCCCTCTGGGCTTTCTAGCTCTCCTTTTTATGTTATCTTACCACAAGGAAAAGACAAGGAAAAAGATATCCCAAGATCCCAAGAAGCAAAATCCTTTTCTTTGTTTACAGTAAAGAATAATATGTTGGGAACCATAGAACCCAAGTTTGAATCTTGATTCCAATACCTGTAGCCTATGTCACTTTGTGAAAGTCATTTCACATACCTAGGGCTCAGTTTCTTCATCCAGAAAAATGAAGGGGTTTGGTGAGATGATCTCTAATGTCCTCTCCAATTCTAAATCTTAGGATTATGGAGTCTTATTATGTAACTTATGTAACACCTACTGTATTGCAACATCCTTCTAGTTGGTTTCCCTGCTACAAGTCTCTTCCCCTTCCAGTTCATCCTCTGCTCAGTTACCAAAGATATCTTCATAAAGAGCAGATATGGCCATGCCACTCCCTACTCAATAAACTTCAGTGTCTTCCTCTTGCCTATAAGACCAAAGATGATCCTTTTTTTGGGTGGGGGGGGGGTTGTGGCTATTAAAGAACTTTAAGTGAGCCAAGATGATGGAGTAGAAACAGGACTTTCATGCAGCTCTTGCTTCCACCCCTTCCAATTCATGTAAAAATGATTCCAAACAAACTTTGGGGCTACAAAACCCACAAAACGTCAGAGAGAAGCTAACCTCCCACTAAAGACAACCCAGCAGGAAGGGGCCAGCACAGCTCTCTAGGAGCCAAGCCCAGTTCTGTGTGAGCCAGAGGTTTTATCCTAAGGGTGGCCACAACCAGACCTGGCTGGAGGGACTTCAGATCACCTGCAGCTGTGGCACTTTCCAGAATTATCAACCCATAGATACTAAGGACAAAGTAAGAGGTCAGTGCAGTGTGGACTTTGGGAACAGGAATTTCTGGAGTATGGTCTGGCCTTTGCCCCCTGGAGGGAGAAGCAGCTGAGGCACCTTTTCCTTGCAGCTACCACCGTGTGGCTGCTTCAGAGCTCTTGGCCTGCAGATTGTAAGGGGACCAAGTGACCAATCTGAGGCATAATTGCTCTTGCTTTAAACTGATTGGATCTGGATTGTGGTCTAGGGTGGAGGTCCTGGATTGTGCAACCAGTTTGCCAGAGCATGTGGAGGCTTCAGAGAGGGCAGCCAACTAATAGCTCCATCAGCTGAGAAAATACCAACAATTTGGGACAAAGCTCCCCTCTCTGGTAGCAGATTTCTACTGTGGCAAAAAGCTCAGAAGTCGAGTAATTGAGTGTCAACATAAGCAAGCAAAGGAAGCAAAGGAAGCACAGCAATCCAAATTCGCACTCCTATTTTGGGGACATAAAGGATCAAACCATGGAACAGGAGGAAGGCAGTGAAGCAAGAACTCCCACACCAAAAGCTTCTAAAGAACTTTAAATACTGGACCCTTCTTAACTTTCAGTTTCCTCCCCTCTAAATATTGTATATAATACACTGAGATTCCCCAGTGCTTGAAATGTTCTCCCTCCTTGTCTCCACCTACTGACTCACTGCCTCTAAGTGAAGGCTAAAATGCTACCTTGTTCAAGAAACGTTTCCTCTTCCCCCTCAATGTTACTGACTTCACAATGAGATTCCCTCTTAGTTTCCTTGAATATATCTGTATTTCAGAGTTGATTTCATACTTCTTTCTCCTTCAAAGTGTGAGTTCCTTCTGTGTCTGGATAGCTTTTGTCTTACTTTGTATCTTCATCCCTTAACATAGAATGCACACTTAACTAAGAGGTTGTTGAAATTAATACTAGAATGGAAACTCCTTGAGGGAAGTGACTATTGTTTTTTTCCTTTTCTTTTTATATACATTGTCATGCATATTAATTGCACTTAATGTTTATTTAATTAAATTTCATTAATGGATTTAGACTGTGAGTTCATAGTAGTATCCTAGCCAGAGTTCCACCTAGCAATTCTGGTGCCTAGAGGAAGCAGTAAAACAAAGAATAACAAAACAAATAGACAAAAGCAAGGAGAAATAGGCAAAAGACTTTGGGAAAATTGTTGAACCTCACAACTCAATGTTGCATGGTGGGCCAGGAGGAGGTACCTGAAATATCCTATGGGGCAATAGATATTGCCCTTTCAGTTGAAGAATCTGAGATAATAATGAAGGAATCCAGTTAAAGTTAAGTAAAAGTAGGTATATAGGTATTCATGGAGGGAATGCATAGAAAAAACATGTATTATTTTTTATTTAAATAAACCAATTAATCAACTAGCATAGTTTAATTATACCATGTGCTAGGTACTTAAATAGGTAATCGGGATACAAAGACAAAATGAAATGGTCACTGCCTTTAGGGGAGGTGTGTGTGCGTGTGTGTGTGTGTGTGTGTGTGTGTGTGTGTGTGTGTGTGTGTACAAGTACATGTCTTTGCTCTCCTTCCTCCCTTCCACTTTTCAGGCTCCTTAAATATTTAGCTTGAATATGTCCTTCAGGGAAGGGTCCTTTCTTGTTTCTTCCCATATGCTTAATGCATACACACACACATATATATACACGCATATGTGTTTGTGTGTACACACAAAAAATAGAAACCAGATAATTTTGGATGGCAAGGCTTTGGCCTACGAGGCAACCAAGAAAATTCCCCAGCTCAAGGACATATTCAAATTGAATATTCTAAGAACCTGAGAACTCTGAGAAACTGAGTTGAGGAGAAATAATATTTGAGCCATGGGGGCTAGCCTGTGTAAAAGTAAGGAGAAAAGATATTAATTATTCTTGATACCTGTATGTTAGCAAGATCTCGATTCAGTTGTTGCTACCTGCTGAAGGACAACAACTCTCAGCACCTCTAAATGTTGGTGTTATGAGGGAAAACCCCAGTCAGCCTCTCTAGTTATAACTATGCCCATACTGTCTAACCTTGTGTTCTTTTCACTGTATCGCAGTGACTCTTATCAGATCTGCATTGTAATATGTTGTAAATGTATGGCCTATATTTAACTATGAACTTGGATTCAGAACTAACTCAGAGAATTGGTCTAAACAATTCTTCCCTCTCTCTAGTATTGGTTGATCCCTGAGGAACTCATCTCTTGCGAGAAGCATATTCCACAGTCATTGGACATAATTGGTCACATTTACCATTGGAACCTGGGCACTAGTTTAATAGAATCAGAAGAAGAGATAGACCTTCACCGGGATCAATTTTGATAAGAAAGTGCCTCCTGTCTCTCTGTCATAACACACAGAGTGTGTGTGCCAGATGTGGTGTCTGTATTATGCAGACTCCAGAAGATTATGCACTCACTTAACTGGAGAGTGAGAGACAGAAGAGAAATTGCTATTAAAAGGGACACCTGTGACATTTTGGGTAAACAGGATTATATAAAGCCTGGACTTCTCAGCTGCTATCAAAAGTGCGCTTGGGCAGGCCTCTATCTACCATTGATGAATGTCAGTTATGAAGGTGGTAGGGAGATACATGGACACCAACCATATCAAATAGAACCCCAGAGTAATGTACTCAGGTTGTACTCAGGTTTCCATGCAAAGAAATGGGAAATGAGGAATTTAGCCACACTGTCAGTATATGTACATAATAGTCATAATAAACACCCACACTCAGAATTTTGTTTGAGCAAAAGTGTTTCTAATCTGTATTCCTCTCAAATTAATGTAGAATATGTTATACATATACATATATAAGGAGGATCTGACATGTGTATAGGTATGTCTGTCATGTCTGTCATATATGCATATCTGTGCACATGCATTGATCTCAAAATTACAGCTTAACATATACATATATTTACAGAATATATGTAATACATATGCAGATATACATACACAGATATGGACTATTTATATGCATGTACATACACATATCTCCTTTCCTCTTCAGAAATCCCAACTTCTGTTGTCTCTAGGTTGTCTAGGGCTCCTCCAATATGGTACCAGAGCAAGGGTATGGCCTACCAACAGTCTAGATGTATTTTCTACAAATACTCATCTACCAAACTGTTCCTTTCCTATGTCCTGTTTTAAACAAGGTTCTGCTTCTCAAATTGGTTTCTTATATTAATAAAAGAAAGAATTCCCTACTAGGAGTCTTCATGATTTCCAATTTTCATTCTAAACTTCATTTTGCAAGGGAGAAAACTGAGACTTGCCCATAAAGATGGGAGCAGAGCTTATAAAATAATTTGGTTCTCTTAATTTAAAGTCCAGGGTTCTTTTGATGGTTCCATAGTCATGCAAGGCAGATGTATTAAGTTTTGTGTTGTCTCTCCAAATAACATGTACAAAGTCTGAAATTTAGAAAGACTTATTTTTCAAATGAATTTATATTGAATTCTGGCCACCACCTCGACGTAATGTGAGAATCTGGGTTAGAATCCGATTATGTTAAGAATTAGCAGGGGCGGCTAGGTGAGTAAGAGCACCGGCCTCGGAGTTGGGATGACCCGAGATTGAAAGCGGCCTCAGAAAATGAGCACCCACACATAAAATAATGACTAGCCATGTAACCTTGAGCAAGTTACTTAACCCCAATTGCTTTAAAAAAAAAAAAAAGAGAGAGAGAGAGAATTAGCAGAGGGTGTGGGTGGGGTCGTAGAGTATTGCAAAGCAAGAGGATCAGGATTGGACTATTGAACACTGTTTCAGTTGCTATTTATCTCTTCCCCTCAAATAAATAAATAACTCTGCTACTAACTTGTTTTATTTTCTTCCCTACCCTTTATCTACCTGAAATCTTATTAATTAGATGTTTGTATGGATAGAAAAAAATCCTCTAGTAAAATAAAAGTGCCTAATGGGGAATATGAGTATTAGCCATTAATATTTCAAACATCTTAGTATAAATTATTATAATAATGGAAATTCAGATTGAAGGAAATTTTTCTGTAGCTTGACATTTTTGGACAATGGGAAACTTTTCAGGGTGGGGAAAAAGTACATATTTCTTTCTTTTTTTTTTTTTTTTAAGCAATTGGGGCTAAGTAACTTGCTCAAGGTTACACAGCTAGTCATTATTTATGTGTGGGTGCTCATTTTCTGAGGCCGGATTTGATCTTGGGTCATCCCAACTCCAAGGCCGGCGCTCTTACTCACTGTACCACCTAGCCGCCCCTTTTAGGGCAATTGGGGTTAAGTAACTTGCCCAAGGTCACACGGCTAGGTTTTTGTTTGTGTGGGTTAAGTGTCTGAGACTGGATCCGAACTCAGGTCCTTCTGACTCCAGGGCCGGCGCTCTACTCACTGCACCACATAGCCACCCCATAAAAGTCCATATTTCACAAAGTAATGCGGCCAGAAAGGAATGTGCATGGTGGAATGGGCTTAGTACCAGTCACAGCTGTAGAAAACACAGAAGAAATTTGACATAAGCAAACTATTTATATTCTTATGCCAGGAAAGTTATTTGCAAAGGCCCTCTACCCATAAGATAAATCTGTCCCAAAATATGTACCAACAATCAATAGACATTCATTTCCAGAATATTTTTCCAATTACATTTTAAAAATAATGGTTATTTCATTTTTGTTTTTGTTTTTGTTTTTTGGAGGGCAATTGGAGTTAAGTGACTTGCCTGTGGTCACATGGCTAGTAAGTATGTCAAGCATCTGAGGCCAAATTTGAACTCTGGTTCTCCTGACTCCAGGGCAGGTGCACTTTTCACTGTGCCACCTAGCCACCCCTAAAAATAAAGTTTAACATTCTTTTTTTTTGTCCTGAGTTCCAAATTTTCTCCCTGACTCCCACACTTCCACCATCATTGAAAAGGCAAGTAATTTGATTATCAGTTGTACATATGCAATCATAAAAAAAACATATTTCTCTTTTAGTCTTGCTATAAATGAAAACACAGAACAACAAAAAAGAAAAATAAAGTAAAAAAACATGCTTCAATCTGTATTGGGAATAGATCAAGTCTTTCTCTAGATGTGGATAGCATATTAATCACAATTCCATAAAATTTTTCTTGGACTTTGTACTGCTGAGAATAGCTAGGTCATTCACAGTTGCTCATCATACAATATCATTCTTACTATGTACACTGTTGTACTGTGTCTGCTCATTTTGCTTTGCATCAGTTCATGTAAGTTTTTCCAGGTTTTTCCTAAAGCGTTCTATTCATCATTTCTTATAGCACTACAATATTCCATCATAATCACATACCTCAATTTATTCAATCTTTCCCAATTTAATGGGAATCTCCTCACTTTCCAATTCTCTGCCACCACAAATAATTACTGCTTAATAATATTTTTGTACATATAAGTACATCTCCTGATTTTTTAAAATTTCTTTGTGATACATACATACACACACACATACACATATATCCCCTTCAACATATGTCATTTTCCTTTTCTGTCATATTAGCCAACCAGATATGTGTGAGGCTCAGAGCCATTTTAATTGGCATATCTCCAATGAAAAGCAATTTGGAGCATTTTCTATATAACTATAGATAACTGATTTCTTCATTTGAAAACTTCTTGCTCATATCTTTTTCATATTCTTATAAATTTGACTCATATTAGAGGAATGAGACCTATATTGGAGAAAATTGCTGTAAATTCTTTTTTCCAAGTTTATGATTACTATTCATTTGTTTTCATCCCATTTTCTCTCTCTCTCTCTCTCTCTCTCTCTCTCTCTCTCTCCCTCTCTCTCTCTCTCTCTCTCTCTCTCTCTCTCTCTCTCTCTCTCTCTCTCTCTTTCTCTCAACATGCTCACCACATACCTCTCTCCCCTCCATTCTATTAACTGCCGCTTTTGTTTTCCCCTTCTTGTCTTACTTTTCTGTAGGGTAAGATAAAATTCTATACCCAATTGAATGTTCCTTCTTTGAGTCAATTCTGACAAAAGTAAAGTTCAAATTTTGTCTGCCAATCTTCCATCCTGATATTGATATTGAAATATCTCTTTCATGTCTTTTATGTGTTATAATTCATTCCATTATACCTCTTGCTTCCCTCTTCTCCTTGTGCATCCCTCTTTTTATATCACTTCATTTTATTTTTCAGATATTATTCCGTCATAGTCATCTCTCTCATAAATTAATTATACACACACACACACACACACACACACACACACACACACCATTTCATCATAGTCAACTTACATTCATGCCCAGGGTCTATGTATGTTCTTTCTAACTATCCTAATAATGATAAATATCCTAGAAGTTAAAGTATTAACTTCCCATGTAGGTATGTAAACAGTTTTGCCTTATTGAATCCCTTGTGACTTACCTTTCCTGTTTACCTCTCATGCTTCTCTTGTCTTACATTTGAAGGTCATATTTTTCTATCAGTTCTGGTCTTTTCATCAGGAATAGTTAAGTCTTCTTTTTCATTAAATATCAGGTTTTTTTTTCTTCCCAGAAGTGATTATACTTAGTTTTGTTGAGTAAATAATTCTTTGTTCTAATTCTAGTTCTTTTACCTTGCAGAATATCATATCCTAAGTCCACTGATTCTATAATGTAGAAGCTGCTAAATATTATGGTATCCTGACTGTGGCTCCATGATTTTTGAATTGTTTCAGGCTGCATAGAATATTATTGCCCTAACTTGAGACCTCTGGAATTTGGTATAATACCTCTGCTAGTTTTCATTTTGGGAATACATTCAAGAGGTGATTGGGGACCTCTTTCAGTTTCTCTTTTACCCTTTGGTCCTAGCATTTTGGAGGAGATTTCTCTGATTATTTCTTGAATTGTGATTTTGAAACTTTTTTTTTCATCATGGTATTCAGGTAGTCCAATAATTCTTAAATTCTCTCTTCAACCTATTTTTCAGGTCAGCTTTTTTTTTTTTTTAATGAGGTATTTTACATTCCCTTCTACCATTCCCAATCTTTTTAGTTTCTTTTTTCCTTGGTATGTCATGGAGT
Organism: Gymnobelideus leadbeateri; assembly: GCA_011680675.1. Classification (NCBI taxonomy): domain Eukaryota; kingdom Metazoa; phylum Chordata; class Mammalia; order Diprotodontia; family Petauridae; genus Gymnobelideus; species Gymnobelideus leadbeateri. The sequence goes on from WOXC01002573.1 coordinate 70,854, forward strand.
GATTAGCTTCCAGTAGACCTATTCTAATTTGTAAGAATTATTATTGTTAATGAGCTTTTGTATCTTATTTTCCATGTGGCCAATTCTACTTTTTAAGGAGTTCTTTAGTGATTTTGTAACTCTTTTCCAGTTGACTAATTCTTGTTCTTAAAGACTTCTTTGTTTCAGTGGATTTTTCTGCCTTTTTTAACATTTGGCCTAGATGCCTGGGGGGGGGGGCGGAGCCAAGATGGCAGAGTAAAAACAGCATCCAAACCACTCTCCCCCAGATCACCTCCAAACTATGTAAAAGGGGACTCTGAACAGTGTCTGGAGCCCCAGCACCCACAGAAAGACACAGAGAAGCCAACCTCCCAATGAGGACAGCCCAGCAGGCCTGTAGGAAGAACCAGCGCAGCACTCTGGGAGCCGGCAGCACAGCATGCAGTGTATGGGGAGCCGAGCACAGGTCCGCCTGAGTCTCAGTTTTAGCCCCAGGGTGGCTGGCCCAGCAGCCGGCTGAAGAGACCCCAGAACACCAGCAGCTGTGGTGATTCCAGAATTATCAACATAGACATGCCTAGGACAAAGTGAGTGGTTAGTGCCCTATGGACTTTGGGAGCCGTATTTAGGGAATGTGGCGGCTTCCTCCCCTGGGGGCTAGAAGCCGCTGAGGAGACACGCCATTTTGCAGTTTTCAGAGGCAGCGCCAGCTCCCAGCCTGGGAACTGTAGGGAGATCCAGCGATGAGTCTTGGGGGGTAATCGCTCTTACTTTAACCTCCCTGGATCTGGATTGTGATCTGGGGTGGAGGTCGTGGGTGGGCTTCTGGCTTCCAGAAACGGAAGTTGTCCCCCACATGTTCAGGATGAAAATTCCTGTCTGGCAGCAGAGCCATAGTATGGCAACAAGCCCAAAAGTCAAGTAATTAAGTGGCAACATGCCAAGGCAAAGGTAACAAATTAAACATAAAAATGAAACCCTAGACTCCTATTTTGGGGGTATAGAGCAGGAAAAAGACTGTGAGGTCAGAAGTCCTGCTCCAAAAGCCCCAGGGGAAAACATGAGCGGGTTGCAGACCATAGAGGACCTTAAGAAAGACTTTAAAAATCAAATAAGAGAAGTGGAGGAAAAATTGGAAAGAGAAATGAGAAGGATGCAGGAAAAGTATGAAATGAGGGTCAACGGCCTGACTGAGGAAAACAACACCTTAAAAAATAGACTAACTCAAATGGCAAAGGAGGCCCAAAAGGGCAATGAGGAGAAGAATGCCTTAAAAAGTTGAATTTACCAGATGGAAAAAGAATCTCAAAAGTTCACTGAGGAGATTCATTCCTTCAGAGTTAGACTGGAGCAAATGGAAGCTAATGACTTTATGAGAAATCAAGATGCTGTTAAGCAGAACCAAATAAATGAAAGATTAGAAGGCAATGTGAAATATCTCATGGGAAAAACCACTGACCTGGAAAATAGATCCAGGAGAGACAATTTAAAAATTATTGGAATACCTGAAAGCCATGATCAAAGAAAGAACCTAGAAATCACCCTTCAAGAAATTCTCAAGAAAAATTGCCCTGATGTTTTAGATCCAGAGGGCAAAATAGAGGTTGAAAGAATCTACTGACCACCTCCTGAAAAAGATCCCAAAAAGAAAACTCCTAGGAATATTATAGTCAGGTTCCAGAATCCCCAGATCAAGGAGAAAATACTACAAGCAGCCAGGAAGAAACAATTTCAATATTGTGGAAACACAATCAGAATAGCATAGGACCTAGCAGCTTCTACACTGAGGGATTGAAGGGCATGGAATATGACATTCCAGAAGGCAAAAGAACTGGGAATGAACCCAAGGGTCACCTACTCAGCAAAACTGAGTATTTTGTTTCAGGGGAAAATATGGTCATTCAGTGGAATAGAGGACTTTCAAGCATTCTTGAGGAAAAAACCAGAATTGAATAGAAAATTTGACATCCAGATGCAAGAAGCAAAAGATGCCTGAGAAGGTAATCAGGGAAAAGAAATCAAAAGGAACTTATCAAAGTTGAACTATTTACATTCCTATATGGAAAAACAATAACTGTGACTGATGAAATCTTTCTCACTATGAAAATAATGGAAGAAGGGTGTAAGGTCATATAAATACATATGTGAATGTGTGTGTATAAGTTTACAGTTATATGTGGATAGAGGGCATAGGTTGAATTTGTTGGGAAGGGAGGATACTCAAGGGGTGAAATTATGAAGTGAGAGAGGAAAGTGGCAAGAGGAGATGGGGAGAGACAGTGTAGGGTAAACTATCTCATGTAGAAGAATCAAGGGGAAGTGGTTGCAAGGGAGGGGGAGAATAGGAAGGCAAAAAGGCAAAACCAAATTCTCATTGAATTTGGTTCAGGGAGAGAATGACATACATACTAAATGGGATATCTCAACCTACAGCAGAATAGGGGGAAAGGGGATGAGAGGAGGGATGATGGAAGGGAGGGCATCCTTGGGGTGAGGGGATGTTGGAAATACCCACTATAGAAGAGGGACAGTATCATGTAGGGAATGGACCAGGTTGGGGGTGGGATGGGTGGGAGGGAATTATAAGCAGCCTTGTACAATATATCTACTACGATAATGTTGTGCATAGCTAGACATGCACAACACATACTGAATTACTTATCTCCCCAGAGGGAATGGGTGACAAGGGTGGAAAGAAATGGATCTGAAATTCAAGGTCTTAAGATTAAATGTTTCAAATATATATAAATAATATTATTAATACTCTTTTGCTTGTAATTGGGAGATAAGATTGCAGGCATTGGGGCACAAAGATTCACCTTCCTCTAATGGAAAAGTCAATGTGGGTATGGGAGAAGGTATGGGAGAGAGCAGATTGGAGGAAGCAATATCTTGCGGGACTACTATTCTGGGAGGGTGGGTAGGGGAAAAACAGGGGAAGAAAATGATTGGAACTCAAAATCTGGCAGAAATGAATGATGTAAAACAGAAGTTAATAAAGCATTTGTTTAAATATTTAAAAAATCAAATAGGAGAAGTGGAGGAAAAATTGGGAAGAGAAATGAGAAGGGTGCAGTAAAAGTATGTAATGAGGGTCAACAGCCTGACTGAGGAAAACAACACCTTAAAAAATAGACTAACTCAAATGGCAAAGGAGGCCCAAAAGGGCAACGAGGAGAAGAATGCCTTAAAAACCCGAATTTGCCAGGTGGAAAAAGAATCTCAAAAGTTCACTGAGGAGATTCATTCCTTCAGAGTTAGACTGGAGCAAATGGAAGCTAATGACTTTATGAGAAATCAAGATGCTGTTAAGCAGATCCAAACAAATGAAAGATTAGAGGGCAATGTGAACTATCTCATGGGAAAAACCACTGACCTGGAAAATAGATCCAGGAGAGACAACTTAAAAATTATTATACTATTGGAGCAGATTGGAGGAAGAGATATCTTGTGAGACTGCTATTCGGGGAGGGTGGGTAGGGGAAAAACAGGGGGGTGCGGATAATTGTAAGTCAAAAGCTGGAGGAAATGAATGATGTAAAACAGAAGTTAATAAAGCATTTGTTTAAAAAAAAACAGATGCCTGGAAACACTGAAAGAGTTAGTGACTAGCTCACAGTCTAGATATTATTAGAGACCAGGCTGGAATCCAGGTTACCTTGACTCTACAACAAATTTCTTATGCTGTTCTTCAAATGGATTATTGACTTAAAAATAAAAGGTCACAAGATGAAAAAAAATATTTGGCCTATTCTGGTGTTTAAGGAGTTATTCTTTTAAGTATTTTTATGTCTCCTCTACCAAGATACTGGCACTTTAAAATTATTTTCTTTAATAATTCTAATTTCTTTTTTAAATTTTTCCGTCCTCTTCTTTTATTTAATTTTTAAAATCCTTTCTTAACTCATATAGGAATTCTTTTTCTTTTTTTCTTTCTTTTTTTTGTCTCAGACCAATTTACATTTTTTTCCTTTGAGGCATTTGCTGTAGCTCTTTTGAATTTGTTATCTTCTGGGTTTGTGTTTTGATCTTCCCTATCACCGTAGTAACTTTCTATAATCATGTTCATTTTGTTGTTGTTTCTAGTTTGCTCATTTTCTGTTCTATTTCTTGATTTTTAACTTTATGTCAAAATTGGATTTTGCTCCTAAGGTGGAGGAGTCACTGTCTTGAGCCTCATATGTTTCATGCTGTTGTTTACAGAGTTAACTTCTGGGAGTGTACAACTTTTCAATTCTTCCAAGGTGGTACGATCTCAAGAGTTCTGTGGTGACTGTTCTGTCCTGTGCTATGTTCTGTGAGTGACCGTAAGTACTCTTTTTTTGCCCTAGAACTGTGACCTATAGCTACTTGGGGTGCTAGTACTCTAGTGTTCTAGTACTCTCCCTCTATCTTGAGCTGTGACCCAGTACAGTATATTGGCAATGCAACAGAGTCCTGTACCCGATGTGTCCTGCCAAAGGTATCCTGTAATCTGCTTATAATGAGTTGTCATCTATGGGCTGAGAGCTCTGGATATTTCTCTGACAGATTCATTTACCCCCCCAAGGCTTGCCAGGGCTTGACCTGCACTAGATAGCATTCCATTCTCAACCCAGTGAAAAAGACTTTTTTGCCAACCTACTAAGTTGTCTTGGACTGGAAAATTGTTTCACCTTCATTGTCTGTTGCTTCTACCACTCTACTATTCATTTTGAGGCATGTTTTAAAAAAGTTTGGAGGAGGATTTGGGATAGCTCAAGCAAGTCCCTTCCTTTTATTCATCCATCTTGGTTTCATCCCAATCAACAAACATTTACAAACTATTCTGTACCAGACACTGTGTTATATGTAAGGGGAATTATGTTGCTAAGCCCAGTGTCAACCTCCAGGAGGAGTCTCTCCTCCCTGACTCTCTTGAGGTTCAATGAGATGCATCTGCTTTGTTCTAAAAAAGACAAAACCTACAAAAGTTGGGTGACTGACTGCCTAACCTGGAATATCTCATTTCTCACTTTCTTTGGACTATTCCTATCATTAGATCCTACTCCATATTACATACCTGGCTCTGACTTTGACTCTACATGACTGCCAATCTCCTAATTTCTAGTTGTAGTCTTTGACTTCTTTTCTTCACACATTTAGACCTTTAAATGAGCTGCAGTTATGAACATCTGATGGCCTGAACCCATTTATGATTCCTTATGTGATTCAGACTATCCTGAGCTGACTTGAAAACCTGCTTACCACTTATGTAATTTTTTTTTCTTTTATGAGAAAAGCAATTCCATTTTTTAAGACAGCACAGATGAACTTGCAGAAAACCCTATGGTTTAAAAATTGGGATGAATGGCATTGGCATTTTAAAAAGAGATCTAATATTCTTTGTAGAAAAAGCATAGACTATTTGATTGCTTATCTTCAGAACCTTTGAACCTACCATACTTCCTTGTACATTATAAGTGCTTAATATACACTTATTCAGTAAAATATATAATACTTCAAAGGATCACATAGGAGGATCAACAATCTCAGAGGTCAATTAATTTAACATTCTAATTTTAAAGATGTGGATGCTGGAGCCCAGAGAAGGGAAGTCATGTGCCCACATTACATAGAACATAAGTACCAGAAACAAAATTTAAACCCAGATCACTTGATACCACATCCAACATTTTTGTATGTTTGTTTTGTCATCACACCAAGAAAGTGTGTATGATTGGGGGGATTTAAAAAGAATAGTAAGTGGATAGGGAAGGTGTATGAAGAAATGGTGTCTATTGTTTGTGCTCAAATTATTTTAAAGTTTCCCTATAGGCAGCTAGATGGCATAGATTGTTGGGCTTGAAGTCAGGAAGACCTGAATTCAAATCCTGCCTCAGATACTTATTAGCTTTGTGGCCCTGGACAAATCACTTTACACCTTTGGGTCTCTCTTTCCTTATATGTGACCATACTTATAGACCTATTTCCTGAGGTAATATTTGTAAGGCACCTTGTAAACCTTAAAGTTTAATTACTAGAGTGGTTTTCCAATACTTTCTCCAGCTCATTTAACAGATGAACAACCAAAGCAGACATGGTGAAGTGACTTGCCCAGAATCACACAAATAGCAAGCATATAAGGTCAGAATTGAACTCAGGAAGATGAAGCTTCCTGACTTCAGGCCTGAAACTATATCCGCTATACCATCTAGTTGCCCAACATCTAACCAACCTACCCTGTTATGAATTACAGTAGGACACTACCTAGGATAATTGAATTATTGGTAGCTCTGAGGTTGCCTGCCTATCACATAGTTTCATCTAGAGGATAAAATAAGAAATGGAGGACCTATCTTTTTTTCTTTTTGGAGGGGGGAACACAAGGTAATTTGGATTAAGTGACTTGCCCAAGGTCACACAGCTAGTAAGTGGTAAATGTCTGAGGTTAGATTTGAACTCAGGTCCTCCAGACTCCAAGGCCCGTGCTCTATTCACTGCACCACCTAGGTACCCTGACTGTGCCACCTAGCCAACCCTGGAAGACCTATCTTAAAATCATAGCTCTACCACCTGTGTGATTTATTCAAGTAACTTATCATCTAAGAGATGTATTAAAATACTTTTTCAATGACATCTTAATCAGATTGGAGGTATTGTATGAAGTGACATCTAAGGATACTTCCTGCTCAAAATCTATGATCTTGTATGAATACTTGGAATTGACCTCCAAAGATTTTGTATTGGGGTTATGCAAAAGCCTGACCTTTATCACATAACTATTTGTTTTGGAACTATACTATGGTTTCCTTTCACAGCAATAAGGAGTACAGACCTTGAAACAGTTTTTTTTTAAATAGTTAAATATTTCACAAAGTATATTTGTATATCAAGAGTGATTTCCAAGATCATGCTTACTTCCCATGTTAATTTCCAGCTCCATATGTTTAATCAGTTCAGCTCTATCATGGCGAATAAAATCCCCTCTGTCATTCTAATAGGTTCATAATCCTTCTCTCTCCCAAGGTACTTAGAGATATATATAAGAATACAGTGCTGTAGCCTTTAGTCATAGTCCTTTTTTATTTCAGATAGTTACCATTTTGGTTGCTTGTAAGAGCCTCAAGAGATAGAGAATTCATTTTCACACACGTCCCAGAGGACCTTGGTCAGACAACCTCGTTTTAGTAGGTTACTGAAGTACAACAGAAATGGCATAATATAAGGATTTTGTGCTGAAATACCAGCCTTCCTAAAGTAGTTAAAATTCAGTTTACTTTATACAATGAAGCCACAGTATGAGGGTCTATTTCTAGCAATGAGTCCATGAGAAACACATTTTCTAGGTCCTATTCATATAAAATATATGTGGGCATTGCAGGCTTTTTTGCAAAAAGATCACACATACTTTAAACAACTATCAACCAGTCGCACACCAAGAAAGTTCTTCTTACTGGAGCCCTGATGAATTTGTAATGATCTATCCCTATTCTTGTATCTGATCCCTCATGTGGCCAACCGGATACATTGGTGAGACAGCTGGTCAGTGTCCCTGGTGCTATATATGACAATGGAAGAGAAGGAAACTAATTGGTCTATGTGGAGAACAAATTCCTGACCTTGGCCTCATTAGCATTTTACTCTAATCACCTGAACTAGGCAGCCACAGGTACTTGGGCAATGGGTTTATATGATGCTTCTAATTTACTGAAAATGTCAAGGCTTGAAATTGTGTTGTTTATAACCTTCCTGGGATGGGGAGTGTATTAATGTATTGAGTTTATAGCATTGATTTTCAAAAGCCCATTTACCACAATCAGTTTAACTTCATCTACTTGGAAATGATCATGTAATAATTTTGTCCAGAATTATGTTTACCAGAAAATGATTATACACTAACCTGTCTCAGCCTAGCAAGACTGATTTAATTTCTCTTAAAACATTTCTATTAAAGGGACTGTTTTATGTAACAAGGGGCAATATTATAGTTCTGCAGTAAAATCTATGGGATGATGGTAGAATTATGTGATGACTAGAACACTTTTCACTTTTAACACTATGGTCACTTTATCACTATTATTGTATCTTGCATGAGCTGAGAAGAGTAGCCCTCTCTCTTAGAGGAAGATGTTTTAAAAGTTCATGCCAGTACAACAAGCTTAGCTGCACATAATGGCTAGGGTCAAGATCCATGTATATTGAGATATTCTGATGTTCTGGGAAAGCCTGTCCCATGCTATAGCAGTAAGCACACTAGCATCCCCAGGATGGCAACCAACACAGGTTCTTAGATCTGCTTTTCTAAAGGAAAGCAACTCAAAATGGGTTAAAAATCTTGCTTTAATAAATCAAACATCATTTACCTAGCTCAGGGGGAGAAGTAAGGACCCTGAACTTCAGAGTATACAGAGGTTACAAGCAGACAACCGATACAGACAGAGAAACAAATCAGCAGACAGGCTTCCAACTGTCTTGACCATTACATGCATTCCTAGTCAGTTACCATAGAGGGAAGCATCAACCTCTGGGTTTTCAAAGTCGGGGGGATTAACGGCTGGCCAGAGTCTCGTCTAGTCAAATCACACAATATTTCTCAAATTGAACCCCAAAACAAAGCCTTACATCAAGGTTTATATAGCCTTTTCCTGCCTCAGAGAAAGTCATAACCCCCTTGAACCACTGCCCAATCACAGAACACCAAGGTATTGGCATTCCTGAAAATCAAGCCTCCAGCCACAGGCTCCATGTGCACTTAAGCCTATCAAAGGGCCTAGTAGCAGGGAAGATATTAATTCCCATTCCCATAACACATGCCATGTTTCTTCCACCACTTTCTGAGGTGAAGCATCATGTTTTATTTGAATTTCTCTATTTTATCTGACTTACTGCAAATTGGATAAAGTATAACAAAGAATTAAGGCAGCAAGAATAAACAGAAGTGATTAATTATGGGAAAAGAGGTTAACAGAAATTTTAGTAAAAAGAATCATGTGTTTACCCTTGTAACTAACAGAATGGATGTAGTCCATCAATTTGCTTTTTCTGGAGAGCAGAGTCACACTTAATTAGCATGTGGGGCAGAGAGTGTTTAATAGATGTGATAGATAAAAGCATATCTAAAATGTGGGGTATTTTCACAGAAAGGTACAATGTGTTGGGACATTAACTACTGAATAACAGAAACTCCTTGTCGCAGCCACTGAAGGGTCCTCAGGAATCATCTTGGCCAATATTTACCTCACCCAGAACTTCCTTGGCATTATGCCTGGTGGGAGATTTTTCAAATATTGCTGAAAAACCTCTAGAAAGGGGAAGATCCCTCCTTACTGATGTCCCCTATTCTACTTTGGAATAATTCTAATTCATAGGAAGTTTTCCTCTAAGGCTAAATACACTGCCTTACCTTTTTCTACCTATGGTCTAAGTTCTCTCCAGTGTTTCCCAGCAGAAAGTCTAAAACCTCTTCTAAATGAGATACATTAAAATATTTGATTACTCTAATCACACCAGGTTACACTACGGTTCACATATATGCTTCCCAGTCTTCTATTTAGGTTAAACAAGGCTATTTTAATATTCCCAGTCCCTTCTACTTATCCTCATGTGACATATTCATGAAACCCTTCCTTATCCTAGATGTTATTCTCTAGAAGCTTTCAGCTTATTGATGTCCATCTTAACATGAAACTCCAAGAAGAAAACACAAAACTCAAGGTATTATTTGTCTGACACAGCATGTATGGAGTCTATTATCTACTGAAAACTTGACAATGCAGAGGTTTTGCTTAACTGTCATGTGATGCAATGACAGTAAGCAATAAATAACCAGCAGAAAAATTGTGAAGCTAAGAAAAGTGACCCTTAGTAATTTATAGTTGCTAAAGCACTTTTATCTATGGTCTTATCTGTTCTGTACAAAAGCTTGGTGAGATATCTGGGGTTGGTAGTATAAACTCCAGTTAACAATGGAAGAAACCATGGCAGAAACTAAGTGACTTGGGCAGGGTCACCAGGTTGTTAAATAGTAGGGCTTTGGGTAGGGACTTTTTTTTTGACCCTCAGTCTAGCATCGTATCAAGTGGTATTTTTTTAATATGATACACCAAATTCACTTTCTTTTTATCTGTGCTTATTATGTAGAATTTTTTTAAAGATATATATTTTATTTCTTTAATGTTAAGGAATAAGATACATAGGAATGGATTGAAGGGTCTTAATAGCAAAAAAGTGTTAAGTAACAAGAAATTGTTTTTTTCTAAAGTATCACCTAATGAGGTTCATAGTCAGTGGATGAATAAATTATGCATTATTTCCCTCTCCAGAGAAAAATCAAAGAACAGGTTTTGAAATATTAGATATTTTACAGCAGTAGACATTTGTATTTAATGTCCACTATAATAACTTCTCTAATTTCTCTAAAGTTTTACACCCTGAAATGTGGGTTGCTTGTTATTTCCAAATATGAAACATTTTTATCTCCTGGAACATTTCTCTGAATGTGTTGCTAAATTTTAGACATGCTCGTGACTCAGGAGAAGTAAAAGACAAAATAGTAATGTGACTTGCATTGTAAGAATCTGCTTATACAACATTTTCATACACTATTTTAGAATCTTTTAGATATACTTATTTCTCATTGTTTAACACTGTATCAGCCCTACTGTTCTATTTCTCTCCAGTCTTTAAAGATACAAATTATTGCATGGTCACATCATGGTTGATCACTGCTTATGCTAAATAACCTTGCCACTGATTCATAGATGACCTCAATTGGTGCACTTGTCACCTCACCCTATCTAAAAGGATAAATCTAATATGTCAATAACAGTGTTCATTTCATATCTCTGTCATCTATCACTTTCAAAATTGAATCTACAGGGTATTGGAAAGCAAGGGAGTGATCTTTGGAATTGAAGTTAAGACCTAAATTAGTCTGTGGTGACACTTCATTTGAATACCTAATATGCAGAATCTATCTAGGGAAGAGTGAGTGATACAAAGATCAAAGTAATCAAAATAATATCCTTGGAGGAAAGGTCAAAAGAACAGGGACATTTAATCTTGGACTAGAGAAGATGGAAAGGAGACTTATTGGGTCTTCATAAGCCATATTATTGAGGACAACAAACCCTTTCCCACTCTCAACAAAATACTCAATCCAGAGGAAATGGGTTTAATGGAAAGCAGAAGAGATTTCTAGTGGATAGGTGTCTCCACTTTGTGTCTGTCAAGCTGATAGAACACTGTCAAGGATGATGAAATTAGGCTTTTGAGCTTCTGTCCCAAGATTTTTTTAAGGGGAGAAGAGACATCCATTTGCCCAGCATGATCTCCATGTTTATATGAGCCTGAGGGTGAATTAAAGAAATACTGCAGGACCAGATGCTTTCTAATTTCTCACTCTACAACTCTATCCTCTTTGATAGAAAATGTAAGTCTTAGCACACACCAAAATGTCATTCTTAGTACTCTTCCCCTATTTTTTTGGTCAGTTTTAAATATTACAATAACCAGAGTTTACTATTTAATGCAAATTGAGTTACTCTTTGTTATAATATTATTTGACTGTATTTGGTCAAAACACATTTTTCAGTCTGCTAGTAAATGGATGGTAAATCCTAATCGGTGATGTTTAATTACTTAAGGAATATTAATAATAGAGAATATGATGTCTTAACACCAACTCACATTGCTGGTTGAAAGCTTCCCTCAGGTAACATATCATGGGATTGTCTAGAGATGTTTTTGTGTTATCTTACAAGGACCAAAAGGACCTCATTTAGTGGAGTTAGGGGATGGATCCATTTTAATGTATTCTAATGCATGATAATTAGTCGATATTATGTATGGTAAAGTAGCTTAAGGAGATGCCAATGTCACACTGATAGCTTCAGTGGCACACTATTGTAATTTACAAGAAAAATATAAACTCCTTTGTCATTTAAATCATTTCACATTAGATTTCACATTAGATTGACTTCACATCATTTCCACTATATATCTTAATTTCTAGCCAAATACGTTACGTCTAGTTCCCTGTACCTGACCTTTAAATCTCCTACCACTGTGCCATGAATAATGTGTCACCAATGCTTTGAATGATGTCCCACCTCAATCCTGGAATCTCGGAAACCTTTGCTCCATTTGGTGCTTAGTTTAAGTGTCCCTCCCTACCAAAGACCTTTTCTACTTTTCACACAACCTGAAATTATTCTGTATTGTGTTATATATTATGCATTTTCTGTGTATTTGTTGTTCCTTCTCCCCAAGTTAAAAGCAAGCTCCTAGAGGGAAAGGAGCTATTTCCATTTTGCCTTATTTTTAGTGACTAGTACAGTGCTTGATGCACAGTAGATCCTTAATAAATGTTTGATGAATTGAATTGACACTTCCTATAAGCTAAACCCCAATCTAGGAAACCATGAGTGATGAATGACACAATTCTGCTATCATGTTCACCCCAAGTTGCTCATCTTCCAAACCTATTTCTTATAGGGTTTCCATGGTGATTCCCAGACTAGCTATATCTTTACTCACCAGATGTCTCATTATTCAAAGGCTCATCTTTCTTAAGAGTTTAATGTTGGAAAAGTGAAGCCCAAGTCAAAGGCTTTCTTAAATATCACAGTAGGTGCAAAAAATGAATGGAAGAAAATTCATATAATGTCAGAGGGATGTGAAATGTGGTAGGAGGGAGTATGGGAAATGGGGAGCAAGTAGTGTCCAATTTGTAGTCAGTGATTTCCCTGTCTTTGAATTATTCAAATACACATTATACATCAAGCAGCATCGATGTGGGATAATAAGGAAAGTCAATTTAATTTTCCTCTAAACAGGGCTGTTGTCCATTTGTTCACCATTCTCTTCTCAGTGAATTAATGTAATAAAATTCCACGTAGGCAAGTTGCTTATTGCATCAATCACAAGGCTTTATAATGTTTTGTTTGTGCAAAAGAGGGGTTAATGTAGTCTTTTTTTTTTCTTTTAAGACACTGAAGAAATTACTGAAAGTGATTGGCAAAAGTTCTCCAGAGAAATTGCTGCCAGTCCAATCTTAGGTATTATTGCCAGGTTGATTTTCTAAAGTCACAACTCTGCTCACATAATTACTCTGATCAAAAACTTTCAACTGTTCCCTATTGCCTACTGATTAAAGTATGGACTTTCATTTAAAAGCTGTCAAAATTTCTGTACAAATTTACTTTCAAATTCAACTCTGTTCTTATGTCCCTGATCCATGGATAGTGTTACTTTCCAGGACCAGATCAAACTCCTTCTTCTCAGGCAATCAACCCAGTTGTGCTAATCACCACTTCTCTGATTTGTTCTTTGTCCTTATCCTTTTGTGCAGTTCATCAACTTTAACTGCAATGACCATTTTCCATACTCAGTTACTGACAACATAATCTCTCTTTAAGATCCACCACAGATATCTCTTTTATTTTCTTTTTTCTTTTTCCCTATCATACAGGGTATGATATTCCCAAGATAAGGGAATAGGGATGATAGACATAGAGTGGGAAAGAACATCAAAAATTGTCTGGCCTCCCTCCTGCCATTCTTATTTCAAAAGATAAATAATCTGAGGTTCAGGGAAGTTGCGACTCATCCTAAATACCTCTACTAGAAAGGGAGCACTAAAGTAAGGATTCATAACTAGGTCCTCTACCTTTTGAACCTATTATCTTTTTTACAGTAATACACTGCCTTCAAAAAAAGGAAAAGGAAAAAATGATCCATCAAAAAAGCAAGCAATTTATTAATCTCATACTGTGTGTCAGATACTATTTCAGGTACTGGCAATACAAAGAAAGCAACAAAGCAGTCCCTGCCCTCTGAGAGCTTACATTCCAACTGGGAGTGAGGAAAAAGTAGCAAACATATACTTATAAGTTTGACAAAAACTCAAAGCTTCACTTTACCAATTCTCATTCATGCTGTCATGTTGCTTCCTCAAAGGTAGCTAGTCACTTCCACCTCAGAGTGACACTGACATCAGTCATTTGTTATGAAGACTTCCTAAGATGTATATTGGAAGCCCACATTTTTTTACATCAATGATTCCCTTACACAAGGTTGTCTAAATCTGCTTCCATCCCTGGGTTATGCTCAAATGCCTGAATTTTGAATTTCTTTGCTATTATATTCCAGCTGTATAGGACATTGTACTATATCATTTCATTTTATCCAATAGCTTTCCACTTTTCATGCACATTCCCTAGGTCAAGTTTAATGTCTTTGATAAATCAGTGCAATGATCAACATTTCTTTATAAAGATGTTTGAGTGTAGACCATATTTTTAACTAAATGATTCCCTTTTAAGGGCATGGCTGAAATAGTTTCTATTCTGAGATGGCCTCTCACTTCACAATCTATTTTGTAAACTGGATTATTGTTGCTTTTTTCAAGCTTGATTCACAAGGTATGACTGACCCTCCTTAACCAATGCCAATATACTTACTGTTTAGAAAAAAAACAACATCCAATTACTTTCAACTGATTAAGGACTTTCCTGCACTTACTTTAATGCCTTTGAATGATGGATTAATTCAATAGAATTTTTGCCACTTGATAGTGTATCTGGGATCAGAGCATTATGTAACTTATGTGGAATGTGGGTGATCAATTGATTCAAACTGTCCCAAACTGTACATCAGTATGTATAAAATCAAAACAGAATTAATACATGATAAACTCAGAGAGGATTTCAAACTGATTCCTCTCACATATCCAATATTACTTGAAGTTAAGTAGCATTTTATGCCACTCTTATTTACATATTATTTTGCATTGTAATAGTTAAACATGTATATATATGTTTGTATACTAAGTATCCTATTATATGCTGTATATATTTTGTCTCAGTATATCACTATAAGTCAATCAATACTCCTTTATTGGGAGAAGCTAAGTCAAGTTGGTAGAAGAAAGATGCACTCAGCCAAGTTGTCCTAAATTTCCCTTCTTATAACTCTGAATTAATACCTAAAATAAAATTCTGGAATGGCAGAACTAACAAAAAGTCAGGTGAAACATTTTTTCCAGCTCAAGACAATTTAGGAAATCAGCAGGAAAGGTCAGAATTACTTTCACATCATTTTGCAATCTCAATCAAAGCCCCTGGTCCTCTATAAGTTGAAGGTCAATTAATAGGCTAAAAATAATGAACAAGCAGTAAAAAAGAATGTAACCATAGGAAATCATTATAGTGACAGGGAAGATCAAGACAAACTTAGAAGACATAGATAAAATCAAAACATCTACATGCAAAAAAAATGTGAAATTCTCAAAGGCCCAAAATGGAACTCACAGAGGAACACAAAAGAGAGTTTCAAAATGAAATAAAAAAGAAAGAGTAAAATTAAGGAAATAAATGAGGGTAATACAATAAAATTATGAAAAAAGTGAACAACTTGGTAAAGGAGGCATAAAAATACTGAAAAAAAAAAGAATACCTTAAATAACAGAACAATGTGTTTAATATGAAGGTTTTTGTACAACCTATATCAAATTGCAGGCCAGCGGTGGGGGGAGGGGGATAAGGTGGAAGAGAGAGGGAGAAAGAATTTGGAACTCAAAAACTTGTGGAACTGAGTGTTGTAAACTAAAAATAAATAAATTTAAAAGGAAAAAAAAAGAATAGTCCAAATGATAAAAGAGTTATGCACAAAAACCCAGTGAAGAGAAAAATTTAAAAAGTAGAAATGGTCAGATGTAAAAGGGGATACAAATATGCATTTAGAAAATAACTTTTTAAAAGGTAGAATCAGCCAAATGGAAAGAGGAAAGAAAACACATTGAAGAAAGTGTTTCCTTATAAATTAGATTTGGGAAAGTAGAAACTAATGATTCCATGACACACCAAGAAAAAAATAGAAAGATAGAAAATATAGAAAAAAATGTAAAATATCTCATTGGAAAAAAAAAAACATACTGACTTCAAAAAGAGATTGAGGAGAGATAATTTAAGATTTAGAGGCTTACCAGAAATCAATGATGAAAAAGTGGTTTGTACATCATAGTTCAAAAAATTATCAAGGAAAACTGCCCCAATATCCTGGAATCAGATGGTAAAATAGAAATTGTCAACTGATCACCTTCTGAATTAGATGCCAAAATGAAAACTGCCAGGAATATTATAGAAAAATTTCAGAGCTCCAAGATAAAAAAGAAATGCAAGCAGCCAGAAAGAAACAATTCAAATATCATGTAACCATAGTCATAATCACAGAAGATCCCAGGAATTATGTGAACATTATTAAAATATTTTCCACACAAATTAGGGTCATAACTAAATAATTGGAGAAATAGTAATTGCTCATATGTAGGCCAAAATGGTAATTCTACCTAAATTGTTTTACTTATTCAGTTCCATGGCAATAAAATTGCCAAGAAATATTTTATTGAGCTAGAAAAAATAAAATTCACTGGAAGAAAAAATTATCAAAGAAAAAAAGTGAAGTAAGGGTACCTATTCAGCTCTATTCTTTTCATAAAGAATCCTTAAAAGTCCTATTTCATTGAATGTCCATTTTTAGCCTGAAGAAGTTTAGTCAGTGCTGGGTAGGTGATTCTTGGTTGTAATCCCAGATCCTTTGCCATCCATAACATCATATACTAAGCCGTCCACTCCTTTAATGTAGAAGTTGCTAAATTATGTATCATCCTGACTATGCCTCCATGATACTTGAAATATTTCTTTCTGGCTGCTTACAATATATTCTCCTTGACCTGGGAACTCTGTAGTTTGTCTACAATAATCCTGGAAGTTCTCATTTTGGGATCTCTTTCAGGAGGTGATAGGTATATTCTCTCAATTTCTATTTTACCCTCTGGTTCTAGAATATCAGGAGAGTTTTCTTTGATAATTTCTTGAAGGAAGTTTTGAGGATCTTTTTTTTTTTATGAAGTAGTTCATTTATTTTTAAATTACATCTGCTGGATCTATTTTTCAGGTCCATTTTTATTTCCATTAAGATATTTCACATTAGAAGGAGGTGGAAACGTAGTTGTATCCCAAGTCTTTCCGTGGCGTAGCCGGATTGCGAAGTGAATTGGCCGCGATGTTTCTGCAGTATTACCTCAACGAGAAAGGGGACCGGGTCTACACCCTAAAAAAAACAGATCCTGCAGGACAACAGACCTGTTCAGCTCACCAAGCCAGATTCTCTCCAGATGACAAGTACTCAAGACACCGTATCACTATCAAAAAGAGATTCAAGGTTCTCATGACCCAGCAAGCACGATTGGTCCTATGAATTACCAACCCACCAAACAATGGCAGCCACCAAGGACTCTGGCCCAAGAACCTTTTCCTGCATCTAGGAGATCTCATTCAGGAAGAGTTCAAATCTTTGACTCTCTTAACCCATTCTCACAACTTTAGAATTATTCCTTTTATACACTTGGCTTCTTAGAATCCAGTCTCAATTTGCCTGTGTTCCTCTCTGTACTTGGTAGCAATCAACCTAAAATGAAAAAGCCTTAAGTTGACACACCTTTTTAATCAATGTTATAGGCTATTAAAGCTGAAATGATTAAAAAAAAAAGATATTTCACATTATCTTCTATTTTTTTCATTTTTTTTTTGGTTTTGTGTTATTGCATGTTTGTTCATAAAGTCATTAGCTTCCATTTGCTCCATTCTAATTTTTAAGGAATTATTTTCTTCAGAGACTTTTTTTAAACCTCTTTTGCCATTTGGCTCAGGGTATTTTTTAAGGTGTTATTTTCTTTAGTATTTTGGAAGGATCTCCTTTACCAAGCTTTTCATGATTTTCTTGTATCACTTTCTTTTCTCAATTTTCACATTACTTTTCTTATTTAATTTTCAAAATCCTTTTTGAGCTCTTTCAAAAATTCATATTTTTTCTTGGAGGCTTTGGATGTAGGAGCTTTGACTTTGTTGTCTTCTTCTAGTTGTATGTTTTGATTGTCTTTGTCAACCAAAAATAAGATTCTATAGTATGGGTGTTTTTTTCCCAGTCTTTGCAGTAGGAAAGGTTTTTTTTTTTTTTTCCCAGTCAATTACTTGGCTTTTAAACTTTTTTTTAATGTAGGATCCTGCCTCCCAGGTGGGGGGTGGGGTGCACTGTCCCAAGCTTCAGGGATTTTGTGCAGCACTTTTCTAAGAAACTTTTAGGGATGTGTAAGTTTTCATTTCTTCCAATGTGGTTGATATAAGCAGAGGTGTTTACTCCTCTGCTCTTGTCTGTGATTGACCACAATTACTCTTTTTTGCCCTGGAACTGTGAAGAGGGTTCCTCCTCCAATGTTGCTACAATCTCTGCTAATGCTAGTGCTCTTCCTTGCCTTTGGACTGACACCCAGGATTGGCACTTGAATCAGAGTATGGGCAAAATAACACAGACCTGCTTTGGTGCTAACAAAAAGACTCCTGTAAATCTCCTTCTGACCCATTTTTCCACTCCCTTACCACCTGTGGTCTGAGAGGTCTAGAACCATTGACTGACACTGCCACTGCTGCTGCTGTTTACTCTGCTACTACCTGTGCTGATTAAATGGCTCTAAAAGCCTGCTCGAGATTTGCTGTGGCCAGGGCAGTTCACCCTAATGCAGCAGACCTTTCCTGCCAATCTTTCAAGTTGACTTGGGGTTTGTTTCATTTTTGTGGATTCTGCTACACTAGAATTGTTTAAAATAATTTTAAAAATTTTATAGGTGTTTTGGGGGAGAGCTTAGCCAAGTACCTGCCTTTACTACACCTTCTTGCTCTGCCTCAAAAAATCTTTTAAAAAATTGTTTCTATATTAGTCAGTCAGATCAGTAAGGTGGTACAGTGGATAGTGTTTGCTTTGGAGACAATAATAACTGAGTTCAAATATGACCTTAGATACTAGCATGTGACCTTAGGCAAGTCACTTAACCCAGTTGGCCTCAGTTTCCTTATCTACAAAATGAGCTGAATGGTAAACTACTTCTACTATCTTTGCAAGAAAATGCCAAAAAGAAGTCACAAAGATTGAAATGCAACAGAAGTACTTGAGAAACAATATAGTGAATCAATAAACCTTTATTAAACACCTATAGTGAGTCATGCACTGTGTAGCACTGGGTATACACATGTTAATTTTAGAAAGATGGTCATTGATCTTAAGGAGTTTACAATCTAATGGGGGAAGACAACATGAAAAAGGAAGCTTAAAATGACACATAAGTAAAAACTGAAAGTGAGAAAGGGTTGGAATTAAGTAATATATGTGGAAAATTCATTAAAGTCTCAAACACAGGCAGTCATGTGAGAAATGAGGAAATTTTCTGACATGAGCCCCGTCCTCAAATGGAAGCTCTGGAGTTCATGAATCCACTGTCTAAATACAGTAATAATAGATGATAATGAGATGGAATATCAGTGCTAAAGGGATCTTGCAGGATAATGAAGTTTTCCCGATTATGAAAATATTTACAATAACTCTAATCAGAAATGCATAAAAGCTATATACCTATGTGTATATATACACACACAAGGATGGAACATAAAATCTATATTCAATATCTGTTAGTAATATAGGTATAAGTAATTTAAATATCCCTTCCAATTTTTATTAATATGAGCATCCAATACTATATTTTATTTTGACAGTACTCTGATGTGCAATATTAATGTTATCTTTTTTGTCAGCTTTTATTAACCAGTTCAATTACTGTCCAACATGAGTATCTAAATAAGCACCTTTCCACTCAGGCCATTCTTATCTATTTCTAATTTTGTTTCTGCAACATATTTTGAATATCTACCATGTATAGGTTCTTCATTTTGTAATTTGCCAAGGACATAGCTAAGATCAAGCATAGGATTAATAATGTGAGTCCATGTTAATTTGAAAATATTTTGGGGAGATAGAGCCAAGATTGAGGAATGAAAATAAGGACTTACATGAGCATCCCAAAATCCCCTTTAAAAGACTATAAATAATGCCTCAAAATAATTGTGGACTAGAAGAATCACCAAAAGTTCAAGTTAAAATAATTTTCCATTCCAAAAAATCTTAGGAGGTGGGAAGGAAAGTTCTGTCTCATCAGGGTGGTTATTGGACCTGGTGCCAAGCACTTTGCTTAGGTCTCCCCAGGGCACAAGCAGCAGGACTTGAAGGTTGCTAATCAGTGCTGGCAACAGTTTTGGGGGATTTTAAAACACAGATAATATGGTAGTCAGACAAGTGGTCAAAAGGAGATTACAAAGGACCGTTTGCTGGCATTCAGTGAAGGAACCTCTTCTTTTGCCCATCTATAGTTCTTTGTCACAGCCTCAGTACTAGAAGGAACACTTGCTGACTAGCTCTTATAAGGGCCATGGTAAAGTGGTTACTCACAGACCAGAGAGAATACTAACCACAGTTCTTAGATCATACCACTTTAGAAGAGCTTACAGAGACCTAGAAATATTTTTGAAAAATCAGAAAGCCCTGAAACTTGGAACAAGGAAGAAAAGGCCAACTTTAACATAAAGTCACATCAAGAAATAGGCTAAAATATGAATAATGAGAACAGAGACGACAACAAAAAGAACCTGACCATAGAAAATCACTATAGTGGCAGGGAAAATGAAATTACAAATTCAGAAGACAAGCAAAAAAACTACATCAAAAGCTTCAAAGAAAATGTGAATTGGTTTTAGGCTGAAAAAGAATTCCTGGAAAAGCTCAAAAGGGATTTAAAAAAAGGAAATAAGAGGGGTAGCTGGGAGTTGCAGTGGATAAAGCACTGGCATTAGAGTCAGAAGGCCCTAAGTTCAAATACAGCCTCAAACACTTGACACCTCCATGGTATATGATGCTGTATAAGTCATTTAACCTTGATTTCCTGGAAAAAAAAAATTAAGAGAAATATTTTTAAAAATGGGGAAAGAAATGAGACTGATGAAAGAAAATAATGAAAAATTATGAACATGTTATTAAAGGAAGCATAAAAATATTGAAGCAATTATCTTATAAAACAGAATTGGTCAAATGGTTAAATGAATAATTGAATGAATACATAAATGAAGTTTTAAAATGTACAAAAATCCACTTAAAAAAGCTGAATTGACCAAATGGCATGACAAAGAGGTAAAGAAATCACTGAAGAGGTGTGGAACTAAGATGGCAGAATGGAAGCAGTAACTTTTCTAAGTTCTTTCATGAATCCCATCACTAAATTTTAAAAAGTGAATCTGAGCAGATTTTAGATAGACACAATTCATTGGGAGATGGAGCATAGCAGAATACCAACCCAGAAAAGTGCCCACGTAGGTCTGGGCAGGCAGAGCACAAGGGGACTGCACAAGCTCAGACTACACAGCAGACTACAGCAGAGTGAGAAGGAGACCCAGCCAGCAGACTGACCCACCCCAAGGGCAATTTGCAGCCATCTCACCACAGGACAGGAGGATCAGTTGGAGCTGGGTTACAGAATGCACAGGCCCACAGCTGAGTTAGCAGCTTCTCCTTGGGGCTATCAGCCCACAGCCTGGAAGTTTAAAAAATCTTCTACCTGAAATTCCAGAAGCCAAGATGGTAAAGTAAACCCTAGCTGCTCCAACTCCTCCTCCCTAACCCAGAAAATCCAGAGATAAATGTCCTACCCAGAGTAAAATCCTGAAATAGTGGAAATAGCCTCAGGCTTAGGAGTCACTGAGAAAGGGTGTAACTGAGACAGTAAGGAGTCCAAAGTGAAGGGCAGCAGGGGTCCCAACAAGCCCCACCTCAGCTGACCAACAGGAGCTTCCAAAGCTCAGAGTGGTGGAGCCAGCAAGCCTTAACAAGATAAGCCCAGATGGGCCTTAGCACCACCAAGGAAATCTGCAGACACCAACTCTGCTGGCTGCCAGCTGCTGAGCCTGCCTGAGCTGTAGCCCAGGTCTCTGGAGAAAACTGAATGGGGATAAAAAGGAATATACCTTCTTCTCCATGGTACATGGCACATACACAAAAATCAACCATGTACTAGAGCATAAAAACCTCACAACTCAGTGCAGAAAGGCACAAATATTAAATGCATCATTCTCAGATCATGATGCAATAAAAATCATGTGAAATAAAAGCCATGGAATGATAGACTAAAACCTAATTGGAAACTAAATAACTTAATACTAAAGAATGAGTGTGTCAAACAAGAAATTATAAAAACAATTAGTCATTTCATTCAAGAGAATGATAATGAGAGCATACCAAAACTTGTGGGATGTAGCAAAGGCATTTCTTGGGGGAAGTTACATATCCCTGAGTGCATACATGAATAAATTAAAGAAAATGGAGGTCAATGAATTGGGCATGCATTTGAAAAAGATAGAAAAAGAACAAATTGAAAATCCCCAATTAAATGCTAAGGTAGAAATAAAGAAAACCAAAGGAGAGATTAATAAAATTGATTGCTAGTTTTATGAAAAAAAAAAACATAAAATTGATAGACCTTTAGTCAATATGATAAAAAAGAGCAGAAAACCAAATTATAAGTATCAAAAATGAAAAGACTGAATCTACCTCCAACGAAGAGGAATTAAAACAATAATTAGGAATTATCTTGCCAAATAATACTCACATAAATTTGACAATCTTAGTGAAATGGATGAATATTTGTAACATATTACAAATTACAATATATTACAAAAATATAATTTGCCCAGATTAACTGAAGAGGAAGTGAATTACCTAAATAACGTCATCTCAGAAAAAAAATGAACAAGACATCCATGAACTCCCTAGGAAAAATCTGCAGGGCCAGACAGATTTACTAGCATATTTTATCAAACATTTAAAAAATATTTGATTCCAATACTCTACAAACTATTTGGGAAAATAAGTGAAGAAGGAGTCCTAACAAATTCTTTTGTGACACAAATATGGTATTGATACTTAAATCAGTAAGAGAGATAATGGAGAAAGAAAATTATAGACCAATTTCCCTCATGAATATAGATGCAAAAATTTTAAATAAAATATTAGCAAAAAGACAACAGCAACTTGTCACAAAAAATACACTTGGATCAGGTAGGATTTAGTCCAGTAATGCAAGGGATGGTTAAAGATTAGGAAAACCATCGGTATAATGATCATATAAACAATAAAAGTAGCAGAAGCCACATGATTATCTCAATAGACCCAGAAAAGGCTTTTGACAAAATACAATATCCATTCCTATTAAAAACACGAGAAAGTATAAAAATCAATGGAGTCTTCCTTGAAAAGAAAATGGCATCTCTTTGAAGCCATCAGCAAGTATTATATGTAATGGGGATAAGCTAGAAGCATTTCCAATAAGATCAGGGGTGAAACAAGGATGTCTACTTTCACCCCTCTTATTTAATCTGGTACTAGAAATATTAGCAGCAGCAATTAGAGAAGAAAAAGAAATCAAGGGAATCAAATTAGGCAAAGAAGAGGCTAAGCTATCACTCTTTGCATATGATATGATGATATATTTAGGGAATCCTAGAGAATCAAGTAAAAAATTATTTGAGACAATAATTAAATTTGGTAAAGTTGCAGGATATTAAATAAACCAACATAAATCCTCAGCATTCCTGTATATTTCTAATGAAATCCAACAGCAAGAGATAGAAATATAAATCCCATTTAAATTTACTGTAGACATTATAAAATATTTGGGAATCTACCTACCAAAACCAACCCAGGATCTATATGAACATAACTACAAAACATTTTTCACACAAATAAAATCAGATCTAGCTAATTGGACAAACATCAATTGCTCATGGCTGGGTTGAGCGAATATAATAAAAATGACAATTTTACCTAAATTAAATTAATATTTAGTTCCAATCAATCTACACAAAATTACTTTATAGAGCTAGAAAATATAGTAACAAAATTGATTTGGAAGAACAAAAGGTCCAGAATACCAAGGGAATTGATGAAAAGAAATGCTAGGGAAGGTGGATTAGTCATAAAAGATTTTAATCTGTATTATAGAGCAGCAGTTATCAAAACTATTTGGTACTAAAAATTGTAAAAATAAGGGGAAAAGTGTAACTCAAAATCTGGCAGAAATGAATGATGTAAACCACAATTTAATAAAGCATTTGGGAAAAAAATTTTAAAAAATACTTGGTACTAGCTGAGGAATAGAGTAGTGGATGAAAGGAATAAATTAGGTACACAAGACTCAGCAGTCAATGGCTATAATAACCTACTCTTTGATAAGCCCAAAGACTCCAGTTTTGGGGAAAATAACTCAATATTTGATAAAAATTGTTGGGGAAATTGGAATATCATATGGCAAAAACTGGGCATAGACCATTATTTAATGCCATATACCAAATTCAAGTCTAAATGGGTGCATGATCTAGGTATAAAGGCTGATATTGCAAGCAATCTGGGAAAGCAAGGAATAGTTTACCTGTCAGATTTATGGAGAGGGGAAGAAATTATGGCCAAAAAAGAAATAGAAAGCATTATAAAATGTAAAATGGATCATTTTGATTACATCAAATTGAAAAGTTCTGTACAAACAAACCCAATGTAACCAAGATTTTTTTTTAATTAAACAAATGCTTTATTAACTTCTGGTTTGCATCATTCATTTCCACCAGATTATGAGTTACATTTTTCCCCCATTTTTCCGTACCCACCACCCCAGAATAGCAGTCCCACTAGATATCCCCTCATCCAATCTGCTCTCTCCCATATCTTCTCCCATACCCCCTTCGAATTTGCCATTGGGCAAGGTGAATTTCTGAGCTCTGCTGCCTGGACATCTTATGAAACATTTAATTTTAAAATTTCGATTTTCAGATCCATTCCCTTTCTCCCTTATCACCCACTCCCTCTGAGAAGATAAGCAATTCAGTATGTGTTGTACATGTATATCTATGCAAAACATTACCATAGTAGTTATATTGTAAAAGACTACCTACATTTCCCTCCCATCTGTCTCACCTCCCACCTGGTCCATTCCCTACTTTGATCCTGTCCCTCTTTGATAGTGGGTACTTCTAACCTCCCCTCTCCCCAGAATGCCCTCCCCTCCATCATCCCCCCTCTCAGCCCCCTTTCCCCTACTCAGGAGAGTGAGGGTAAGATATTCTATTTAGTATGTATGTGTTTCTGTCCTTGAGCCAACTTCAATGAGAATATGCTTTTGCCCTTTTGCCTTCCTGTTCTTCCCCTCCCCTGCAACTACTTCCCCTTGCCTCTTCTACATGAGATAGTTTGCCCTACCCTGTCTCTCTCCATCTCCTCTTGCCACTTTCCTCTCTCATCTCTTGATTTCACCCCTTAAGAATCATCCCTTCCTTGGGGCGGCTAGGTGGCACAGTGAGCAGAGAACCAGCCCCGGAGCCAGAAGGACCCGAGCTCGGATCTGGCCCCAGACACCCAACACACAAACAAAAACCCAGCCCCGTGAACCTGGGCAAGTCACCCAACCCCAATTGTCCTCCAAAAAAAAAATAATAATCATCCCTTCCCATCAAACTCAACCTGTGCCCTCTATCCATGTATACCTGTGAACATATGCCATGTACCCTTCTTCAATTATTTTCATAATGAGAAAGGTTTCATCAAACACAGTTATTGTTTTTCCATGTAGGACTGTAAATAGTCCAACTTTGATAAGTTCCTTTTGATTTCTTTTCCTTGATTACCTTCTCAAGCATCTCTTGCTTCTTGTGTCTGAATATCAAATTTTCTATTCAACTGGTTTTTTCATCAAGAATGCTTGAAAGTCCTCTATTCCACTGAATGACCATATTTTCCCCTGAAACAAGATACTCAGTTTTGCTGGGTAGGTGACCCTTGGGTTCATTCCCGGCTCTTTTGCCCTCTGGAATACCATATTCCATGCCCTTCTGTCCGTCAATGTAGAAGCTGCCAGGTCCTGTGCTATTCTGATTATGTTTCCACAATATTGAAATTGTTTCTTCCTGGCTGCTTGTAGTATTTTCTCCTTGATCTGGGGATTCTGGAACCTGGCTATAATATTCCTGGGAGTTTTCTTTTGGGGATCTTTTTCAGGAGGTGATTTGTGGATTCTTTCAACCTCTATTTTGCCCTCTGGGTCTAAAACATCAGGGCAATTTTTTCTTTCATTTGTTTGGATCTGTTTAATCGTATCTTGATTTCTCATAAAGTCCCTAGCTTCCATTTGCTCCAGTCTTAACTCTGAAGGAATGAATCTCCTCAGTGAGCTTTTGAGATTCTTTTTCCATCTGGCAAATTTGACTTTTTAAGGCATTCTTCTCCTCATTGCCTTTCTGAGCCTCTTTTGCCATTTGAGTTAGTCTATTTTTTTAAGGTGCTATTTTCCTCAGTCAGGCTGTTGACTGTCATTTCATACTTTTCTTGCATCTTTTTCATTTCTCTTCCCAAATTTTCCCCCACTGCTCTTATCTGCTTCTTAAGGTCCTCTATGGCCTGTAGCCAGCTTGTATTTTCATTTGGGTCTTTTGGTGCAGGAGTTCTGACCTCATAGTCCTCCTCCATGCTTTGAGCTTCTTTGCCCCTAAAATAGGAGTCCAATGTTGAAC
Organism: Gymnobelideus leadbeateri; assembly: GCA_011680675.1. Lineage (NCBI taxonomy): Eukaryota > Metazoa > Chordata > Mammalia > Diprotodontia > Petauridae > Gymnobelideus > Gymnobelideus leadbeateri. The sequence goes on from WOXC01002573.1 coordinate 97,283, forward strand.
TTTTTTGTTTATTTTGTTTCCTTTGTCTAGGCATATTGCCACTTAATTACTTGATTTTTTGGCTTGTTGCCACAGTAGGACTCTGCCACCAGACAGGGGAGCTTCCACCCAAATGTGGGGTTTTCACAACTTCCGCCAGTTGTGTGGCCTCTGTAAAGCCTCCACCCACTCTGGCAAGTTGGATACCCACCCCAAACTTCCCCCCCAGACCACAATCCAGATCAAGGCAGTTTAAAGCAAAAGTGATTAACCCCCAGACTGATTGCTGGATCTTCCTACAGTTCGCAGACCAGGAGCTAGAGCCACTACTGACGCTGCAAAATGGCTTCTTCAGCAGCTTTTTGCCCCCAGGAGAAGAAGCCAGGTGTTCCCCAAATACTGGTCCCAAAGTCCATAGGGCACTAACCTCTCACTTTGTCCTAGGCATATCTTGCTGATAATTCTGGAATCGCCACAATTGCTGGTGTTCTGGGGTTCCACCAGCCGGCTGAAGGCCCGGCCAAACCGCGGACCTGGGCTCGGCTCTGTGCTGTCGGTTCCCAGCGCACTGTGCTGCCTGCTCTCAGAGCACTGCACTGGCTGCTCCCTGCAGGGCTGCTGGGCTGTCCTCAGCAGGAGGTTAGCTTCTCTGTGCCATTCTGTAGGTGCTGTGGCTCCAGAAGTTGTTCGGAGCTCCCTTTCACATTGTTTGAAATTTGTGTGGGGAAGAGCACATTGGAAATGCTGTTTCTTGTAACCAAGTTTAAGAGGTAAGTAGAAAATTGGGAAATAATTTTTACAACTAATGTCTCTGATAAAGGCCTCATTTCTAAAATATACATTGAATTGAGTTAAATATATGAGAATATAAGTCATTCCCCAATTGATAAATGATCAAATGATATGAACAGGCAGTTTTCAGAGGAGGAAATGAAAGATATCTATAATCACATAAAAAAATGCTCTAAATCACTACTGATTAGAGAAATGCAAATCAAAACAACTCTGAGGTACCACATCTCACCAGATTAGCTAAGATGACAAAATAGGAAAATTACACATGCTTGAGAGGATTTGGAAAAAAAAAATTGGAACACTGAGTGGTGTTGGTGGAGTCGTGAACTGATTCAACCATTCTGGAGAGCAATCTGGAACTATGCCCAAAGGGCTATGAATAATTTTATACTCTTTGACCACGCAATACCACTTCTAGAGTTGTATCCCAAAGAGAACATAGAAATGGGAGGAAGATTGATATGTACAAAAATATTTATAGCAGCTGTTTTTGTGGTGTCAAAGAATTGGAAATTAGGGGATGCCCATCACCTGGGGAATTGCTAAAAATGTTGTGGTATATGAATGTAATGGAATATTATTGTGCTATAAGAAATGAGGAGCAGATGGACTTCATATTTACCTGGAGAGTCATATACAAACTGATGGTGAGTGAGAAGAGCAGTACCAAGATAAATCTGTACACAATTACAGACACAACATATGTGTGAAGACCAAATTTGATAGACTGGACTCTTCTCAGCAATGCGGGTTATAAGACAACTCCAAAATACTCATGATAGAGAGTATTGTCTACATTTAGAGAAAGAACTAGAAAGAACAGAGTTTGAATTCACATTGAAGCAAACTACCTACTCTCTTTCTTTTTCTTGTTTGGTTTCATTTCCTCTTTCTCATTGTTCATTCCATTGGTTACAATCCCTCTTTATAACCCGACTAATGTGCAATGTGAAAGCATTTGCTGATCCTATACTTAATTGGCTGCCACCATGGGGGTGGGGAGGGGAGGGAGAAAATTGGAAACTGAAGGGATTGGGAAATTGAATCTTGTACACTAAATGTAAACAAATAAATTAATAAAGACAAAAAGAAAAAAGGAATCACTGAAGAAAATAATTCTTTAAAAATCAGAATTGTTTAAATGGGGTTGGGGGGAGAAGGTACAAAAGTTCACAGAAAAAAATAGTTCCTTAAAAATTACAGTTGGTTGAGTGGAAGCTAGTAAAACCACGACACACTATGAAAAAAATCAAAAGAATGAAAAATGAAGTTAAGATATAATAATGGGGGGGTATGACTTGAAAAATAGGTTGAGTAGAGATGATTTTAAAATATATATATATTGGACTTCCTGAAAGCCATGATAAAATAAAGAGTCTAGACATCATATTTCAAGAAATTACTTTTAAAAAACAGGATCATAAAAGATGTAACAACTTCTACCTTATAGGATCAAATGGCTTGGGATATGATAGACTGGAGGGCAAAGGAACTAGGATTAAAACCAAGAATAACTTACCTAGTAAAACTGAGTAAAACCTTAGGGCAAAAAGAGGATATTCAATGAAATGGAAGACGTTCAAGCACTCCTGATGAAAAGACCAAAGCTATAATTAAAAAAAATACCTTTGAACAAAAGAATCAAGTGAATCATAAAAATGGGAAAAAATGGAAGAGAAACCATAAGGGATTCAATAAGGTTAAACTGTTCACATTCATACATGGGAAGATAATATTTGTAACTCCTTAATAATTTTATCATTATTAGGACAGTTAGACAGGCATGCATAGACAGAAGTCACCTGTATAAGTTGACTGTGATGCAATGATTTCAAAAGCTACAAAATAACAAGGAGAGAAAGAGGGATTCATTGGGAGAAGGCAGAATGGGGAAAATTATCTCACATAAAAGAGGTAGAAAAGGAAGAGTCTTTTTGTAGTTCAAGGGAAAATGGAAGGGTGGCAGATAACACATAAACCTTATTATCATTGGAATTGGCTCCAAGAGGGAATAACATACATACTTAGTTGTGTGTAAAAATATATCTTGCTCTATAGGGAAGTAGGAGGGGGATTAAAGAGGCAGGTGAGATTTGTTGATGGAAGGGAGTACTGATTGGGGGAGGTGGTGTTTTGGAGCAAAACAGGTGTTTGAATATGGACATGGTAAAGGGAAGGGAGAGAGTGAGGAAAGAGGTTAAATGGGAAAACAGTATGTAGGGAAATGAATAGTAAACATATCTGTGAATGTGAACTCATAAAATGGAGGCCTATAGAAGAACATATTAAAAGCCATAATCCTAAAATGTGTTGCTTAGAAGACACACAAATCAAAGAGACATGCACAGATAAAAAGTAAGTGACTTGAGCAGAATCTATTATGCTTCAACTGATGTTTAAAAAAAAAGCAGGACTAGCAATCATCATCTCAGACAAAGCAAAATCATAAGTAGGTCTAATTAAAAGAGATAAGAAACTACATTTTCCTACAGGGTAATGTAGAGAATGAAATAATATCAATACTAAAATATATATTCACCAAATGATATAACATCCAAATACTTAAAGGAAATGTTAAACGAATTCAAGGAGGAAATAGACAATTAAGGGATTTAAACAGGTGGTTTTCAGGGAAAAAAACAGAAATCAAAACTATGTATAGTCATATAAAACGCTCTGAATTACTGTTGATTAGAGAAATGAAAATTTAAGCAAACTCACACTTAGCAATTTGCCTAATGTGACAGAAAAGGAAATGACAAATGTTGGAGAGGATGTAGAAAAATTGAGACACATGCATTTTTGATAGAGTTATGAACTAATCCAACCATTCTAGAGAGCAATTTGGAACTATAACCAAAGGGTTATAAAACTCTCCATACCCTTTGAACCAGCAATTCCAGTATTAGGTTTGTATATCAAAGATATTTTTTTTTTTAAGGAAAAAGGAACTACATGTACAAAAATATTTAGAGTAGTTCTATTTGTGGTGGTAAAGAACTGGAAATTAACCCTTTAGTTGCTTATCAATTGGGGAATGGCAGAACAAGTTGTGGTATATGATTATGACATGAACTGATGCAAGGTGAAGGGAAGAGAACATTGCATACCATAAAAGCAATATTGTACAATGATCAAATGTGAATCACTTGATTATTCTAAGCAATATAATGATCCAAGACAATTCCAAAGGATCCATAATGAAAAAAATCTATCCACCCCCAAAGAAAGAACTGATGGAGTCTGAATACAGGTTGAAGCATGCATTTTTAAAATTTCCTTAAGAAAAGGAAACACAGTCAGAGGTCCAGACAAGGCCTGAACAACACAGTGGCAAGTTGACCCGCCAACCACAAGAGCCACTGCCTGGCCTATCAACACAGGGCCAGGACTGGATGGAGCAGGGTAAGGGTCAAATGCAGGGCCCCTGCCAGGGGCAGCAGCTACTCCACGGACTAGCAATCCACAGCCTAGAAATTTAAAAAGCCCATATCTGAACTTCCAGGGATGGCAAAGTGAACCCTGGCTGCTCCATTCCCCTACTCTAACCCTGAAAACATAGTAATTATTGCCCCAGGGCAAAACCTTAAACAGTAAAAGCTTGGGAACCCTAGAGGAAGGGCATGGCTAGCACCCTGCCTCAAAATGGGTAAAAAACAGGCTTCAAAGACAAAGACTCTGGAGTCCTACTATCCTGAGAGGGAGAAATCAAATTCAGAGAGAGACAGTGATGATTCCACATGTACAGCTGAAACCTCAACCGGGAACTGGCCTCAAGAACAGGAGTCATTTCTAGATGAGCTCAAAAGGAACTTTGAAAACCAAATGAGAGAGATAGAAGATAAAATTAATAATTCTTTGAAAATCAAAATTGCAAATTTAGAAAAGCATTACAATGAAGAAAACATCTCCTTAAAAAGAAAAATGTGTGATATGGAAAAAGAGCTCCAAAAACTAACCAAGGAAAATAATTCACTAAAAACTAGAAACAACCAAATTGAAGCAAATAACTCCATGAGGAACCAAGAATGAGTCAAACAAAGCATCAAGAATGAAAAATTAGAAAAAGAGGTAAAATATCTCAATGGAAAAATAACTGACCTGGAAAAAAGATCCAAGAGATATAATCTGAGAATCATAGGCCTACCAGAAATTCATGATGAAAAAATGAGCCTGGACATCTTCCAAGAGCTCATCAAGGAAAACTGCAGTGAGATACTAGAACCAGAAGGTACAATAGAAATTGAGAGAATGCGCTGGTAACCTCCTGAAAGAGATCCCAAATTGAAAAGCCCTCAAAATGTTGCGGACAAACTCCAGAACTACCAGGTAAAGGAGAAAATACTACAAGCGGCCAGAAAGAAAAAATTCAGATATGAAACCACAGTGAGGATCGAACAGGATCTGGCAGCCTCTACACTGAAAGATTGGAGGAAGTGGAATACAATTTTTCACAAGGTAAAAGAGCACAGGTTACAATCAAGGATCACCTATCCAGTGAAACTGAACATATTCTTCCAGGCAAGGGGACGGTCATTCAATAATATAACAGATTTTCACACCTTCCTGATGAAAAAGGCAGAGCTCAATGGAAAATTCAACCTCCACTTATGAAACATGAGAGACATAGAAAGGTAAACAAGGAAAACACACACACACACACACACACACACACACACACACACACCCTGTTATTTAATAAGAGCAAACTGTTTATAGACAAATAGATGGTATGGGTATAAATTATACAAAATAATGATAAAAAAAAACTTATTAAGGGCTACAAAAGGACTGCAATGGAAGAAGAGGAAAGAATGAAGCAGAAAAGGGTAAATTATGCTGCACAAAGAGGCATAAAAACAATATAATAGAGGAAAAGAAGGGAGGGAGATGAGTATTATATGAGCTTTTCCCTCATTGGTTCTGGTGCAAGGAGGGAATAACATAACCAGTTAAGCATAAGACTTTATTGAGAAGGGACACAAAACATATTATAATAAAGTGAAAGATGGGAGGGAAACGAAGTTTACATGAGGTCTGTTCTTATCAATATTGTTTCGATGAAGACATACCATACTACATTAAGTATAAAAATCAATCATATCCTACAGGTATTAGGAGGGGGAAGGACTAAGAAGGGGTTGGCGTAGAAGGGAGGGAAGAAATAAGGGGGAAGATGAGGAAAAGTAAGGGGGACTGATAAGATGAGAATATAGAGGGAGGTGGTGGTCAAAAGGAAAACTCTTAAGGAGGAGAAGAAAGAAGGGAAGAAAAATAAAAGCATAAACAGGGGAGGGAATAGGATGGAGGGAAAGAGATAGATAGTAATCATACCTATAAACTTGAATGGGATGAACTCTACGATAAAATGGAGGCAGATAGCAAAATGGATTAAAAACAATAACCCTACAATATGCTGTCTACAAGGAACACATCTGAAAAATAGGGATACACACAGGGTAAAGGGAAAAGGCTGGAGTTGGGGCAGCTAGGTGGTGCAGTGAGTAGAGCACTGGCCCTGGAGTCAGAAGGACCTGAGTTCGGATCTTGCCTCAGACACAACACACACAAACAAAAACCTAGCCATGTGACCTTGGGCAAGTTACTTAACCCCAATTGCCTTTCATAAAAAGCAAAAAAAAAAAAAAAAAGGCTGGAGTAAAATATATCATGCTATAGCTAAAGTAAAAAAAAAAACAGCAGGGGTATCAATCTTTATCTCAGATAAAGCAAAAGCAAAAATAGATGTAAATAAAAGAGATTAGGAAGTAAACAATATCCTGCTAAAAGCCACCATCAAGAATGAAGCAGTATAATTACTTAACATATATGCAACAAGGGGTATAGCATCCAAATTCCTAGAGGAGAAAGTAAGGGAATTAAAGGAAGAAATAGATAGCAAAACTATACTAGCAGGGGACCTTAATCTCCCCCTCTCTGAACTTGATAAATCTAACCTCAAAAGAAAAAAGAAAGAAGTTAAGGAGGTGAATAGAATTTTAGAGAGGTTAGATAAGATAGATCTTTGGAGAAACCTGAATGGTGATAAAAAGGAATATACCTTTTACTTAGTAGTACATGGCCTATACACAAAAATCGACCATGTACTAGCACATAAGAACCTCACAATTCAGTGCAAAAAGGCACAAATATTAAATGCATCATTCTCAGATCATGATGCAATAAAAATCATATGCAATAAAAGGCCATGGAAAGATAGATTAAAAACTAATTGGAAACTAAACAATTTAATCCTAAACAATGAGTGGGTTAAATAAGAAATTATAGAAACAATCAGTAACTATATTCAAGAGAAAGACAATAATGTGACAGCATACCAAACCTTGCGGGATGCAGCAAAGGCACTTCTTAGGGGAAGTTTTATATCCCTCAGTGCATATATAAATAAATTAGAGAAAAGGGAGATAAATGAATTGGGCATGCAATTGAAAAAGCTAGAAAAAGAACAAATTGGAAATTCCCAATTACATACTAAATTAGAAATAATGAAAACTGAAGGAGAGATTAATAGAATAGAAATTAAGAAAACTATTGAATTAAGAAATAAAACTAAGAGCAGGTTTTATGAAAAAAATATAGACACTGAGGAAATATGATAAAAAAGAAAGAAGGAACCCAAATTATGAGTATCAAAAATGAAAGGGTGAATACACCTCCAAAAAAGAGGAAATTAAAGAATAATTAGGAATTATTTTGCCAAATAGTATGCACATACGTTTGACAATTTTAGTGAAATGAATGCATAGTCACAAAAATACAAGTTGCCCAGATTAACTGAAGAGGAAGTAAATTTCTTAAGTAACCCCATCTCAGAAAAACCAGTTGAAAAAGCCATCAGTGAACTCCCTAGGGAAAAATCTCCAGGGCCAGACAGATTTACTACTGTATTCTATCAAACATTTAAAGAATTATTGATTCCAATACTCTAAAAACTATTTGGGAAAATTAGTGAAGAAGGAGTCCTACCAAATTTTTTTCATGGCACAAAACTGTTACTGATGCCTAAGAAAGGAAGAGATAAAACAGAAAAAGAAAATTATCTACCAATTCCCTCATGAATATAGATGCAAAAATTTTAAATAAAATATTAGCAAAAACACTGCTGCAACTTATCACAGCAATATTATACTTTGATTAGGTAGGATTTATTCCAGGAATGCAAGGATGGTTTAATATAAGAAAACCATCAGTATTATTGATCATATCAACAATAAAACTAGCAGGAAATACGATTATCTCAATAGATGGAGAAAAGCCTTTTGACAAAGTACAAGATCCTTTCCTATTAAAAACACGAAAGAGCACTCGCGTGCCCGCTGGCTGGCTGCCTGGCAGGCAGGCTCTCTCCCGGCCCTGCCCCGCCCCACCTGGGAGGGCCGGCCTGGCCCTCCAGGCCAGTGTTTCTGGCGGCTGCCGGCCCCACTTCCACCCGCCCCTTCTCCCCCTCCCCAGCAGGGCGGCGGGTCGCAGTGGGAGCGCGCGCCTCAGCGGCTTTCTTCTGGCCCCCCTCTGTGGCCCCCTCTTCCCCTTTCCGGTGGTGGGCACGCGGCTCACTGTTAAAGCTTCGCGAGAGCGGCTGGACGGCTAGGAGAACGCTGCGGGAGCGCCTTGGCTCTCCATAGAAGATCTACCCAGCAAGTTGAAGGTCTTCCTCTTTTTATATTTTGTGCATACCAGTGCAGGATCTGACATATAATTTTAATCACAGAAGAAATAAATATTCATCTTGAAATAGAAGGCCTGTGTATTTTATTGTCGGCTTCCAAGGATTACTAACTTCTATCTATAACTTTAAAATTGAACTACCTTGGCTATCCTGCTGTTCCTATTGCTGCTTCCGTTATAGCCTTCTTCAAAGAACACTCAAAACCCAAAGAATAACAAACGACAACCACCATTTTTAGAAGTCTTTCCACAATGAAAATTAAGCTAGACGTGCTTACCATTATCTTGTTCCCTATCCACTTATTAATACACATATACAGTGCCCTTATATTTATTCCATGGTATTTTTTTACCAATGCCAAGAAGAAAAGCACTATGGCAAAACGAATAAAAGCTAAACCCACCTCAAACAAGCCTGGAAGTCCATATCGCTCTGTCACCCACTTCAACTCATTAGCTGTGATCAACATCCCCGGAGCAGACACCCTGGACAAATTGTTCGACCATGCGGTAGCTAAGTTTGGGAAGAAGGACTGCCTTGGGACCAGGGAGCTGTTAAGTGAAGAGAATGAAATGCAGCCAAATGGAAAAGTGTTTAAAAAGTTAATCCTAGGAAACTATAAATGGATGAACTATGTTGAAGTAAACCAGAGAGTGAATCATTTTGGCATCGGACTTACTGCATTAGGCCTGAAACCAAAGAACACAATTGCCATCTTCTGTGAGACCAGGGCAGAATGGATGATTGCAGCACAGACCTGTTTTAAGTATAACTTTCCTCTTGTAACTCTATATGCAACTCTTGGCAAAGAGGCCGTAATCCATGGGCTGAATGAATCCGAAGCATCCTATCTGATTACTAGTATTGAACTTCTAGAAAGTAAACTTAAGACCGCACTGGTAGACATCAAGTGTGTTCAGCATATCATCTATGTGGGCAACAAAAATGTTGATAAATCAGAATACCCTAAAGGATTTGAGATTCATAGCATGCATTCTGTAGAAGAGTTGGGATCCAGGCCAGAAAATGCAAACATTCTTCTAAATAGACCATCTCCCTCTGACCTGGCTATCGTTATGTATACCAGTGGCTCGACTGGCAGACCTAAAGGAGTGATGATGCATCATAGCAACTTGATAGCGGGAATGACAGGCCAATGTGAGAGAATTCCGGGGCTTGGACCAAAGGACACCTACATTGGCTACTTGCCTTTGGCTCACGTGTTAGAGTTGACAGCAGAAATATCATGTTTTACCTACGGCTGCAGAATTGGCTATTCTTCTCCTCTTACACTGTCAGATAAGTCCAACAAAATTAAGAAGGGAAGCAAAGGTGACTGTAGTGTTCTGAAGCCTACACTTATGGCAGCGGTACCAGAAATTATGGACAGAATTTATAAGAACGTCACGAGTAAAGTTCAAGAGATGAACTACTTTCAGAAAACTCTGTTCAAGATAGGCTATGACTACAAGCTGGAACAGATAAAGAAAGGATATGATGCCCCTCTGTGCAATTTCCTGCTGTTTAAAAAAGTAAAAGCCCTATTAGGTGGAAATGTCCGGATGATGCTCTCTGGAGGAGCACCCCTTTCGCCGCAGACACATCGATTTATGAACGTCTGTTTCTGCTGCCCCATTGGCCAGGGTTATGGATTAACAGAATCTTGCGGGGCTGGAACAGTTACTGAAGTTACTGACTATAGCACTGGTCGAGTAGGAGCCCCTCTTATTTGCTGTGAAATTAAACTCAAGGACTGGCAAGAAGGAGGCTATACTATCCATGACAAGCCAAACCCCAGGGGCGAAATTGTGATTGGTGGGCAGAATATTTCCATGGGCTATTTTAAAAATGAAGAAAAAACGGCCGAAGACTACTCTGTGGATGAGAATGGACAAAGATGGTTTTGTACTGGAGATATTGGAGAATTTTACCCTGATGGATGTTTACAGATCATAGATCGAAAGAAAGATCTGGTGAAGCTCCAAGCCGGGGAGTATGTGTCTCTGGGCAAAGTGGAGGCTGCATTGAAAAATTGCCCGCTCATAGACAATATCTGCGCCTACGCCAAAAGTGACCAGTCGTATGTGATCAGTTTTGTGGTTCCTAATCAGAAAAGGCTGATGTCTCTGGCCCAGCAGAAAGGGGTAGAGGGATCCTGGGTAGACATCTGTAACAACCCTACCATGGAAGCAGAGATACTTAAGGAGATTAAAGAGGCTGCAAATACCATTGAAATTGGAGCGTTTTGAAATTCCGATCAAAGTCTGCTTAAGCCCAGAACCTTGGACTCCTGAAACCGGCTTGGTGACTGATGCTTTCAAGTTGAAAAGGAAGGAGCTGAGGAACCATTACCTCAATGACATTGAGAGAATGTATGGAGGCAAATGAATGTCGGGCCTTTTCTCCAAAGTAGTTGGGCCATGCCCTCTACAATTCAAAATTCTAGTGTTTTACTTTTGCCTCTGGCTGTTAGACTATACATATAGCTATTACAATCTAAAGTTAATCAAATCAAAAGAAAAGGAAAAACCAATTCACATGGCTGTTGAGTCTCCTTTAACTTTTCTTCGCATTCTTCTAATGAAACCTAGATGGGTGTTATTTGCCTCTTGCTACTATTTATTGAATTTTGATTCTTGACCCCATCTGAGTTACAAAGCAAAAATGTAGCCCCCAGGATCTGCCTAAGGTTCATTTATGGTTCCTTAAACCCAACTAAAGTGGAAACAAAATAAATAGAGTTGGAGTAGAGGATAAAATTTCTACTCTCTAGGTTCAGTTGTCTTCTTAAGAAGCTTCCTTACTTATCAGACTTGACCAGAGAGATCTATGATCTCACTACTTAGTGCAGCACCACCTGGGGGCTTTTATATCCTTTTTCCAACTGTTTATATATGTTATGTATTTATCAAAAATCAGCTCATGGCTATAGCATCATAGACAGATACAAATGAAGTACCGTATTCTTGGAAAGAGTCTATAAGATAAAAAATTAAGGTTATAGATATGCATTAAAGATGGTATCATCTATACATCATTATAATATTGTGAATATTTACAGTGCCTGAAGTTTAAATTAAGACAAAAAATGCTACTGAGTAATATATTTAAAGGGAAACTGGATTGCTTCTTATTACTGTTCGAAATCCGAATTCAATAACCACATTCCTTTGACATTTACAAGTGACAAGTACATTTTTTAAGGTTTCTGGCAAAATGCCTCCCACTGTGTATTTAAGTCAAAAACACAAGATCAAAAAACAAAATGGTGGAAGGTTACGTGTCACATGAAAGACAATGGCGTCAACAAATCCTAAGAGTTGTGACTGATACACAACACTTAAGAAGAGCTCATGTTTGCAATTTGTTTTGACAACTCTAAAGAATTGATTTCAAAATGTATTTCCATTAAAACAAATATATATTTTTAGGGTTTTCTTAAAAAGGTTTTTCTGTTGCTGGTTTGGATTCTTAGTATTTTTCATTTCAGAAAGTCTTGCAGTTCACCCTAATTCTAGCAGATCACAAATACAATATTTCCTTAGTGATTTTGTCTGTGTCCTCTGGGTAAATGACTTGGTTCCATTTTTTGGAAGTTGGTTTAAAAGGGAAGAAAGCACTGTCATCCTATCTTTTCCTCTTTGTGGAAGAAGTTAGAAACTGGAAATTCTTGGTGTGAGTTGGAACTGTTCAATAAGGGTTCATCTATTGTTTGTGCTATAACTTATTATGCGTGTGCTTTTATTTTTTTAAACCCTTTTAAAATTGTTTGCTCCCTTTTCCCTGCTGGCTGTTCACATTTGAACTATAGTTACTGTTCAAAAAAAAAATGAGCATTCTTAATACTGTTATACTTTGCACTTTTTTCTTGATCATTTTATGTTGTGTGTGTGGGTGTGTTGCTTACATTTCTTTAAAAAAAATGTTGGCCACCACTACAAGATAATTTTCCTTTCTCTAAAATATTTATATTATAAAGAAAAGAGATTCTTCTATTCATAAATATTTAAATGTTATGTATATGATGGTAAAAAAGGAAAATAATCTGGAATGAAGGGTTTTGTAAAGATTTTATCTGTTTAGTGTTCAGGGACGTAAAATGCTGGGCAAATTGTTCGTGCAATGATACATGTATGTGGATATTCTCCCGATCCCCGGCTCTTCTTTGATTTGAAAAATCAACCAGTCTTAGATACTAAGTGAAAAACTCAGCAACCTTGACTCTTCATGGCCCACTGTTTAGGGACTCTTTTCTTAGACTTTTTAACTTAATGATTTTTTTCTTTCCATTTTAAAGCTACCTTCGGAAAGGTAACTTTGGCTAAATGTGTGTGATGTTTTCTCTCGGATTTTCATTTCCCTGATTCTCATTTCCCTAAAGCTAGAACACTGCCAACTAATCTATTGTGTAGACCCTTTAGATGGAGTAAATTAACACTTTAGGTGCTGCTAATTCTTTATGAAAATCCAAATATCGTTTAAGGGACCAGGGAGATGCCACTATGCCCCATTTTTAAAATCTAAATACATATTTGTTTACATTCACAGAAAAGTCTTTTCCATATGAATAGTGACTTTTCAGAGATTTGATCCTAGAGATTGATCCCATGTATTTTTTTATGCGTGTTTAAATTGATCACTGTTGATTTTTACATCAGCCATTTCACAGAAGCTGTATTTTAAAAAACTACAACCAAACCCAATTCCATAGGCATGATTCTAAACTGAACCTTTGTGATTTTTGCTTTCTACACCTGAAATATCTCATTTTGCCTCAGTTTCTACTGTTTGTTATCATGACCTTCATTATATGTGGAAGTATAACTGCAAATTTTCCAGAGACTATAGTTAAATGGTTCACAAGGTCGGAGTGTTCGTTCCTTTGATCACAGAGATGGATTAGAATACTTAGCTGATATTGTCTCTGTAGAACATGTATGTAATGTGTTTCTGAATTAGAAAAATAGGAACAGAGAGAGGATTGTATTGTTTTCTTGGTCTAAGGGGAAATGTTTAATTTTCAAATATGCGCCTATTTGTACTTTCTGTTAAGATGCATGATTGCAAAATCATTTCTGGGTGTGGTGTGTTGATTCCTAATGGAAAGTTTTGTTGTATTTTTAAAGTTTGCACTCAGATCCTAAGAAATAAATCCATCCATAGTACCAAAAAAAAAAAAAGATGAGAAAGTATAGGAATAAATGGAGCCTTCCTTAAAATAATAAGTAGCATCTATTTAAGGCCATCAGCAAGTACTATATGTAATGGGGATAAGCTAGAAGCATTTCCAATAAGATCAGGGGTGAAATGAGGGTGTCTATCATCACCCCTCTTATTCAATCTGGTACTAGAAATGTTAGCAGCAGCAATTAGAAAAGAAAGAGAAATCAAAGCAATCAAATTAGGTAAAGAAGAGATGAAGTTATCACTCTTTGCAGATGATATGATGATATACTTAGAGAATCCTAAAGAATCAAGTAAAAACTACTTGAGACAATAATTCAATTTGGCAAAGTTGCAGGATATAAAATAAACCCACATCAATACTCAGCATTTCTGTATATTTTTAATGAAATCCAACAGCAAGAGATAGAAAAAGAAATCCCATTTCAAGTTACTGTAGACATTATAAAATATTTGGGAATCTACCTACCAAACCCAACCCAGGACCTATATCAACACAACTACAAAACACTTTTCAAAACACTAAAATCACTTTTCAAAACACTAAATAATGTCAGATTTAATTAACTGGAAAAAAACCAATTTGTCATGACTGGGTCAAGCTAATATAACAAAAATGACAATTTTACCTTAATTAAATTACATATTCAGTGCCATAGCAATCAATTTACCAAAAAATTACTTTATAGAACTACAAAAAAAGTAACAAAATTCATTTGGAAGAACAAAAGGCCCAGAATATCAAGGGAATTGATGAAAATAAATGCTAGGGAAGGTGGCCTAGCTATACCAGATTTTAATCTGCATTATAAAGCAGCAATCATCAAAACTACTTGGTACTACCTGAGGAACAGAGCTAGGGATCAATGGAATAGCTTGGATAAACAAGACTCAACAGTCAATGACTATAATAACCTAATCTTTGATAAATACAAAGACTCTACTTTTGGTGATAAGAACTCACTATTTGACCAAAACTGCTGGGAAAACTGGGACATAATATGGAAGAAACTGGGCATTGACCATTATCTAAGACCATATATCAAAATTAAGTCTAAATGGGTGCATGATCTATGTATAAAGGATGATACTATAAGTAATCTGGGAAAGCCAGGAATAGTTTGCCTGTCAGATTCATGGAGAGGGGAAGACTTCATGATCAAAAAGAAATTGAGAGCATTATAAAATGCAAAATGGATAACTTTGATTATGTGAAATTGAAAAGCTTCTGTACAAACAAAGCCAATATAACCGAGATAAAGAGGAAAGTGGGAAATTGGGGAAGAATTTTTAGAACCAATGTCTCTGATAAAGGCTTCATTTCTAAAATATACAGAGAATTGAGCCAAACCTATAAGAATACAAGTCAGACACCAATTGATAAATGGTCAAAGGATACGAACAGGAAATTCTCCGAGGAAGATATTAAAGATATCTATAAGCATATGAAAAAATGCTCTAAATCACTATTAATTAGAGAAATGCAAATCAAAACAACACTGAAGTACCACATCTCACCAGTCAGATTGGCTAAGGTGACAAAATGGAAAAATTACACATGCTGGACAGGATGTGGAAAAATTGGAACAATGATGCACTGTTGGTGGAATTGTGAACTGATTCAACGATTCTGGAGAGCAATCTGGAACTATACCCAAAGGGCAATAAGTCACTTCATATTCTTTCACCCAGCAATGCCACTTCTAGTGTTTTATCCCAAAGAGATTATAGAGGCAGGAACAAGATCCATATGTACAAAGATATTTATAGCAGCTCTTTTTTTGTGGTGGCAAACAATTGGAAATTAGGGAATGCCCATCACCTGGGGAAATGCTAAACAAGCTGTTGTATGTGAATGTAATGGAATATTATTGTGGTATAAAAAACAAAATGTAGATGGACTTCATATTTACCTGGAGAGACTTATAGGGACTGATGCTGAGTGAGAAGAGCAGAACCAGGAAAAATTTGTACACAATTACAGATAAAACATATGTGAGATGAACAACTTTGATAGACTGAACTCTTCTCAGAAATGCAGGGGTATAAGGAAACTCCAAAAGACTCATGATGGAGGGAGATGTCTACATTCAAAGAAAGAAATAGAAAGAACAGAATTTGAATGCAGATTGAAGCAAATTATCTCTTCTTTTTCTTTTTCTTGTTTGGTTTTCTTTGCTTTTCCCCATTGTTCATTCCATCTGATACAATCCTTCTTTATAACCTAACCAATGTCTAATGTGAAACTATTTGCAAATCCTATATTTTATTGTTTGCCGCCATGGCGGGGCTGAAGTGGGGAAAGGATGGGGAAAATATGAAACTTAAAGAACTGGGGAACTGGATGTTGAAAACTAAAAGTAAAGAAACAAATTAATAAAGACAAAAAGTAACAAAAAAAAAGATGAGGAAAGACATTTCATTCCTTGCTTATGTCATTTAAATACATATGTGAATATATCATTTTTAAATTAATGAGGTTAGGGGGCAGAGCCAAGATGGCAGAGTAAAAACTTTACTTCCAATGTGCTCTCTCCCACACCACTTCAAAATCATGTAAAAGGGGACTCTGAACAACTTCTGGAGCTCCAGCACCCAAAGAATGACACAAAGAAGCTAACCTCCCATTGAGGACAGCCCAGCAGCTCTGCAGGGAGCAGCCAGCACAGTGCTCTGGGAACCCACAGCAAGCCCAGCTGGTAGCCGACATCACAGGACTCTAGGAGTCAAGACCAGGCCCCCTGAGCTTCAGTTTTCGCCCAAAGGCGGCTGAGCCAGCAGCTGGCTGGAGGGTCCCTGGAACCACACCAGCTGAGTTGATTTCAGAATTATCAACAAAGATATACCTAGGACAAAGTGAGAGGTTAGTGCCCTATGGACATTGGAACCAGTATTTTGGGACAGCATCAGGCTTCTTCCCCTGGAGGTGAGAAACACCTAAGGGGACACGGCACAGACGCCATTTTGCAGCTTCAGTTGCAGCTACAGCTCCTGGTATGGGAACTGTAGAGAGATCCAGCAATCAGTCTTAGGGGGTAATCACTATTGCTTTATCCTCCCTGGATCTAGATTGGAGTCTGGGGTGGAGGTATTGGGGTGGGTATCCAGCTTGCCAGAGAGTGTGGAGCCTTTAACTAATACCTCCAGAAGTTGTGAAGACCCCAACATTTGGGACAGAAGCTCCCCTGTCTGATGGCAGAATCGTACTGTGGCAACAAGCCCAAAACTCGAGTAATTAAGTGGCAACATCCCTAGGCAAAGGAAACAAAATAAACAGAAAAATGCAACATTAGACTCCCATTTTGGGGGCAAAGACGTTCGAAGCATGGAAAAGGAGGACTGTGAGGTCAGAACTCCTGCACCAAAAGCCCCAAATAAACATATGAGCAGGTTATAGGCCATAGAGGACCTTAAGAAGGATTTTAAAAGCAAAATAAGAGAAGTGGAGGACAAATTGGGAAGAGAAATGAGAAGGATGTAGGAAAAGTATGAATTGAGAGCCAACAGCCAGACTGAGGAAAATAACACCTTAAAAAATAGACTAACTCAAATGGCAAAAGAGGCTCAGAAAGGCAATGAGGAGAAGAATGCCTTAAAAAGTCAAATTTGCCAGATGGAAAAAGAATCTCAAAAGCTCACTGAGGAGATTCATTCCTTCAGAATGAGACTGGAGTAAATGGAAGCTAGTAACTTTATGAGAAATCAAGATGCCCTTAAACAGATCCAAATAAATGAAAGAATAGAAGGCAATGTGAAATATCTCATGGGAAAGACCACTGACCTGGAAAATAGATCCAGGAGAGATAATTTAAAAATTATTGGACTACCTGAAAGCCATGATCAAAGAAAGAACATAGAAATCATTCTTAAAGAAATTCTCAGGGAAAATCGCGCTGATGTTTTAGACCCAGAGTGGGAAATAGAGGTTGAAAGAATCCACCAATCACTTCCTGAAAAAGATCCCAAAAAGAAAACTCCCAGGAATATTATAGCCAGGTTCCAGAATTCCCAGATCAAGGAGAAAATACTACAAGCAGCCAGGAAGAAACAATTTCAATATTGTGGAAACACAATCAGAATAGCACAGGACTGGGCAGCTTCTACACTGAGGGATCAAAGGGCATGGAATATGACATTCTGGAGGGCGAAGGAGCTGGGATTAAAATCAAGAATCACCTACCGAGCAAAACTGAGTATCTTGTTTCAGGGGAAAATATGGTCATTCAGTGGAATAGAGGACTTTCAAGCATTCTTAAGGAAAAAAAAAACAGAGTTGAATAGAAAATTTGACATTTAGACACAAGAAGCAACAGATGCTTGAAAAGGTAAAGAGGGAAAAGAAATCAAAAGGATCTTATCAAAGTTGAACTATTTACATTCCTACATGGAAAACCAATAACTGTGACTGATGAAACCTTTCCCATTATGAAAATAATTGAAGAAGGGTGTATGGGCATATGAATACACCCTTGTGCCCTTGTGAATGTGTGTGTGTGTGTGTGTGTGTGTGTGTGTGTATATATTTACAGGTATACATGGATGGAGGGCACATGTTGAATTTGGTGGGAAGGGATGATACTTAAGGATTGAAGTTAAGAGGTGAGAGAGGAAAGTGGCAAGAGGAGATGGAGAGAGACTGGGTAGGGTAAACTATCTCAGGTAGAATAGGCAAGGGGAAGTGGTTGGAGGGGAGGGGAAGAACAGGAAGGCAAAAAGGCAAAAGCATATTCTCATTGAATTTGGCTCAGGGAGAGAATGACATACATACTAAATGGGCTATCTCACCCTGCAGGAGAGTAGAGGAGAGGGCGATGAAAGGAGGTATGACAGAGGGGAGGACATTTTGGGGGGAGGAGAGATTGGAAGTTCCCATTTTCGAAGAGGGACAGGATCAAAGTAGGGAACGGACCAGGTTGGGGGTAGGATGGGTGGGTGGGAAATACAAGCAGTCTTTTACAATATATCTACTATGGTAATGTTTTGCACAGCTATACATGTACAATACATACTGAATTGCTTATCTTCCCAGAGGGATTGGGTGACAAGGGAGGAAGGGAATGGGTCTGAAATTCGAAGTTTTAAAATTAAATGTTTCAAATATATATAAATACTATTATTAATACTATTTTCCCTGTAATTGGGAGATAAGATGTGCAGGCATTGGGGCACAGAGATTCACCTTGCCCTAATGATAAATTCAAAGGGGGTATGGGAGAAGATATGGGAGGGAGCAGATTTGATGAGGTGGTATCTTGTGGGACTGCTATTCTGGGGTGGTTTGTAGGGGAAAAATAAGGAAAAAATTGTAACTCAGAATCTTATGGAAATGGATGATGTAAACCAGAAGTTAATAAAGCATTTGTTAAAACAAAACAAAAAAATTATGAGTTTTTATTTGTAATGTCTTTATTTTCTTACTAAATATGTTCTATTTTTCCATAGTGTCTTGAATTCTTCTACTATATCTTTATCTCTTTCAAATATTACTGTTAGAAATTCCTAAAAAGTGCATCATTAGATTGTCTACTTGTAAATGTAAAATTCCTAAATCTTCAGTAAGTATTGCCTCTTTAATTATTTTATTCTCATGTGTACTTTAATTTTTTTGCTTCAATATTAATTACTTTTTCAGCATTACTTCCATTTTAAAACAAAGCTATATGCTATATTTAAGGCATCTTTAAATTAGAATCATCTATTTTGCTCTAGATGTTTTGCCTTTTAAAATATTATTAATTTTTCCCAATTAAATGTGAAGATAGTTTTCAACATTCATTTTTGTAAAGTTTTGATTTCCAAATTTTTCTCCCTCCCTTCCCTTCCCCCTCTCCAAGACAATGAATAATCTGATATAAGTAATACATGTACAGTCATGTTAAACATCCCCAAATTAATCATGTTGTGAAAGAATCAGTACAAAAAAGGAAACATTGCTAGATAAAATAAATGAAAATAGTATGTTTCAATCTGCATTCATACTCCATAGTTCTTTCTATGGATATGGTGAGCCTTTTCCATCATTAGTCTTTGGATTATTGTATTGCTGAGAAGAGCTAATTCTATCATAATCATTGCATGATGCTGTTGTTGCTGTGGACTGTGTTCTCCTGATTCTGCTCACTTCACTCAGCATCAGTTGTCTTTCCAGGTTTTTGAAATCTGCCTTCTTATCATTTCTTATAGCACAAAAATAATCCATTACGTTCATATACCAAAACTTCTTCAGCCATTGAATGATTGATAGGCATCCCCTCAATTTTTAATTTTTGGCCACTGCAAAAAGGGCTGCTATATATTTTGTATATTTGGATCCTTTCTCTCTGTTTTATGATCTCTGAGATATAGAGCTCATAGTGATATTGCTGGATCTAAGGGTATGCACAGTTTGGTTGCCTTTTAGGTGTAATTCCAAAATGATCTCCAGAATGTTTGGATAAGTTCACGACTCCACCAGTATTATGCTGGAGTTCCGATTTTCTCTAATCTTCTCCAACATTTAACATCTTCCTTTACTGTCATATTAACAAATCTGATAAGTGTGAGGTAGTAACTCAGAGTTGTTTAATTTGAATTTCTCTTATCAGTAGTGATTTAGAGCATTTTTAATATGATTACAGATACTTTTAATTTCTTCATCTGAAAATGCCTGTTTTAAAAGTGTTTTATCTAAGTAGCATGTTGATGTTTTTTTTTCTTCTTTTTGGAGGGGGGAAGGTCACTTGCACAAGGTCACACTGCTTGTAAGTGTTAAGTGTCTGGGACTGTATTTGAACTCAGGTCCTCCTGACTCCAGTGTTGGTGCTCTATTAACTGTGCCACTAGCCATCCCAAGCATACTGATTTTCAAATCTATTTGCAAACTATTTTCATGAGGAAACAGTTTTTTACATTGATAATCATATATAAATTTAATTTTTGTCTTCTGGATTTTGTTTCTTTTTTCTATTTATATTCTTGCTTGTGGCAAAGGGAATAAAATCTCTTTCATTCCATATCTACTCCTATTAGTAAAACTGATTACTGAACTCATTAAATTTCTGTCATTTAACTCCTAATTCATTATGTTGCTTGAGGCATTTTACTCTTTTGTTAAAAATAGAATATTTTGTTGTAACTTTAAAAATAACCATATTTATACCCTTTCTCTTCCTTTTTTCTAGTATTGACAGTTTATATTTTTAAATTATTGCTTCACTCTAATTTACATTGCACATTTATCACTTATTTTATAAACATTTTAATTTTTAAAATTTAAAACTCTAAAATTTTCCAATCATTAGATATACTTCAGCATATGTACTTTGCTCTAGCAGGTTAAATGTGTGTGTGTGTTTGTGTGTGTGTGTGTGTGTGTGTGTGTGTGTGTGTGAGATATGCTTTGTTGTTTATTTGTAATATACATATTTCTAAATTTCATGTTTAGGTTTTTGATGATAAATTCTTAAATATGTTTCTAGGTTTGAAGATAAAAACCTTTTTTTTAATCTTCAGATGATATCTTCAAGTTTGTACAGAAAGCTATCTGTAACAACATAGACTAAAGAGAGGGCACCAGAACAAAAACAAACTAAGAAAAACATTTAAACATGCTTGTATTGTCCCACTCTCATAGTCCCTTACCTCTTCAAAGAAGGGGAAAGTTGGCCCCTTAAAAATCTTTCTGGTTCCTTTGTTTTATTGCTTTTATTTTTTGTTTCATTATTGTAACTTTTGTTCATATCATTTTCTTCATTTTTAAGCGATTCATACTGTATCTCTTTAGATATCTCCCTATGCATATTTCTATCCAATGGATTCATAATTTCTTAGGGTACAATGCTATTGTATCATATTCACATACCACAACATGTTTAATCATTATCAAACCAATGAAGATGAACTTTTTTTTTCCAGATTTTCTTCAAAATTCTTGTCCTCATAGAACAAAGTTTAGCAGGAGAAAAAAGGTGTTGCAGGGTTTATTTGGGAAATGAGTTAGCATAGGGAAGGCACTTTTCAAGTCTTAAAACTGTAGATGATGATGATGACAATGATGATGACGATGATGATGATGATGATGATGATGATGATGATGATGTACTGCAAGATTACAGGAGTTACAAGAACAAAATTCATTTATCCTACAGCATTGGGGAAGGCTTTATGGAAGAACAGGGAGAAGTTAGTGATTAGCTAGAGTCAGCTGTAATTGGCTCCTAAGATCCCAAATGTTAAATCAGAAATTTTCAAAAAATTAAGAATAGAGCGTGGTTTATTGTTTTGTTGATTACTCAGACTTAAGAAAAAGATAGAAAAAAATGTTCATATGAAGATTAAGCTGAAAATATATGTTCTGCACTCCTTTTCCTCCTCGAGAGAGCCTAAGGATAAATATTTACTAGCATACCCCTGGAAGAGGTGGAACCTGGAAGAAGTCTCTTAGATAGAAGCTACCCTACCTTCTGATCTGTCTGGCAAGAAGTCATATTTCTTAACCATATTACTTGTCTTAAATTTGTATTTTAACTCACCTTCTTGGAATATTATACAAATTATTTCACAGTGGATAGTCTATTATGTCTATGTCTTATGTGATATATGAACTTTGTGAAGTTACATCCAAGCTTTGGGACACTCTGAGTTGACATCATTAACTGCAATTCCCATTATCATTAATTTTTGTATTCACTGTATCTGGCCCATTAATTCACATTTAGTGTACAGCTGAATAAGCTAAATTGCTTAACAAAATATATGTCTCTCTTACATTTCTTGTTGGAAAAGTTAATTTACAGTTCCATAGAGAAAGGGCTAAGAAAGAGAGTTAAAACTCCATTTGCTATATGAGATTTTCTAAAGATTAGCATCCATGCATGTTGTGAAAATTTTAAGTGCCTTAAATAATGTGTGTGACTTCTTAGTTATATAGCTTTAAAATTCCCTTAGAACATTTTTGTCACTATTTAGTAAGTAAGTTCATATTCATTCCTTGTTAGTCATCACAGAACTGGTAGATAGAGATGGGGATGAAGTTGTTTTATTAATGAAGGTTATTATTTACAGGCTGAACTTGAAAATTACTTGAGAAGACTAGGCAATAATTGGAATAGGAAAGATGCTGGTAAAATGAGAAGGGATTTAAAGTGTGGTATTGCTAAATTGAAATTGTTAACAGTGGTTAGCTATCCTTAGACTGATTGAAGAAAATTATTTGACTCTACCTCTAGTAGAGAAGATTTCCTCCCTCAGAAAGCAATCATAATCTGGTCCTCTGGAAATCTGACAATACTGAAGTGACTGTTACATCCAGGGATTATAGATCATGAATGCCGACCTCATCAGATTCTGATTCATGTCATCCCACAGATTCATCATGGGAAGTCCACCCAAAGCCTCCATCATCTTCTCTTCATATTATGTAAATCCCTTTGGTGCATATGGGCAATTCATGAATTAGTCCTTAGGCCAATAAGTGGTAAAGTACTGAAGATAGAATCCAGAAGAGCTTAGATCAAATCCTGAACATTCCTAGATAAGTCATTTCAGTCTCTTAGCTTCAGCATATATTTTTAACTTTTTTTCTGTGGTCTTTCCATTTTTAAATTATAAATGTCTTTTTATTATTTAGATAGCATATAATTTTTTACAATAAAATTGTATTTAAGCTTATATTTTACATCAAAATGCTTTTCCACATTAACCCTCTCCATGGCCCTTGCAGAAAGCTATCCCAAATAACAAGCATTATAAAAAAAATTAAGGGAGATGAGCACAATTTTTGAAAACATAGGAAAAGTCTGAAAAAATGTGAAATGTATAAGAACTGTGAATTTGTCATATTTTTTGAACTATAGTTGTCCTTTTGAATTTTGAAATGTTCACTTTTGCTTTTATCTGTGGGTATAGTTTTTTTCCCCCCTTACCTTGTTGTAATATTTGTGCATGCTGTTTTCTGGGCTTTGTTCACTTCACTCTGTGTTAATTCAGATAAACCTATCCAGAATGTGTGGCTCTGTGACATTCATAGTTTTAAAAAGCAAAGAAATATCCAATAACACTCAAATAGTGCAATTTCCTTAGTCATTCCCTAACAATTGGAAATATATTTTGTTTCTAATTCACAAATTGCCGCTATAAATATTTTGGTGTTCACAAGAGTATGTAAACTTAATATTGACCTTGGTTTGTTATCAATGATTATGTCCTGAGTAAGGTTCATTGTCTCTCTGTCTCTCTCTGTCTCTGTCTCTCTGTCTCTCTGTCTCTCTCTCTCTCTGTCTCTCTCTCTCTCTCTCTCTCTCTCTCTCTCTCTCTCTCTCTCTCTCTCTCTCTCTTATGTTTGTAAATATCTATTTTTGTATTCTATGGAAACATTATTACAACTCTTATTTATTTAGAAATTAAACTAATTCCAAGTAAATACTTTTACAGTCTTACATTTTTGGTATTTGTAGATGTGTTAAAGTTTGTTTCTTTTTTTTAAATTAAACAAATGTTTTATTAATTTCTGGTTAACATCATTCATTTCCACCAGATTATGAATTACATTTTTGCCCCATTTTTCCCTAACCACCACCCCAGAATAGCAGTCCCGCTAGATATCCCCTTATCCAATCTGCTCTCTCCCATATCTTTTTCCATATCCCCTTCTATTTTACCATTAGGGCAAGGTGAATCTCTGAGCCCCAATGCCTGGACATTTTAAGAAACATTTAATTTTACAACTTCGATTTTCAGATCTATTCCCTTCCTGCCTTGTCACCCACTCCCTCTGAGAAGATAAGCAATTCAGTATGTGTTTTACATGTATAGCTATGCAAAACATTACCATAGTATATATATATACTGTAAAAGACTGCTTATATTTCCCTCCCACCCATCTAAGCTCCCACCTGGTCCATTCCCTACTTTGATCCTGTCTCTCTTTGATAGTGGGTACTTCCAACCTCCCCTACCCCCAGAATGCCCTCCCCTCCATCATCACCCCTCTCATCCCCCTTTCTCCTACTCAGGAGAGTGAGTGAGGGTAAGATATTCCATTTAGTATGTATGTGATTCTCTCCTTGAGCCAACTTCAATGAGAATATGCTTTTGCCCTTTTGCCTTCCTGTTCTTCCCCTCCCCTGCAACTACTTCCCATTGCCTATTCTACATGAGATAGTTTACCCTACCCTGTCTCTCTCCATCTCCTCTTGCCACTTTCCTCTCTCACCTCTTGACTTCACCCCTTAAGAATCATCCATTGCTTGGGGCAGCTAGGTGGCATAGTGAGCAGAGCACCGGCCCCGGAGCCAGAAGGACCCAAGCTCTGATCTGGCCCCAGACACCCAACACACAAACAAAAACCCAGCCTCGAGACCCTGGGCCAGTCACCCAACCCCAACTGCCCTCCAAAAAAAAAAGAATCATCCCTTCCCATCAAATTCAACCTGTGCCCTCTATCCATGTATACCTGTGAACATATGCCATGTACCCTTCTTCAATTATTTTCATAATGAGAAAGGTTTCATCAAACACAGTTATTGTTTTTCCATGTAGGAATGTAAATAGTCCAACTTTGATGAGTTCCTTTTGATTTCTTTTCCTTGATTACCTTCTCAAGCACCTCTTGCTTCTTGTATCGGAATGCCAAATTTTCTATTCAACTCTGGTTTTTTCATCAAGAATGCATGAAAGTCCTCTATTCCAATGAATGAGCATATTTTCCCCTGAAACAAAATACTCAGTTTTGCTGGGTAGGTGACCCTTGGCTTCAATCCCAGCTCTTTTGCTCTCTGGAATATCATATTCCATGCTCTTCAATCCCTCAGTGTAGAAGCTGCCAGGTCCTGGGCTATTCTGATTGTGTTTCCACAGTATTGAAATTGTTTCTTCCTGGCTGCTTGTAGTATTTTCTCCTTGATCTGGGAGTTCTGGAGCCTGGTTATAATATTCCTGGGAGTTTTCTTTTTGGGATCTTTTTCAGGAGGTTATCTGTGGATTCTTTCAACCTCTATTTCCCACTCTGGGTCTAAAACATCAGGGGAATGTTTCTTGAGAATTACTTGAAGGATGATTTCTAGGTTCTTTCTTTGATCATGGCTTTCAGGTAGTCCAATAATTTTTAAATTATCTCTCCTGGATCTATTTTCCAGGTCAATGGTTTTTCCCATGAGATATTTCACATTGCCTTCTATTCTTTCATTTGTTTGGATCTGTTTAATAGTATCTTGATTTCTCATAAAGTCACTAGCTTCCATTTGCTTCAGTCTAACTCTGAAGGAATGAATCTCCTCAGTGAGCTTTTGAGATTCTTTTTCAATCTGGCAAATTCGGGTTTTTAAGGCATTCTTCTCCTCTTTGCCTTTCTGAGCCTCTTTTGCCATTTGAGTTACTCTTTTTTTTTTAAGGTGTCATTTTCCTCAGTCAGGCTGTTGACTGTCATTTCATACTTTTCTTGCATCTTTTTCATTTCTCTTCCCAAATTTCCCCCCACTTCTCTTATCTGCTTCTTAAGGTCCTCTATGGCCTGTAGCCAGCTTGTGTTTTCATTTGGGGCTTTTGGTGCAGGAGTTCTGACCTCACAGTCCTCCTCAATGCTTTGAGCCTCTTTGCCCCTAAAAGAGGAGTCCAATGTTGAATTTTTCTGTTTATTTTGTTTCATTTGCCTAGGCATGTTGCCACTTAATTACTTGATTTTGGGGCTTATTGTCACAGTAGGACTCTGCCACCAGACAGGGGAGCTTCCGCCCAAATGTGGGGTCTTTACAACTTCCGCCAGTTGGGTGGCCTCTGTAAAGCCTCCACCCACTCTGGCAAATTGGATACCCACCCCAAACTTCCCCCGCAGACCACAATCCAGATCCAGGGAGTTTAAAGCAAAAGCGATTAACCCCCAGACTGATTGCTGGATTTCCCTACAGTTCAGAGACCAGGAGCTAGAGCCACTACTGGCGCTGCAAAATGGCTTCTGTGCTGCTGTTTCTTCAGCAGCTTTTCATCCCCAGGGGAGAAAGCCCTGAGTTCCCTAAATGCTGGTCCCAAAGTCCATAGGGCACTAACCTCTCACTTTGTCCTAGGCATATCTGTGCTGATAATTTTGGAATCGCCACAATTGCTGGTGTTCTGGGGTCCCTCCAGCTGGCTGAAGGCCAGGCCTCCCTGGGGCTAAAACCTCGGACCTGGGCTCGGCTCTGTGCACTGTGCTGTCTGTTCCCAGCGTGCTGTGCTGCCTTCTCTCAGAGTGCTGTGCTGCCTGCTCTCAGAGCGCTGTGCTGGCCGCTCCCTGTAGGGCTGCTGGGCTGTCCTTAGCAGGAGGTTAGCTTCTCTGTGCTGTTCTGTGAGTGCTGTGGCTCCAGAAGTTGTTCAGAGTCCCCTTTCACATTGTTTGAAATTTGTGTGGGGCAGAGCACATTGGAAATGCTGTTTCTACTCCACCATCTTGGCTCTGCCGAAAGTTTGTTTCTTATAGGCAACAGATTGTGGGATATTATTGTCTTATGCAATGTCACCCACTGTTTCCACTTTATCAGGCTTTCTAACCCATTCACATTTAAAATAATGAGTTAGGCAGTTAGGTAGTATGATGGATAAAGTGCTGCGCCTGGCATCAGGAAGACTCCTTTTCCTGAGTTCAAATTCAACCTTAGACACTTAATAGCTATGTGATTGTAGGCAAGTCTCTTAAACCTTTTTTCTTAAGTTCCTCATCTATGAACTGAACTAGAGAAGGAAATTGGAAACCATTATATTATGTTTTCCAGGAAAATCCCAAATGAGGTAATGAAGGGTCTGACATGACAAAAACAAAAACAAAAACAACTGAATAATCACAATAATAGTACAATAGATAGATTTCTAAGTTATTAATAGTTACATAAAAATGCTGTAAATCAATGCTATTAGAGTAATTCAAATTAAAAGAACTCTGAAATATTATCTCACAACTATCAGATTATCTGATCTGACAGAAAAGAAAAATGACAACTGAGGGAGAGGATGTAGAAGAATCAAAATAATAATGTATAGTTTGTGGAGTTATGAACTATTCCAACCATTCTGGAGAATGATTTGAAACTATATCCAAAGGGCTATAAAATTTTGAATGCCTTTAAACTAAACAATATTATTTCTAGGTATATAATCCACAGAGATCAAAAAATGGGAAAGGACAAGTTTATTCATCTCCTTTAATCACTTACCATAAGGGAATGACTCTTTTTTTATAACAGTGACTTAGATTCCTATATTTTGATATGTGAGGCATTTATCAGAGAAACTTCCCATATTTCCCCCAATTTCCTTTTCTTCCTCTCTATATTGGCAACTTTAGTTTTGTTTGCACAAAATGTTTTTTTTTATTTTTATCTAATACAATTAAAATTATCTACTTTATTTATTGACATCCTGTCTGTCTCTTTTTTGGTTTTAAACATTTCCCTTATCCCTACATCCACCAGATGTCTGATGGATTTGATAAATAATATAGATCTGATATATTTTTGTATGCTTCCTTAATTTACTTGTTATCACATCGTGTATCTAAATCATTGAACTTTTACTTTATCATGCTATTCAGAGTGAGATGTTTGTCTATGGCTAGTTTCTGACAAAACTCTTTCTAGTTCTTCTAGTATTTTTTGTGGAATCTTAAGTCTTACCCCAAAAGCTTGGATATTTGGGTTTATCAAATGCTAGAAGACTATTATCATTTATGACTATGTATTGTGTGCATAATATATTCCATCAGTTACTATTCTATTTTTTTTTCTTTTTTTTGGGGTGGGGGTAGGGAAATTGTGGTTAAGTTACTTGCCCAAGGTCACACAGCTAGTTTTTGTGCTAAGTGTTTGAGGCCAGATTTGAACTCATGTCCTCCTGACTCGAGGGCCTGAGCTCTATTCACTGAGCCACCAAGCCACACCTACCCTTCTCTTTCTAAGCCAGTACTGTTTTGATGATCATCTTTAGATTTAGTCATTTTTACCTTGTGTCCAACTCCCTTCATGACCACATCTGTGATTATCTTGGAAAATATACTGGAATGATTTCCCTTTTCCTTTTTAGCCCATTTTAGAGATAAATAAACAAAGGCAAACAGGCTTAAGTGACTTACCCATTGTCATACAACTAGTAAATGACTGAGGCCACATTTGAACTCAGGAAGATGAGACTTCCAGACAGCAGGCCCAGCACTCCATCTACCCTGTCACCCATTTTTATGTTTATTCCTTTATAAAATAGTTAAAAATCTTGAACTGCTAGGCCACCCTCCTTCATTTTTTTTCATTGATTACTTTGTTATTCTTGCCCTTTTGTTCTGGATGAAGGAAATATTAATATTTCTCCAATCACTTAGATCTGTGTTTATTTGTTTGAAAAATATTTTCTAATTTTGTCTGTATAATCCCTGGGCTTTTCTTGGTAGGTAGACTCCTAAGTATTTTATATTTTCAGTTATTTTAAGTGGAATTTCTCTTTTTATCTCTTCCTGTTTGGTTTTGTTTGCAGTATATAGATGTATTGATGATGTGGTTTTATTTTATATCCTGCAACTTTGCTGAAGTGGTTAATTCCTTCATATAAGTTTTTTTATTTGATTCTCTAGGATTTTCTAGATATACCATCAAATCATCAGCAAAGAATGACAATTTTGTTTTCTTACTGCCTATTTTTATTCCTTCAATTTATTTTCATTGTTATACCTAGTATTTCTAGAACAATATTCAATAATAGTGTTGGTAATTCATTCTGCTATCTGTTTCTTACTTATGGGTGAGTATATTTCATTGATATTCAGAGTTATGATTAATAATTTTTCAATTCCCTACATCCTGTTTTCTTCTGTTTTTCCTTCTCATTCTCTTTTTATCTTGTCTCTCCCTTAACCATCACCTTCTTTTATCTGCTTTCCTTATGTCACCTCCACCTTTCTCTTAATCTCCTATGTCCCTATTTCAATGTTAGATAGATTTCTATTACCAATGAATATATATATATATATATATACACATTTTTCCTCTTTCAACCAATTTATATGTGAGTGAGGTTCAAGTGTTACCCCCACCCATTTGCCCCTCCAATATAAACGTTTTTGATTGTGTGTCTATTTTATGGGAGATAATTTTTCCTCTTCCCTTTTTACTTCCCACTTTTCTTAGGGAAGTTCTCATTCTTGCTTGTCCATTTTTTTTTACATCATCCTGACATGAGTGATTCCCTCCTTTACCCCCTTTCTGTGTAGAATCCATCTAACCACCCTAGTAATAATAAAGTTTTTAGAAGTTAGATGTATCATCTTCTCATATAGAACTGTTAGCTGTTTAACATTATTGAATCCCCTATGATTTCCCTTTTATATTTACCTTTTTATAGTTCTTTTTAGTCTTGTATTTGAAAGTCAAATTTTCTATTCAACTCTGCCTTTTCCTCAGGAATGCTTTCAAGTTCTCTAGATAAATTAATAATTTTTTTTTTTACCTTGAAGGATTATATTTTGTTTTTCTGATTATGTTATTTTTGGTTGCAGTCTTAGTTCTTTTGCCCTTTGTAATATTGTATTGTAAGAGATAATATTCTTTAATGTGGCAGTTGCTAAACCTTGTGTGATTCTGACTGTGGCTATATTTTATTTTAATGGTTTCTTTCTGGCTGCTTGTAGTACATTTTTTTTTCTTTATGAGGGAGCTCTGGATTTAGGCTAGCATATTCCTTATAGTTTGTTTTTTTTTTTTTTTGGATCTCTTTCAGGAGGTGATCAATTTCTATTGTACCATCCGCTTCTAGGATAGTGGAATAATTTTCCTTAACAATTTTTAAAAAATATAATATCTAGGTTATTTGTTTGATCATAGTTTTTAGGTAATATAATATTTTTTAAATTATCTCTCCTTGATCTCTTTTCAGAATCACATGATTTTGTCCATGAGATTTTCATTTTTTTATTCTTTTGATTTTGTTTTTATTGTTTCTAGATTTGTCATTAAATCATTAACTTATTATAATTTTAAGGACTGATTTTCTTCAATGAGCTTCTATACTATTTTTTTTAAAGCAATTGGGGTTAAGTAACTTGCTCAAGGTTACACAGCTAGTCATTATTTGTGCATGGGTGTTCATTTTCTGAGGCCGGATCTGATCTCGGGTCATCCCAACTCTGAGGCCGGCGCTCTTACGCACCGTGCCACCTAGCCGCCCCTCTATACAATTTTTTTTTACATTTAGTCAATTCTGCTTAATAGAGGAGTTATTTTCATCACTGTATTTTTGTGCCTCTTTTTTTTATTTGACCAATTCTATTTTAAAATATTATTTTCTTCAGTATTTTTGTGCTTCTTTTCAACTGTTAGTTGTCTTTTTCATGATTTTCTCCTTTTTCTTTCATTTATTTACCTAATTTTCTCTTTTCCATCCATATTTTGTTTTGAAAATAATTTTAACTCTTCCAGGAATTCTTGCTGGCTTTGTATCCAATTAACATTTTTTTTCTGACTTGCTTGTAGCTGTTTTGACTACATTGTCTTCTGATTTGATATTTTTATCTTCTCTAACACCATTGTAGATTTTTTAAAATCAGGTTATGTGTTGTTATTTGCTCATTTCCTCATGCTAGTTCTTGATTTAGAACTTTATATTAAAACTGGTCTCTATTTATGGCTTTGTGGGCAGATCGACACTGCCTCAATGCTTCACTTAGGTACTGCTTCAGACTTTTTCACACTGCTGTTTTCAGAGTTAGTTCTTAGAGTTTGGAAGATTTTGGTGCTTTTAAAGTGGTGTGATCTAGGGAGAGATGAGGTCACTAATCTTTTAGTATGCCCTTTGGTCATTGTCCATGCAGAACCGAATATCCATTGATGTGAGGATTTGTTTTGGGGGCTCACTTTGAGAAGTGTTGTGTGATTTGACCAGACAAGACACTGGGCAGCCATTGAGAGCCCCCAGCTTTGAAATCCCAGATGTCAATGCTTCCCTCTCTGGTAACTGTGACTAGGTATGGATGTAATGGTCAAACTTGATCTGTTTCTCTGTCTACTTGTAACTTCTGCTTGAAACCTCTGTATTCTCTGAAGTTCAGGATGATGACTTTTCCCCCTAAACTAGGTCAATGATCTGTTTGGTTGATTAAGACAAGACTGTTAACCCATTTTCAGCTGTTTTCCTTTAGAAAAGCAGATCTAAGAACCTGTGTTAGCAGCCACCCTGGGTATGCTGGGGTGCTGGCTGTTACAGTGTCTGAGGCTGGATTGAACTCAGATCTTCCTGACTCCAGGGCTGATGCTTTATTAACACACCACCTAGCCACCCCCTCAGTTTGGTTTTAGAAAGAAAATTCTTAATTGTCTCTCTGTTGTTATTTTGTTATCATTGCCCTTGTTTACCATATTTTTTTTTTTACTTTTCTAGTATTTGTTCTATGTCATATTTGAAAAACAAAGAATTTGTTCAGGTCTAGTTTTCTTTGCAGAATGATTTGAACACATCTTTTTATTTTTTTTTTTTTATTAATAGGCTCAAGTGTGCATGATATGTCACTTTTTATTGCACCTTGAACTCCTTTGCTTTTCCAAAAACATAGCTACATTTCCTTCTGCTGTTTCTGCTCTTTGGAGAGCCACCTTGTGTTATCCAAATTTTCTTTCCTTTACATTGAAATACTTTATCTCGCTCATTTGCAGTGTTTTGTTTTTGTCTTTTGCTGGGATTTTTAAGTTTACTCTCTATGTGTCTGAGTTTGTAGTATATGGATCACCACCCCAGAAGCAATTTTTGTATTATTTCAGTTGGTAATTTTATCAATGTTCTCTGTGTTCACAAGTCTTGGACAGTTTCTTTTATTATTTATTTCATTTTATTTCATATTTTCCATGTCAATTATTTCATATTATTATTTATAATAATGTTCAGATATGCTGACTTTTTATATTCTTGGGAACATATATTTCTTAATCTTACTATGCATCCTATCTTCAAGTTTAATATCTTGTTCTGATATGGAAATCATACTTTCCTTTAACACTATTCATGTTGCTTCTCTTCTTCCAGATGGTCCTTCACTTCTCTCTATTTGTATTCTTGATCAGTCACTCTCTGTTTTGATTCATTGGTAAGATCTACTGCTGTGTATTCATGCCTTTAGATTCTGCTGTTTATTTCTAATGTAAACATCATATATTATTTCTCAAGGTTTATCTCTATTTTAAACCATTAAGGAACATCCTGCTTTGGTTTCATGCTTTCTTGAGAATTCATAGGATTGTCTGACTCCTTGGGTGTTGATTAATTTTACTTTGCTTTATAATATTTATTCATAAAGTCTGGTCTCTGTTAGCAAATCTAGAGACCATATTTCCTTCCTTTATTAATATTATTCCTCTTGTTTTATCTTGTTATGCATGAGGTCTTTGACTGAATTTTCTTCCTCTTCTGGTCTTTGGTAATTTCAGCTGTTGTTTTCCCTTTCAGGCTCCTTTTCCTTTTATTATGTCTTCCCCCGTGAGGTTGGTTTCTAAGGAACTGAAACTCAATGCCATTTTTCTTTTTTTTTCTTTTCTTTTTTTTGGAGGGAAAATGGGGTTAAGCAACTTGCCCAAGGTCACACGACTAGGTTTTTTTGGTTTGTGTGTGTTAAGTGTCTGAGGCCGGATCCTAACTCAGGTCCTTCTGACTCCAGGGCCGATGCTCTACTCACTGTGCCACCTAGCCACCCCTTAATGGCACATCAATGCCATTTTTCTAACCCTTTCATATTGGGCAACTTATATTTCACCAGCCTCAGTCTCTGGTCCAAATAATGTCTTAGAGAAGAGACCTGGTTTGGATTGTGTAGTCCTACCAAAAATTATGGCATAAAGGTGAGTAGAGATAAAGTGAGTGGCTTAGGATTTAGAGATTGACTTTTTCTGTTTTAAGTTAATTGAATTTGTGTCTTGTTGGGAGTTCTTGGTGTCCTGATCTGTATAGAGAGCTGAAATTGCTTATACCTTATGCATAATTCCTATTTTGTTGAGGTTTAAGTATTTGCTAGGATAAGTGAAAGTGTCTGGTTTCCTATTTTGTTGGTCATGTAACCCCAACATTTTCTATGCACACAAAGCAAACTATAATGGAAAAATAGAAAATAATTAACAGAGGGAATGCACTCAAGTGGAAAGGGGTTGAGGAAGACATTCAGTAAAAGATAGGTTTTAGTTGGAACTTAGCAGTCAGGGAGGTCTCTAGAGGAGGAAGACAATTCCAGTTATGAGGAATTGCCAGAAAAAAATGCCCAGAGCTGTGAGGTGGAGTGTCTTGTTTGTGGAGCAACCAGGAAACTAGGCTCACTAGATTGACGAGTGAAGCTTGGGGAGTAAGATATTAAGAAGACTAGAAAGTTAAGAGGAGGCTAAATTATGAAGGAATTTGAATGCTAAACAGATAATTTTGCATAGTGAGTCACAGAGGTTTGTTGAGTGAGGGAGGGTGAGGTGAAATGATCAGACTGGTAGTATTTCTAGATGAAATTTTTATAGTAAACATCAATGTAATTTTTGTTATACATTTTATTTTTAAAAATAAAAACTTGGTAAACAATTTAGGGTTAAATCACGTCTATTATTCATCATATATTTTTCTCACTATCATTTGTATTTTAAAATTTTCAATTTAAGTCTAATAAATTAGCCATCTGTCTGGGTATAGATGATGAATTCATGTGTATCTCTGATATCAATAGTAAATCCTTCCCTGTATAATAAAATGAATTTGATTTTTCTCTTTGTGTTATTATTTGTTGGTCAGCACATCCTGTACCTATCAAATATTATTTTGAAGACTATATTTTTAATATAGACTGTACAAAACTTTTCTGTAAAATCTACTGATCTCCAATCTCATTTATGTATTTCTACTGAACCATATTTTTTATGTCTTTCTCCCAATACTTCCCTTTTCCCAACTTTGTATTGAGGTCACCCAGAAACTAAAGAGTATATGTATTTGATTTCTAGGATCTGATTAAGGTTTTGAAAAAATTTCTTTACCATTTCATCCATAGTAAATAATGGGGGTATTTTACATATAATTTAGTTCAAATTTGTCATTAGTAATGAAACACATGCTGACCACATATCCCATGAATTGGTAGATCTTTTAGTCTGTGTTTTTGTTGAGTCATTTTTCAGTCATACCTGATTCTTCATGAAATCTGTTGGGGTTTTCTTGGTAAATATACTGAAGTGTTTTGCTCTTTCCTTCTCCAGCTCATTCTATAGATGAGGAAACTGAGGCAAACAAAGTTAAGTGAGTTATCCAGGGACACAGCTAATAAATATCTGAGACCTGATTTGAACTCAGGAAGAGGAAACTTCCTAACTCTAGTCTTGGCACGTAATCCAATATAACACCCCATTGCCCTTTTAGTCTATGAGAGGATGATAAAATCTAGTTTCTTTGACTTTCTCTCAGAAGTATCTAGGGCCGGCTAGGTGGCGCGGTGAATAGAGCGCCGGCCCTGGAATCAGGACCTGAGTTCTGAGCCGGCCTCCGACACTTAATCCACAAAAACAAAAACCTAGCCGCGTAACCTTGGGCAAGTTACTTAACCCCAATTGCCCTAAAGGGGCGGCTAGGTGGCACAGTGAGTAAGAGTGCCGGCCTCGGAGTTGGGATGACCCGAGATCAGATCTGGCCTCAGAAAATGAGCACCCACGCATAAATAATGACTAGCCATGTAACCTTGAGCAAGTTACTTAACCCCAATTGCTTTAAAAAAAAAAATTAAAAAAAAGAAGTATCTGAATTTTTCTCCCTTTTTCAAACTGAAATCTTTCCTTTTGATATTTACATTTTTAATAACAACATTGACATGATTCAGCTCCTCCAGGAATTGATATTTTCTGCAGTCAATGGTCCCAAATGTAGAGAATTAACAATAAAATGGATGGTTCTTGATTGTTTAAAAATCTATGAGACACAACACATTTTGTCCCTATTTTCATCACCCTAATACCAACCATACCAATGAATAGGGAAACAGATAGATCTGAACTATTTTTAAAAGTTTATTTTATAGTTTGACATGGCTAAAATAAAAATCATCACCAAATCAGTGTCTGCTGGTGATTTGCCCCTTCATTACTGCTTCATTTAATCATCAGAAAGCAGAATCCATATGCTAAGAAGTCTTTCTAGCTTGTTAGGTCCCTGTCAGAGCTTTGGATCCACTGTTATGGTCTTTGACAACATACATTTATCTACAGAGCTAAAGAGATAATACATGTATGGACCTAGTAATAACAGTAGATTATTATATGAGAAAGAAATATTTCTTGATTAGAAATTTTAGGAGAGTAAAATCTGATATTATAAAACTGAATCCAGAAAAAAAAATCAAAATTGGCAAAAAAAAACTTTAGGAAGAACATATTTCTTTAATTACCTAAAATCTAAGGATTCATTTTCTATGTGAACTATGCTCCATCTCCTTTTTTCATTCCCTTCTCTATCTGTGACTTACATCTCAAGTGATATTTAGCCAGGCTGCCATTCTTTGGGTTAATTTTCCAGTGGTCATCACCATAATTCACTACCAGAAACACACAATTAGAGTCTTTCATGGGTTGAATGTATTTTTTGGGCCCAAAAACAATGGAATAGAAATTGCCATCTGTTCTTCACTCTATGTCATGGAATCATTAGTAGTTTCTGCTTCCTTTTGATCTGTGGAGTGATGACATAGAGAATAGCAAAATGATGCATTCACTATCCATAAGAATTAATCAGCATGGAAATGACACAGGCTTTCTTCATGACCATTTTAACTAGGCCCATATTTTACCATGAAATGTGAGAATTCAGTATTTATCCATTTTACTTCATCTTTCTTTATAAAAATAATAATCAACTTGGAATATTTAGAATACATTCCAATCCACCAATACATTATTAAGTGCATAATATGTCAAGGTACAGTTCTTAGCCAGAGATAAAAACACTAAAGAATCCAACAAAAGTAAACAACCCCTAAAATATGCCATACGTTGCATGTTCAAGGACCTTAGATTATGCAATGTGTGCAATATTTTGGAAGGGTATTTTCTCAACATACAACAAGTGGACAGTCATTTTGAAAAGGCATTTTTCTTAGATGACTGAAATAGAGAGAGCAGGTATTCCCAATTGTGATGTCCCTGACATTGGGATTTCCTTCTCCAAAAGCATTTTGGTAACTATTCTTTAATTTATAGCATCAAAAATTTGCCTGGGCATACTGAGAGCCATAGTTCTTTGACTCTGGTCATATATTCAGTATATGTCAGAGGCAGGATTTAAACCCAGGTCTTTCATACTTTAATGCTATATACCCCTACACACCCCTACTTGCTAAGGCAACATAGAATGAACACCATAAAAAGAAATGGGAGCTGTGACCTCTCATCAGCGTTCGCCAGTGTCCATGGCTTTGAGTATATCATTTCATTTCTTTAGGGGTCAACTCCCTCCGTTATTATCAAAGAGTAGTAAACTAGCTAACATTAAGACTGCTCCCACTTTAAACTTTGAGCATGTGGTCAGGGGATTCTTGAAAGATTGCTTCATAAAAGATTGGTTGATATCTACTATGGGAGTAATTAAGAATGCCATCTCCTAAGAATGAAGCAGGTGAGTATCTGGGTGAATTTCTATTGTGCAAAATACAAACATTCCTGATAAGGATGTTATCTCCTTCTGGAAAAGGCACACAGATCATTTGATAGGATCCCTCAGGCATCATCCATGCCATCTTTTACTTACCATTTCCTGGACTAAAATGAACACTAATGGTCCATGGACCTTCCTTCCCTTCTGCTCTTCTCTCTGCCCAGTTTATCCGGAAAGGACTCATAAGAAATAATGAAGCCAGACAATCTTGCCTGACAGGAGGCCAGGCTGCCTTCATTTTGTTGCCACTAAAGGTACAAGGACAGCTGCTGTGCTCATGCACTGATGCAATCAATTAGTGATTTCACCAGGAGAGCATTAGCTGTCTCCTCCTGCTGAGAAGAGGGGGAGCAAGGGGAGGAACGGAAAAACCAACTTACTTTTTCTTTTCTCAATAAGAACTTTTCCAAAAAGCTCAGCATCTTCTTCTAATGAAGATCATTGAAGAAAACTCCTGTATTCTATTTTGGATGATGTCATATAAAGTTCTAAACACATGAAGAACTATTAGGACAAATATTAATAATATAGTTGATACGCCTACTTTAAAAAAAACAAACTTCTACACATTTTTGGTCCTTGTCTTTTCTTCTAACTCAGGAAGTTCTTAGTTCAACATTTCTATAGTCTTTGAGAGGGAAAAAAAGTTTCTTTCCATGAACAGGTGACATATGTCATTGTAATGTATGCTTACACACACACATACACACATTGCTTCCATTTCTAGAATGTAAGCTCCTTGAACCCTGGGGTTCTTTGATTTTCGTTTTTTTCTACCCAGAGAACATTGTAGACAATAAATGCTTATTGATTTGTTGAAAGTGAAACTACATTAAATGATCTCTAGCAAATCAAAGTAATGCCACTTCACTGGAAAAATATTGCATATCATGTTACTCAAGGATTGTGGGAAGATAAGGAACCAGAATATACAGTGGTCATTTCTCCCTTTGATTATTTCTCCTCTCTTAGAATTATTGTTGCCGTTCTGTGTTTGGTAATTGTTGGTGGTATTCCTTTGCTCTTGAAGAGGAACAATGACACCTTTATCTAGCTCCAGTCATGGACAAGGAACTATATTATGTGTTTCAATACAAGGGCAACAAACAAAGATCCATGTCCTTAAGGAACTTAGACATCTAAGTAGTTTAACAAATAAAAAGCTAGGTCAGGAGTCAGGAAGATCTAAGTTGGAATCCAGCCTAAGATATTTCCTATCTTTATGTCCACAGGCAAATTATTTAATCTATTTTCTTCAGTTTCCTCATCTATAAAGTGGAGATATTTTTAAAGCAATTGGGGTTAAATAACTTGCTCAAGGTTACACGGCTAGTCATTACTTATGTGTGGGTGCTCATTTTCTGAGGCCGGTTTCGATGTCAGGTCATCCCAACTCCGAGAAGTGGAGATATTTTAGCACTACCTTCAAGGGGTTAATGTGAAGTTCAAATTAAATATTTGTAAAGCCCTTAGCAGAGCCTGGAATAGAATGGGCACTATATAAATACTTATTATTAGTATTAATATTATGACATTTCTATTAAAAGATATGCCATGTATATACATTCATGAATAATGACTGGTTTAGAAGGGATGATATTAATGTAGCAGTGCTTCTTCTGGTCAAAACAATTTGAAGCATAGATGTGATAACATTTTATCTGCTAGAAGGTTCTCCAGTACCAATAGACGTCTAGGAGATCTCTCATCTCTGCCATTGTTTCAAGTCCCTATAACTATGTTCCCCTAATTTTAGGAGTCTAAGGACTCCATCTCCATTTAACCATTTCATGGTGAGTTTATCATTTACAAAGTAATATTTACTTTAAATGTAAAATCAAAACAAACATAATTCCCTCAGATATCAGGGAGCCCAATCTCACCTTGGGCTCCAAAGAAGGAAGGGAGATTAAGGCCACAAATTAATTTAGTTTATATGTGCCATTAGTACCACCAAATTCCAAGTCCAAGATGCTTCGCTGGCTGAACTTTCATGAACTTGGCTTATCAAAGCTACCATTCTGGGCAAACATAGCTTGAAGTCTTGGATTTGTGACTGTATTTCTTATACTTAGAACTCTGAAGGACAAATGAAACAATACTAAAACTCTAGATCTATTATGGGGTGCCATGGGGACTAAAGGGAAGGGAAATATGGCCTAAAGTCTTCCTCCCCCACCCAGATTACTGCTCGATGTCCTTCAGGTAAATAAATTTATGCTTTGTCCTTTGATTCTGGATTTTGTCAGAAAGAGACAGAGACAGATAGATAGAGGATTTCTTCAATTATGAAATAGGCCAATGCAGAATGTCTACACTTGTGCTGGTTCTTTCTCCAAAGAATATTTCCCAGATATATTTCCCATGTCTCCATTTTAGGAGGACTCAGCATGTGCCAAACCCCTGCTGCATTAATAATAATTAGGAAAAACAAGAAAGCTTTAATGGAGTCAAAGCTTCAATTTTGAAGATGGTCTTGACTCCTTCCTCTCCTTCATCTCTTCAGTTAGATCCCAATTCTTGCCAATTCTATCTACACAAGATTTTTTTCCCATCTCATCACTTATCTTAACTCAAATGGTAACCAAATTAATACAGGGACTTAACACCTCTCACCTGGCATGATATAATACCCTCTGACTTTTTTTTTCCTTGATTCAAACTTCTAACTGTTTTTAATGGATTTTCTGTGCAACCATTAGGAAAATTAAATGGAATCAAAAAGTTTGACTCATATACTGTTGTTCATCCTTCCTTCTCAAAGACATATGACACCAAGAGGGTGATATCTTGACTTTCAAGTGAATTAGATTTAAGTGAGGCAGAATTGCAGAAAGTCATCAGCTTCATTCTCTCCTTCAGAGTCCAACTCCATCAGAGTCCAGTGGCAAGACATAGCTCAAGGTGAGCAGTGATGGCCCCAGATGTATTGGGAGACCTTGGCATTTTTAAATTGACTATATTATGCTCCTATCAGAGAACCTTCTATGACTCCTTTTGCATCCATCATAAAATTCCATCTTCTCTATTGTTATTTAAAAGCCTTCAATCTCTGGTAAAACTCTCCTAACTGCTATGAAGTTATCCTCCAGATAACATCTATATTCTTGGAAAACTGCTTTCTTACTGTTCCTTATGAAAGCTCTGATCTCTCATCTATATGCCTTTGCACTGGCAGGTTCCCTTGCCTGGACTTCTCTTCACTTCCATGTCATGGAATCCCCAGGTAGCTTTAAGGTTCAGTTCAAGTGGTTACCATATAATGCCTTTGCTAATTACTCTGTTTGTTAGTGTTCTCTGTCCCTCCCCTATAAATTAAAGGTAAACACAATTTTGTGATTTCTTACAAAATATTTTATAGTGATTTCTCTGTCTAATGTTGTTTTCTAGTAGACTACATGTGGTCCTTTAGATTAAGGACTATTTAATTTTTATTTTGCAATGCCAGTTCCTGGCACATATTAAGTAATTAATAAAGGGATTCAATTTGAGAAGGTAAAGCCTGAGTTGAATCTGGAAATATGTTAAGGATAATGCTAAAATGTGCAGAGGACCTGGGTAAAAAGCTGCCTAGTTTTTAGGCAATATTTTCCCCAAACTCCTAGATTTATATATTAATTCAAGCAATCAACAATTATTGAATACCTACTATATTTTCTGTGCCAAGCAATGATTTACAACTTTATTTTTTTTTTATATTGGAGGTGTAGAGAGAAAGTTTTTGGGTGGGTAAATGGAATCATGAGAGCTTTTCTAGCTCTCCAGAGTCTCCACAATACAATTTTATTAGTTGTGTCCGTTACAGCTACCATATTAAGCAAATAATAGAAAGTTCTGGCTTTCATAGTCAGTAGCTGTAAAACAGATTTTAGTTAGGTAAGATTCCCTGACACCTGTTCATTTAAAAACAAGTTAGATGTGCCCTTCACTCCTCACCCCCCCCCCAGTTGATCTATCTAGTTCCTTGGGCAAGACTGACACTAAACACAAGACCAAATGTTAAGTAGCACTGTTTAAGAAGGATGGCTCTATCTCCACTGTGACTCACTGAAGAAGCTAGCAGCAGCAGGAAAGAAAAACAGTAGAACCAGCCAAATGGAAAAAAAAATTACTGCTGGCACATTCTAAGTCTCTTTCACACTTTTTTCCCCATTGGAGTAGGTGAATAAACAGGTGTCTAAATTAAAATCCAGTAATTATCTGCCACACCAGCTATTGCTGCTGTCCAGGAGCTGATCAAATGTTAATACCAGTTAAGCACTAAGAAAAAATTTCAAATGGCTGAGCATGTTCCCCACTGAATTTTTTTAAAGTGTTAACTTAAAGTGATCAAAGTTTGTTCTGAGTGCAAAGAGATTAGAAAAGTCCTGGTACTCTGGTGTTACTTAAAAACAAAAACAAAACAAAAATATCTTGTTGATAATTTTATAGTGTATCACTTAACCTTGTTAGTACAATTGGCTATAAAAAAAAAACATGACAAAAGGAAAAAATAGTTTGGAAGGCCCCAGAGAGATTAACCCATATATAATCCTTGCCTAGTATGAAAGAGATCTTTAAAAAATCTGTAAGATGGGATAGCTGATGGAAAATCCACTCCTCTGGTATCCTCACAATTGAAAGCACTGGAGGAAAAGCTTTACTGCACTGAATGGATTTCTTGGGGTCAATTGATGAGAGGACAACAAGAAGTATCATATATGAAGAGCAGGCATGAGTGACTTGTCACCTATATCATCAGTGTGCACTTTTGAATCAATGAAATCACAAGTGCATTGGGATATGTGAGTAGTGTGTATAACTAAATAGCATATTTTAGTATTAGGTAGAGCTAGTCTCAAAGCCAGGAACACCTGGGTTCTAATTCTATCTCTGACAAATACAAGTTGTATGACCCTAGGCAAGTACTCTAGACAACTAAGACAATAAGTTTCAAAAAATATGTCAAAACTCATTCTGGGTGTTTAGGATTTAGTGTCCCATTTGGTTGTAACCATTAACATTCCTGAATTTCTCTAGTGATTTGATGAGGCATTAGTGACAGACATTATTATGTCTGATAAGGCTGATTTTTACTGTGATTCAAACTCCCATCAACACATTATAGTCATTCTTTCATTTAGTAGATGGCTTTCTGGAGTTTCTGTGATGAATTTTTTTCAATGGCTTACCAGATTTGTCACCTTATTTATCTAAATAAAATTCCTTGGATATGTCAAAATGGAAGTTTTGCTCTGATATGTAACATTATAAAGTATCGAGCATGATTTATTAAGTTGTGTGTGTGTGCACCTGCGAGCGCACGTGTGTGTGTGTCTCTGTGTGTGTGTCTATGTGTCTGTGTCTGTGTGTGTAATAGTCCTCCTTGGCTTTCTAGCAAAGACTCCTCAGAAGAAGGTTTTTAAATACATAAGATAAAATGAACTGAGTTTTAAAGGAAACCAATTATATATTGAAAGGTCAAAATACTTATATTTTATATAAGTCAAGATCACAGATTTCAGATTAGAAACCCCTGCTAAGAATTTATCAGGCTGGGGATAATGGGATATTATATTATCAACTTCTAATAGTTTAGAGTAATTTCTGCTTATCAGTTTCCTAATTGTGATAATGGCATTACAAATCTCTATTTCAGAAACTGTAGCCGTCTTACTAAAAATAAATTTAATTCACAAATCCTCTTTGTTTTAATCTAGGATATATTAAGTATGTATACCATTCTGTGACATATTCATCTGGGTGCACTTCATCCTGATGAAGGAGGAGCCATAGCACAGTTAAGAGCAGTACAAAAGGTTTTCAGCTGTGCCAAGACTTAAACCTAATGAAGATGAGTTGTTTTTTTTTCAATTGTAGTACTTACGATTTTGTATCTCCCACATGATAGTAGG
The DNA here is from genome assembly GCA_011680675.1 of Gymnobelideus leadbeateri. Lineage (NCBI taxonomy): Eukaryota > Metazoa > Chordata > Mammalia > Diprotodontia > Petauridae > Gymnobelideus > Gymnobelideus leadbeateri. The sequence goes on from WOXC01002573.1 coordinate 140,459, forward strand.
GGCTGAAGCCTCTTTAGAGCACCATTCCAGGGTCAGAAGAACCCAGGGTCTTTTGAATCCACTAAATATGAACAAGATAGATAAGAATGTAGATACAGAGTACTAAAAAATAATCAGAAACTGGCCATCATTCAACAATATAATCAATCAATAATCATTTATAATACATGCAATTATTAGGTGCTAGACATTGAACCAGACTCTGGGGTCACAAAGGCAAAAATAAACAGTGATGCTCTCAAAGATCCCATTCTACTCTTTCAGTCAAAGGAACTTTATGAAGAGCTATGTATCATCATCATCATCATCATCATCATCATCAACATCATCATCATCTCAATCATAAGTATCTCAATCCTTATTATCACCAATGTCACTATGAATTACTCTGACTCTTTCTGTTTAGGCATTCACATCTCTACTGCCTTATTCTTCAGAAGTCAATTTGCAATACATGTAATATTGAAACTACAGCAGGAAGTATAATAGGCACCAAAAGTAATCTTGAAAATAATGCTTATAATATCATGAATTTCCTGATTTTAAAAGACCCAAGTTTCCTGATAAGCTCCTGAGGAAACTGATGTGATTTTATATGATGACTAGTGCTCTAGGTTTCGTTGAAAATTATCATCGTGAAATATGTGTGACAGCTCCCTGCTCCTTCTGCACTGGCTTGGATTCTATCCTTTATGAAATAAAATTTTCCTTTTTTTTGTTATGCCATAATCTTTTCTCCCTTCCTCCCTCTCTCTGACATTCTTTTCCCCACATATATAATGCTAAGGTTTTATAAAAAAGTGGGTATTGTTGTTTACATTTTTGTAATTTGAAACACAAATTAGAAGCCAATGGGAAACTGCAGATTTTAAGGGTACCACTTGAAGTCCTACACTTTTCAATGGGGCCCCAGAGCCAAACCAATGACTAAAGGAGTGATGGGGATAGAACTTTAAGCAAAATATAAAAACAATCAAGTGCAAATCAGAAAATCCATCCTTTTTCTGACAAGGCAGACTGACAAAACCTTTTTTCTTCTCACCTGGGTCTCCAGTAATAAAACTTTTTGAGGGTACTTGGGCTAAGGGTGAGTTATGTTTTGGTACCATTTGGCAGTAAAAGGTTAAGCAGATTCCCTCAGGAAAAGTGAGGACTGCACATTCTCCTTGTATAGTTCTGACTTTCCTTACAGGCATGGAGAAAAGAATTTCCAAGTGAGGCCAATTAAGGTAGCCCAGATGAAGCAAAATCTCCTGGGATCAATCAGAATGACTACATAGATGAGAAAGGAGGAGTATGTCCTTTCTCTCTCCTTGTTAGAGTTTTGTTTCTGCCCTGAGGAATACCATTTATTTATTTCCCATCACAGAAAAGAATTAATCTTATAACTTAACTCTTTCCTAGGGGGTGAAAAATTAAAAAAATACTCTTAAAATTCAAATTTTTCCCTTATTCTCACTGTGATTCTACTAATTTGGAATTTAGAAATCAATAAGAGTTAGCCTGATGTTAAACTTTGTCCTATCTTTGAAAATATGATTTCCTCAGAAAATTAAATGGATTACAAATAAGACCTGTGACTCAGCTTGGATAGGATGACTTCTGGGGGCCATATTTACTTTGAGTATGCTATGATTTGAATAAGTCTTTAGCTTATTTAAAAGTATAGATTTAATTCAAGATGTTCTTGTTTTGAATAAAGTTGCCCTCTATAAATAAATATATCTGTCATTTATATAAAATTTCAGCATTACAAAGGTGTTTTTTTTTCCTTTCAACATCCTTGTAATAGGCAATATTTTATGGAATCTTTATTTTTTCAGAATATATACAACTTTAGAAACAAATAGACTTAACTATGATTTAGGGTCCTACAATGGTGTCTGTCTAGTGACCCTGGGAAAAGGCTTACTTAAATACAAATATTATTTCCCTGGAAATTTAAAACATACAATATGAGGTTTCAATAATGATAAAATTTTGAAATATTCATTTTTTCAATCTTTTTATCTGTCCTGAATTGAGTTCATTGAGAAGGATTCTTCTTCAATGCTGACAGCATTGAGCTCACTATTTCTGTGAAAATTAAGAACAGGTTAGCTGGAACATAAACATTGATAACCACTTTTTATTCTCTCTGCTGTAAAACATGCCAGACTTGAATGTTTATCAATTGGAGGAATTTTGTGAAATTGTCAATATGTTGGTGGTGGTCAGGAAAGTGTTAAGTGAGGAAAGAAAGTGTTTTTGCATTTATGTATGTTTCATTTCATTTGTTTGTATGTTTGCTTCTTCTACTCAACCCGTGTATAGTATTAAGTATTCCTGATTTGGACTTAGATATTTTCTCAGAAATGCCCTTGCTGAAGAGACTTTAAGGTCTGATAGGAACAAAGAGGCACTTTGCAATCTCACCAGAAAGCATTTTTAAGCTAGCAATGAGAGGACTTTCTATGTTTCAAGGTCATTTAGCTGTGGGAGGAAATTGACAGACTTTAATTAGTATAGAAATACTCTATAGTTTCCTCAGTATAGACGTATTAACTTGTACTGTTAGCAGGAAGGAATCAGAGGAAGGACATAAAATTTGTTCTTATTGATTTACATTTTGTATAACCAAATAAATTAAATTTATGCTAATATGATATATAGTGTTTGGTCCCTATTGGGAGAGGTTGTTAAAAATAGGGACTTGTGTAGCTTGCTGCTGTTCTGGTTACCAGTTACAATTATTCAAAGTGAGGCTAAAATTTAGATTTAATTCCTTGTGAATTGCCCTTGTGTAACATAAATCTTCATTCTATTCCCAATTTCATTTGAAATAAGGAAATTAAGACATTTTAATAAAATAAGAGTTCATGTTTATCTTTCTTTCTTTTTTTTTTGAATGTGAAAAATATGCCATGAGTGGATATAATACTTCTGTGGCTTTTTGTATTATTATTATTTTTTTGAAAATATGTCAGCCAAGAGAAGACTATATCCACCTAAAAAGTGATGTAGACCATAGATAAATGTCAATGAATTTAAATTTCTCTCCGTGTAATAACTCCTTATACCTAGGCAAAGTGCAATTCAATATATAACTTATGTTCTTATAGAGATTATTAATTTTCAGGGAAGTAAAATGCCTTCATCATGGTAATTTGGTGAGTTTAAAGAGAGAGGTTTAGAACCCAGATTTTCTTGCTTCCAAATATAGAACTCATCCAACTATGCCATATTGTCTCTTTAAAGATGCTGATGATTATATTGATGACAAAATATTATATATATATATATATATATATATATATGTGTGTGTGTGTGTGTGTGTGTGTGTGTGTCTATATGTATATATGAGCACTTTTAGATATCCATATATGCATACATGTATATATTATCTAGAAAAGATAAAGTCTAACAAATATGCTAAGTATTTTCATGAGATAATTGCAATTTACTAAATATTTAGCAATATGCAATATAAAATTAAATTTGAAAATTGTAATTTTATAAAATTTTGATCATGCCATCTGATTCTTCGACCCATAACCAGAAATTCTGAGACAGGGTGTATACTATGACATGAGCCAGAAAGATCTAGGGTCAAATCCTGAGTTAGATATTTGCTGTCTCTATGACCCTGGGCAGGAAATTTAGACATTCTGAGCACCAATTTCTTCACTTGAACCATGGCAATAATGATAGTAACCACTGCATAGAATTGTTTTGAGGATAAAATGGGTTTTATGTGTGCATTGTGTTTTGTAAATCTTAAACACTGGACAAACCATACCCATATAATAATTACAATTATGTTGATTAATATTTTTTAAAAATCTTATAGATGATAAAATCAAAGATTTAGAGCCAAATGTCATTCAGAGACAATACAACTAATATACTCTTTTTCAGATGGGGACCGAAGTCTATGGAAATTGAGAGATGTTGCTATCAATCACTTCACAACTAGTATTCTTTGAACTCTACCACGCAGAGTTATGTGAATTAACCTCATTGTCAGGAAATTTTTCTTTTAATGTGACAGAGTATGGCATTGAGAATTTTGGAGTCGGTTAAGTAACAGGGTTAAAAATCTACTTTTCTGCAGGAAGTCTAACTGTGTGAGAGCTTCTTGTGCTCCTTTTCCTTCATTGATCTTAAAAAAAAATAGCAGCCCTTGTATAATTTGAATAAACTATCCCTAGCTGTTCCTTGGGGGACACGTAGAACAGAAAGATTAAATAAGAGAGAAGCAGGGTAGCAAATTAGAGCAACAATATGGAGCAGTGACTAGAAAGGAGCTTCACGAAACACGTATTATTTTTTTTAAAACAAATGCTTTATTAACTTCTGTTTTACATCATCCATTTCCACCAGATTTTGAGTTACAATCATTTTCCCCCCGTCATTCCCCTACCTAACCTCCCAGAATAGCAGTCCCACAAGACATCGCTTCCTCCAATCTGCTCTCTCCCATACCTTCTCTCATACCCCCTTCCACTTTTCCATTAGAGGAAGGTGAATCTTTGTGTCCCAATGCCTGCACATCTTATCTCCCAATTATAGGCAAAAGAGTATTAATAATAGTATTTATATATATATATATATATGAAACATTTAATGTTAAGACCTCGACTTTCAGATCCATTTCCTTCCTCCCTTGTCACCCATTCCCTCTGGGGAGATAAGTAATTCAGTATGTGTAGTACATGTCTAGCTATGCAAAACATTATCATAGTAGATATATTGTACAAGGCTGCTTATAATTCCCTCCCATTCATCCCACCCCCCACCTGGTCCATTCCCTACATGATCCTGTCCCTCTTCTATAGTGGGTACTTCCAACCTCCCCTCTCCCCAAGGATGCCCCTCCCCCCATCAATCATCCCTCCTCTCATCTCCCTTCCCCCTATTCTGCTGCAGGTTGAGATATCCCATTTAGTATCTATGTCATTCTCTCCCTGAACCAAATTCAATGAGAATGTGGATTTGCCTTTTTTTCCCCTTCCTATTCTCCCCCTCCCTTGCAACCACTTCCCCTTGCTTCTTCTACATGAGATAGTTTACCCTACCCTGTCTCTCCCCATCTCCTCTTGCCACTTTCCTCTCTCACCTCATAATTTCATCCCTTGAGTATTCTCCCTTCCCAACAAATTCAACCTATGCCCTCTATCCATATACACACACATTCACATATGTATTCATATGACCACACACCCTTCTTCCATTATTTTCATAGTGAGAAAGATATCATCACTCACAGTTATTGTTTTTCCATATAGGCATGTAAATAGTTCAACTTTGATAAGTTCCTTTTGATTTCTTTTCCCTGATTACCTTCTCAGACATCCCTTGCTTCTTGTGTTTGGATGTCAAATTTTCTATTCAATTCTGGTTTTTTTCCTCAAGAATGCTTGAAAGTCCTGTATTACACTGAATGACCATATTTTCCCCTGAAACAGAATACTCGGTTTTGCTGGGTAGGTGACCCTTGGGTTCATTCTCAGTTCTTTTGCCCTCTGGAATATCATATCCCATGCCCTTTGATCCCTCAGTGTAGAAGCTGCCAGGTCCTGGGCTATTCTGATTGTGTTTCCACAATATTGAAATTGTTTCTTCTTGGCTGCTTGTAGTATTTTCTCCTTGATCTGGGGATTCTGGAACCTGGCTATAATATTTCTGGGGGTTTTCTTTTTGGGATCTTTTTTGAGGAGGTGATCAGTGGATTCCTTCAACCTCTATTTTGCCCTCTGGATCTAAAACATCAGGGCAGTTTTCCTTGAGAATTTCTTGAAGGGTGATTTCTAGGTTCTTTCTTTGATCATGGCTTTCAGGTAGGCCAATAATTTTTAAATTGTCTCTCCTGGATCTATTTTCCAGGTCAGTGGTTTTTCCCATGAGATATTTCACATTGCCTTCTAATCTTTCATTTGTTTGGATCTGCTTAACAGCATCTTGATTTCTCATAAAGTCATTAGCTTCCATTTGCTCCAGTCTAACTCTGAAGGAATGAATCTCCTCAGTGAACTTTTGAGATTCTTTTTCCACCTGGCAAATTCGACTTTTTAAGGCATTCTTCTCCTCATTTCCCTCTTGGGCCTCCTTTGCCATTTGAGCTAGTCTATTTTTTAAGGTGTTGTTTTCCTCAGTCAGGCTGTTGACCCTCATTTCATACTTTTCCTGCATCCTTCTCTTTTCTCTTTCCAATTTTTCCTCCACTTCTCTTATTTGATTTTTAAAGTCCTTCTAAAGGTCCTCTATGGCCTGCAACCCACTCATGTTTTCCCCTGGGGCTTTTGGAGCAGGACTTCTGACCTCACAGTCCTTTTCCCGCTCTATGCCCCCAAAATAGGAGTCTAGGGTTGCATTTTTCTGTTTCCTTTGCCTTGGCATGTTACTACTTAATTACTTGACTTTTGGGCTTGTTGCCACACTATGGCTTTAAGGCCAGATAGAGGAATTTTCGCCCCAAACGTGTAGGGGGCAACTTCCGTTTCTGGCAAGCTGTAAACCCACCCACGACTTCCACCCTAGATCACAATCCAGATCCAGGGAGGTTAAAGCAAGGGCGATTACCCCCCAAGACTGATAGCTGGATCTCCCTACAGTTCGTAGGCCAGGAACTTGAGCTGCCTCTGAAAACTACACAATGGTGTGTCTCCTCAGCAGCTTCTAGCCCCCAGGGGAGGGAGCCGACACATTCCCCAAATACTGGTCCCAAAGTCCATAGGACACTAACCTCTTACTTTGTCTGGAGTCACCACAGCTGCTGGTGTTCTGGGGTCTCTCCAGCTGGATGCTGGCCCTGCCGCCCTGGGGCTAAAACCTCAGCTCATGCGGACCTGGGCTTGGCTCGGCTGGGCTCAGCTTCCGCACACTGCGTGCTGCTGGCTGCCAGACCACTGCGCTGGTCCTTCCTGCAGGGCTGCTGGGCTGTCCTCAATGGGAGGTTAGCTTCTCTGTGTCATTCTGTGGTTGCTGGGGCTCCAGAAGTTGTTCAGAGTCCCCTTTTACATAGTTTGGGGGGAATCTGGGGGCAGAGTGGCTTGGATGAGCTGTTTCTACTCCGCCATCTTGGCTCTGCCCCCTTACTTAGTATTTTTTCCGTAACACGTATTATAGCACAGATAGAGGAGTTGTCAAGGGATACTCTGATTGAAGGGAAGCAACCCTAATTTTGTAGGACTCAATTGTCATCCAGGGCAGTATAGTATGTCACAGATATTATATAGGTCTCTCGATGAGCGCATACCCTAGATAGAAGTAATAGTAGGAAGACTGACTTATTTTCTATGGAATCTGATGAAAGTTCTCTTTACATGAACTTATCCAGAAAAGTGAAAAGTATTTCCCCCACATTGGAACAGGTACCTTCATGATGGGGGTGGGCTCTAAATGCCAAATTATGGGAAACCGGCTTATCATTTTCAGAAAAAATGCATGCATATATACACATATAACCATATGAATGAGAAGTAGCCAAATTAGAGTAGAAGACTTTTAACTATTGAATGAGTTCTCTACCTAAGCATTATCATCTAATTAATCATTATTGAATTTCAGTGTAGAATATAAAAGACAATGATGTTTGGACAGTTATTATAATATTGATATATCCCAGTAAGTATGTCCCCTAATCAAAGAACAGTGATTTAAAGAGTATTAATGGACAGTGATGTGAAAGCCTATTGATTTGGAAGAAAACATCATTAAAGAACCCAAGAGACTGCTTTGTAGATATAAATCTATAATAGTCAGATATAAATTGCAAAAATATTTAATTTATTTCTATCCAAGTTATTAATATTTATTAAGCTCAATATTATGCATTTGGGTTAAAAAGCTAAAATAAATGTGGTACCTCTCCATAAGGAGCTTCATTTTCCAAGATTCACAAAGAAGCATGGCTCTGCTCCTGATTTTTGAGAGCTATATAAAACTCTGGAGGCCTACAAGTATCCATCAAGGATATCCAAAGAGGGGACTTATATTCTCTTCTTTTGTATATGGAATTTGTGAAAAATATTAAATCCTTCTGTAAAGCCACACAGGAGCAGCTTTCCAGAGGAATACTGCTGTGAACAGTTTGCAAGGTTCTGATTACATAGCATAGCTAACACTCTATTTATTCAATAACAAATCAAAGCAAAACATTCACAGAAAATCAAGGTACAGCATTCACAATGTTACAACTTATCACAGAAAAACAAAATACAGCATTGTAATGGAAATGCAAATTTAAAGATCTTCCCTGCCCCTAGGCCCTTTGATGGGCTTAAGAGACTCTGAGAAGGTTCCTTGATTTGAAATTATCCTCTGCCTCCTAATAGGCTGAATATGGTCACAGGGAGCCTATGGTAGGAGGCTTGGTTTTCAGAAATGCCTACACCTTGATGCTGTGTGATCAGGCAGTGGGTCAAGAGGGCAGTTACATTCTCTGATCCAGGAGAAGGATATATAATCCCTGATGTGAGGCTTTGCTTTGGGGCTCACTTTGAGAAGTGTTATATGATTTGACCAGATAAGACTCTGGGAAACTGTTAGAGTCCCCTGGCATTGAAAACCCATATATTGATGCTTCCCTCTCTGGTAACTGTGATTTGGTATTGAAATAATGGTTGGACAGTTTGGAAGCCTGTTTGCTTGATCTGTTTGTTTCTCTGTCTTGTAAGTTCTGTCTGTATACTTCGAAGTTCGGGGTGCTGACCTTTTTCCCCTGAACTAGGTAAATGATATATGTTTGATTGATTAAAGTAATCTTGTTAACCAGCTTTGAGTTGCTTTCCTTTAGATAAGCAGATCTAAGAACCTGTGTTGCTAGCCATCCTGGGGATGTTGGGGTGCTTGCTGCTACAAGCATTCACAATGACATCACTAAAATGAACACATAGTTTTCACCAAAGTAGTCACAATAGTTTTTTTTTTTTTAAGTACAATCATTTACTAACTCAATCATTCAGTTATCATTAAGGAGGTTTGCCTCCTTAAGGGGCACAAAACACAAAAGTCAAAGTACCCCACCCCTGGTAGCAAATTCATTTAGTCAATGACAGAGTCCTTAATTCAATCACAAAGTGCAATCACAAAAATTACAATTTCAGCAGTTACTACTCAATAGGAAACAACAAAATTCAGCAAACAGGGCTTCCAGCTGTCTGCCCATTACATCCATACCTAGTAAGTTACCTGAGAGGGAAGCACCAACATCTGGGTTTTCAAAATGGGAGGGGGAGGGGAGGAAAAGGGAGTGGCTGCTGAGAGACTCATCTGGCCAAATCACACAACTCTTCCCAAAGTAAGTCCCAAAGCAAAACCTCATATCAGGGTCACTCACTACTCAGACAATTTCATCAGTCACTACTCAGTATTCATGTAAAAGTCTTTTCATCTTGACTCAAGGCAGGCTTTAAGCTTTCCTAGATCCCTTTCCATGGTCCCAGCTCCTACCTGGATTCACCAAACTGTCACCTAGGTTCAAAGGCAGACAGCTCCCAGTTCCTTGTCCAGCTCTCCATGCAGTTTCTGTTCCACACTGAAATGTGTCCAGTGCACCTTAAATCATTCACAGTCTCTGTTCCTGGGAAGTCGAGGCTTAACAAAGCCACAAACAGACGAAGTACCAAAACCACAGTCATGTTTCCTCTGACAGCTCCTCAGCAGTTCCTCAGCAGCTCCAGCTGGCCCTCAGAAGTCTTCAGCAGAAGTTTCTGCTGGTTCCCAGAATCAAAATCACTTCATCCAGGTTTTCAAAATAAAAATAATTCTCTCTAGCCTGGGCCTCTGTTACTCAATCTCCAGAACCTGGCTCCAAAAAGATCTGAAATTCCATTTAGGGCTTCTCCTTATATACCTATTAGCTCCTCCCTGTTCTGCCCCTTCCTGTTACATCAGCAACTTCCTATTACATTGGCAAGAGTGGTTCATACCTTTTGTGTCTTAACAGATTTTTGATCTAATTAATTTCAAACTAGGTGCTAAGTAAGTGTTAGCTTTGCCAATACATAGGGATTAAATTACATTACTATTACACCATTTTAGAGAGATACAAATAGTTTATGGGGGCAGAGCAGAATAATGGGATAGTTTAGTTTAAAAAAAGACTCTCTTTAGTCCATTTCCCATCAATAATTAATGGTCTTCGCTCACTTAGCAAGAAACAAGTAAGAGAACCTAAAGCAACCTCCTTAAGAGAATTATGATTATTTTTAGGTACATGTTTTGTATTTGAGAAAGCAGCTTACAGAATAGACTGTGGATAGAGCATACCCCAGGGATTCTCATAAGCAGGTCCTGGATGTAGAGAAATGGAGGTGACAACAGAAACTCAGGTACTTGAATGTGATATTCTGTACATCTTGCAATGAAATCTCTTTTATTTATTAAATTTTGTGAATACAGGGGAATCAATCTGGGAATACACAGAGTCAAAGTAGATACAGATATTAAATGACATTTCAGTTAGCAGAGCGAAAAATGGATTTAGAGTATAAGAGCTTGGATTCAAATCCTGGTACTCCCACTTGCTACCTGAGAAACTCTGTAAAATAATATTTGACTCAATGGCTTTTAAATTCTCTTCTTACTTTATATTCCTATGATCTTAATTTCTTATAAAATAAGTGTTGACGCATCTTGAGCTTTGTATGGAAGTGGAAGAGGATGCTTCAAAAAGCAATGATCAAAGATATCATGACTAGGGGTGGCTAGGTGGCACAGTGAGTAAGAGTGCTGGCTCCAGAATTGGGAGGACTCAGGATTGGTTCCAGCCTCAGTTACTTAGCACCCACACATAAATAACTAGCCTGTAGCCTTGAGTAAGTTACTTAACCCCAATTGCTTAAAAAAAAAAGATACCATGACTAAAAAGTATAGGAACCATGTCTAGGCTGGCTCAAGGGCTCATGAGAAGTAAATATAAATGGAAAATTTCAATTATGGAAACTACATTTGCCTAAACAGCAGGAATAGCAATCCCTGCCCTACCAACCTACCACTATGGAGATGAAACTGATTAGATTGATTAGGGAGAAAGGAAAATGTGTGTGCGTGTGTGTGTGTGTGTGTGTGTGTGTGTGTGTGTGTGTGTTTAGAAAATGGAATATTTGGAAAATACAAGACATGCTATCGACCCAAGTGGGGGCAGCTAAGATCAAAAGAAAGGCTTATCAAGATCAACCATTCATCATTAACTCAAGCTCTTATTGCTCCCTTTGATGAGGAAGAAGAGGAGGAGGAAAAAGAAGAGGAGGATGAAGAGGAAGAGAAAGACAATTAAAATTATAAGAATAGGGGAAAAAGAACTGCAAGAACAACAAGAAGAAGGCAGAGGGTCAAGGGAGCTAATTATTAAAAGGATATTTAAGATTTCTTTCAACTCAGATTCTACGGTTCTTCAACATGCACATCAGGTGATTATATGGCATTTATTTCAATGTTATGACTTTGTGAGAATCCTTTGAGGGGATAAAAGTCTTTGAGACAGTTATATCAAGCTTAGAAAAATCATTATTGAAGAAAATAATCTAAATTGATTTCATCAAAAGAGTGAACCTGAAGTTCTTTTCTCTTAACATTTTTTTTAATATGGAATACCAAAAGGAAGAAAAGTAGCATTATTTAATTTACCTTAATTTTCAAAGTCCTCAAACATGTATTCACGCAGAGCTTACTAGCATGTTCCCCAGGTAACTGACATTTCTGATGACCACATTTGTTCCCTCTGGCTTGTCACTGTTATCAAATAGTATTGTTCCTTTAAAAAAAAAGGTCAACTTTTTTGCCTCCCACAAAATACTTTTTAAAGTATTCAAATTAAATTAAATTTAATTTTAAATTTAAATGAATTAAAAATTCATTTTAAAGTACTTCTGTCTCAAATATTAATAAAATTAAAAATTTTTACAATAATTTATCTGATATGTACATGCACACATAGACACACACATAGACACACACACACACACACACACATTTACATCAACCCAGTCGGGCAGGAATTGTAAAAGTTATTACTTTGAAGATTTGTAAACCAAGGATCAGACATGTTAAGTGATGTCATTCAAGTCTTATATCCAATAAGATTAGGAAAATGGTCAAATCCAGGCATCTGCCTTCACTTCTTTACCCCTTTGCATTTTACCTTGCTTCCTTTCTTAGCCTACTCCCTTTTAAACTCAGAAAAGCATACTTTTGGGGACAACTCTCTGATTCAAAAATTTTGTCTTTTTAGTAAAAAATAATAAGGTCAAGTCCCACCTCACTCCAAAACCCAAATGCATGTAATCTGCAGCTCAAAGTGCATTTGACTAAGACTTTGCACTTTGTTGGAGAACGATTACTCAATATTTCATGATCGCATTAGAGTCAGAGTTGGAGAGTTGATGAGAGCTTAGAATGGAGAGGACCTATTCCACTGGGATCCAAATTCAAACAAAAAGAAACACAGTTCCATATGCTCTTCAGGTGCTTGAAAGAATGTAAATACTTTGGGAAGAAGCCAGGATACATGACCATTGGCAAACTGTTTACCAAATTCATCACTCTACCGATACTGCCTTCTCCAAATTTAACAATGATTTTTTTTTTTATTTTTAGTGTTTTATTATAATTTTCTGTTTCTGACATCACTCTAGTGTCCCATATATCCCAAGCCTTCCTCCAGCCCCTTTAGAGCTATCTCAAATGCCAAATGACATCTTTTTAGAGAGGGGAAAAAAGGCAGCACAACTGATCAATACCTCAAAAATTCTAAAAACATATGCAATGCTTAACTATGAACTTCCCACCTTCATTAAGGGGTAGGTTCAGGATGCCTTTAGGTATCTTTTTATTCAAGTCCTATTTGATTTTTATAATTTTGTTTCATTTACTGTTATTATATTTTTGGTGAGTTATTGTTCTTTGCCCTCTGGATCTAGAGGGTGAACTACATTGTTGTAGTTTCTGTGTTTTATTGGTTTTTCTCACTTCGCTTTGTCTAAACTCATATAGATCTCTCCATGCTTCTTTTTATGCATGACATGCATCATTTTTTATAGCACAGTAATATTCCATTACATCCATGTAGCACAATTCTCCTAATAAAGGACATATACTTTCTTTCCAATTGTTAGCTATCACAAAAAAGACACAGTGACAAATATTTTGGAATATATGGGGATTTTTATAGCTTTCTTGAGGTGTAATATCAGGCCAGTAATGAATTCTTTGGTTCAGAGAGTATGAACATTTTAATCACTTTATTTGCATATGTTTGAATTGCTTTCCAGGATGGTTGTGTTATTTCACAACTCTACTAACAATGTATGTGAGCACAAGGTCTATAAGTGTGAGTTCCTAGATGTTGCTTTTATTTTTCAATTTCTTTTGGATTTTGGGTGTCTAAGGACATGAAGATGGTGGAAGTTGGTTTATCTTTGGTGCCAAATTTCTGTTTGGGGGGCATTTGAGAGGTTGTAGGGATTAGAAAAAGTGCCTAGACTAGCATTTTGTTTCTCATATGACTGAGAAGAGAGTAAGTTATTCTTAATTTATGTGAAACGATTTCTTTAAAAAATATTTACTTTTAGTTTACAGCATTCAGGTCCACAATCCCTTGAGTTCCAAATTGTCTCCCCTTCCCTCTCCCTACCCTCCCCACCCCAAGATGGCAAGCAATCCTATATATATATATATATATATATATATATATATATATATATATATATATATATATATATATATATATATATATATATATATATATATATATATATATATATATATATATATATATACACGTAGGTTCTACAAATACCTTAACATTAAACATTAGTTAAGTTGTAAGGAAAAATTATAACCAATGGAGTGAAAAATGAGAAAGAAAGAATGAAACAAAACAAACCACAAAAGAGAAAGAACAAGTAGTTTACTTCAATCTGCATTCAGACCCTGAGATTCTTTCACTGGATATGGATATCCCTTTCCATCATGAGGCTTTTGGAGTTGTCTTATAACCTTTCATTGCTGAGGAGCCCAGTCTATCAAAGTTAGTCATCACACATATGATGTATCTGTAATTGTGTACAAAGTCCTCCTGCTTCTGCTCTCCTCACTCAGGATCAGTTTATATAAGTCTCTCCAGGTTATTATGAAGACTGTCTGCTCCTCATTTCTTATAGCACAATAGTATTCCATTACATTCATATAATACAACTAGTTTAGTCATTTCCCATTTGATGGACATCCCCTTTGATATACAATTCTTTGCCACCACAAAAGGAGTTGCTACAAATATTTTTTGTACATTTGGGTCCTTTTCCCACTTGTATGATAAAATGATTTCTTAACTGTGAAATCATACAGCATTTTTCAGTCTCCATCTTTCTGAAAATCTCTACAACATTTACCCATGTATCTACCCACATCTCCCTCTGAATCAATTGTTTTTGTGGCAGAGGGGCTTATGTAACTCAATAAAACTAAGTCACAGTGGAGAGTTTAGACAAAAGATGATCTACTGCTAAAGTAAATGGCAAATTCTTCCAGTATCATTGCTTAAAAAAGACTCATTAATAGTGCTAAAATGATAAAAGATATGACACAATAAAATAAGTCCCTCAAGGGCAATGAGGAGAAGAATGCCTTAAAAAGCTGAATTTGCCAGATGGAAAAGGAATTTCAAAAACTCACTGAAGAAAATAATTCCTTCAAAATTAGATTGGAGTAATTTGAAACTAATGACTTTATGAAAAACCAAGATACTATTAAACAGATCCAAACAAATGAGAAAATAGAAGACAATGTGAAATATCTCATTGGAAAAACCACTGACCTGGAAAATAGATCCAGGAGAGATAATTTAAAAATTATTGGACTACCTGAAAGCCATGATAAAAAAAAAAGAGCCTAGACACCATCTTTCAAGAAATTGTCAAGCAAAATTGCCCTGAAGTTCTAGAACCAGAGGACAAAATAGAAATTGAAAGAATTTACAAATTGCCTCTTGAAAAAGATCCCCAAAAGAAATTCCAGAGTTCCCAGGTCAAGGAGAAAATACTGCAAGCAGTCAGAAAGAAACAATTTGAGTATTGTGGAAAAACAATCAGGATAACACAAGACCTAGCATATTTTACATTAAGGGATCAAAGGGCTTGGGATATGATATTCTAGAGTTCCAAGGAGCTAGGACTAAAACCATAAATCAACTACCCAGCAAAATCGAGTATAATTCTATAGGGAAAAATATGGCTATTCAATGAAACAGAGGACTTTCAAGCATTCTTGATGAAAAAAAAAACAGATCTGAACAGAAAATTTTACTTTCAAATACAAGAAGCAAGAGAAGCATGACAAGGTAAACAAGAAAAAGAAATAAGCAACTTATTCAAGTTGAAGTATTTACATTCCGGGGCTGCGGGGCTGAGCTGAGGTAAGCGTGGGGCGAGGAGGCGCCAGCACTAGAAGATGCACTGACTGGACCTGACTGAGCACCGCCACACCACCGAGACCAACTACCGCCACCACCGTATCGGACCCCGCTCATTTGGCGACTCGCAACCCTGGAGGAAGATGAGGAGGAGCTCTTTAAAATGCGGGCCAAGCTTTTCCGATTTGCTTCTGAGAAGACCTTCCAGAATAGAGAGAGTGAGGGACTGGTAACGTGAAGCTGCTGAAGCACAAGGAGAAGGGGACAACCCGCCTCTTCAAGAGAAGGGACAAGACCCTGAAGATCTGTGCCAATCACTATATAACACCATTGATGGAGCTGAAGCCTAATG
The DNA here is from genome assembly GCA_011680675.1 of Gymnobelideus leadbeateri. Lineage (NCBI taxonomy): Eukaryota > Metazoa > Chordata > Mammalia > Diprotodontia > Petauridae > Gymnobelideus > Gymnobelideus leadbeateri. The sequence goes on from WOXC01002573.1 coordinate 156,202, forward strand.
CAGGCAATGACAGGGCCTGGGTCTGGAAGACACACGCTGACTTTGCTGATGAAAGTCCCAAGGCTGAACTGCTAGCCATTCGATTCCTAAATTCAGAAAATGCCCAGAAGTTTAAGGCAAAATTTGAAGAATGCAGAAATGAGATAGAAGAAAGAGAAAAGAAAGCAGGAGCAGGCAAAGTAAACACCAACAAATTGGTGAAGTTCTCAGAGCTGTCAGTGAAAGAGGAGGAGAAGGAGAAGGAGAAGGAGGAAGGCAGCCCAGAGCTTGAGAACCCTGAGGCTCCTGAGAAGGAGACCAAGGACCAGGATGTGTTACTACAATAAATCATCTCTTGACCCGCCTTCCTTCCTTTTTTTTTTTTTACAAGGGACTTTATATAAAGAACTGAATTCCAGCCTGCAGGTTGTTTTTTAAGCTTTTACCCTTCCGATGATGTAATCAGCAAACTCATTCTGAGTCACATGTACTTGCTGTGCTCATAACATTCTTTTCCATAGTGGAAACACTTATTTATAGTACATCCAAAAAAGTGAATAAAACATTTGAAAGCTGCCTGCAAGGACAAAAAAAAGAAGTATTTACATTCCTAAATGGAAAAATGATCATTGTAACTCATAAAACTTTTCTCAGTATGAGGATAGTTGAAGGGAATTATATATATATATATATATATATATATATATATATATATATATATATATATATATATATATATATATATATATATATATATATATATATATATATATATATGTGTGTGTGTGTGTGTGTGTGTGTGTGTGTGTGTGTGATATGTGTGTTATATATATATATATACATATATATGTGTGCGTGTGTGTATGCATATATGTATGTATAGGAAGGTGTTTGTATATATAAATATGTATGTGAGTGTGAGTATATGTATGTTCATGTATACATAGATGGCACAGGATGAGTTGAATATGAAGGGATGATATCTAAAAAAGAAAATTTAGAGGTAAGAGAGGAATTTATGGAGAGAAGGAGAAAGGAAGAGATAGATAAGGGTAAAGTATCTCATATAAAAGAGGCAAGAGGAAACTGTTACAATGGAGGGGAAGAGCAGAAAGGTGAATGGGAATGGGACAACCTGATTCTCTTTGAATTTGGCTTAAGGAGGAAATAAGGTACACACTCAATTGGATGTGTAATCTTACAGGAAAATAGGTGGGGGGGAAGGATAAGAGGAGGGATGATAGAAGGGAGGGCAGATTGGGAAGAGGGTAGTTACAAGCAAACAATTTTGAAAAGGGACAGGGTCAAAGGAGAAAATAGAATTAGTGGAGGGTGGGATAGGATAGAGGCAAATATAACTACTAGGGAAATGATTTGGATAACTACACATGCAAACCTATATTGAATTGCTTATCTTCCCAGTGGGGGTGGGTGAGGAGGGAAAAAAGGGATAAAAAAATTTTGTTTTTTACATGAAACTGTGAAATAAGATATACAGGTAATGGGATATAGAAACCCATCTTGCCCTACTAGAAAGTTAAGGGGGATGATGTGGGAGGATATAAGAGAGAACAGATCAGAGGAAGGGGTATTCAGTAGGTTTGCTATTTTGGGTGTAGGGGAAAGACAGGGAGAAAAAATTGTAACTCAAAATCTTGTGTAAAAGAATGTTGAAAACTAAAAATAAATAAATTAGAAAAACAAACAACAACAACAAAAAAAGAAATGTATCTTTCCCTACAAGAAAGTAAGGGGAAAAGGGGTAAGAAAGAGATAGGGGGAAATAAAAGAGAGGAAAGACTGGGGAAAGGGGTAATCAGTTTGTTTGCCAATTTGTGGTGGGGGAATAGGGTAGAGATGTGGAGAAAATATGGAACTTAAAATATTGTGGAAATTAATGTTGAAAACTAAAATAAAATAAAAAAATAAAATATGTTCTCTCATTGATTGTTTTTTTTTACTTAAACAAATGTTTTATTAACTTCTGTTTTACATCATTCATTTCCGCCAGATTTTGAGTTACAATCATTTTCTCCCCATTATTCCCCTAACCAACCTCCCAGACTAGCAGTCCCACAAGATATCGCTTCCTCCAATCTGCTCTCTCCCATACCTTCTCCCATACCCCCACCGACTTTTCCATTAGAGGAAGACGAATCTTTGTGTCCCAATGCCTGCACATCTTATCTCCCAATTATAGGCAAAAGAGTATTAATAATAGTATTTATATATATTTGAAACATCTAATGTTACGACCTCAAATTTCAGATCCATTTCCTTCCTCCCTTGTCACCCATTCCTTCTTGGGAGATAAGTAATTCAGTATATGTTGTATATGTCTAGCTATGCAAAACATTATCATGGTAGATATATTGTACAAGGCTGCTTATAATTCACTCCCACTCATCCCACCCTCCACCTGGTCGATTCCCTACATGATCCTGTCCCTCTTCTATAGTGGGTACTTCCAACCTCCCCTCACCCCAAGGATGCCCTCCCATCCATCATCCCTCCTCTCATCCCCCTTCCCCCTATCCTGCTGCAGGTTGAGATATCCCATTTAGTATATATGTCATTTTCTCCCTGAACCAAATTCAATGTGAATGTGGTTTTGCCTTTTTAGCCTTCCTTATTCTCCCCCTCCTTTGCAACCACTTCCCCTACATGAGATAGTTTACCCTACCACGTCTCTCCCCATCTCATTTTGCCACTTTCCTCTCTCACCTCATAATTTCATCCCTTTAGTATTCTCCCTTCCCAACAAATTCAACCTATGCCCTCTATCCATATATAACTATAACCATATACACACACATTCACATATGTAATCATATGACCACACCCCCTTCTTCCATTATTTTCATAGTGAGAAAGATATCATCAGTCAGAGATATTACTTTTCCATATAGGAATGTAAATAGTTCAACTTTGATAAGTTCCTTTTGATTTCTTTTCCCTGATTACCTTCTCAGGCATGTCTTACTTCTTGCGTCTGGATGTCAAATTTTCTATTCAACTCTGGTTTTTTCCTCAAGAATGCTTGAAAGTCCTCTATTCCACTGAATGACCTTATTTTCCCCTGAAACAAAATACTCAGTTTTGCTGGGTAGGTGACCCTTGGGTTCATTCCCAGTTCTTTTGCCCTCTGGAATATCATATTCCATGCCCTTTGATCCCTCAGTGTAGAAGCTGCCAGGTCCTGGGCTATTCTGATTGGGTTTCCACAATATTGAAATTGTTTCTTCCTGGCCGCTTGAAGTATTTTCTCCTTGATCTGGGGATTCTGGAACCTGGCTATAATATTTCTGGGAGTTTTCTTTTTGGGATCTTTTTCAGGAGGTGATCGGTGGATTCTTTCAACATCTATTTTGCCCTCTGGATCTAAAACATCAGGGCAATTTTCCTTGAGAATTTCTTGAAGGGTGATTTCTAGGTTCTTTCTTTGATCATGGCTTTCAGGTAGTCCAATAATTTTTAAATTGTCTCTCCTGGATCTATTTTCCAGGTCAGTGTTTTTCCCATGAGATATTTCACATTGCCTTCTAATCTTTCATTTGTTTGGATCTGCTTAACAGCATCTTGATTTCTCATAAAGTCATTAGCTTCCATTTGCTCAGTCTAACTCTGAAGGAATGAATCTCCTCAGTGAACTTTTGAGATTCTTTTTCCATCTGGCAAATTCGACTTTTTAAGGCATTCTTCTCCTCATTGCCCTTTTGGGCCTCCTTTGCCATTTGAGCTAGTCCATTTTTTAAGGTGTTGTTTTCCTCAGTCAGGCTGTTGACCCTCATTTCATACTTTTCCTGCATCCTTCTCATTTCTCTTTCCAATTTTTCCTCCACTTCTCTTATTTGATTTTTAAAGTCCTTCTTAAGGTCCTCTATGGCCTGCAACCCACTCATGTTTTCCCCTGGGGCTTTTGGAGCAGGACTTCCTGACCTCACAGTCCTTTTCCCGCTCTATGCCCCCAAAATAGGAGTCTAGGGTTGCATTTTTCTGTTTCCTTTGCCTTGGCATGTTGCCCCTTAATTGCTTGACTTTTGGGCTTGTTGCCACACTATGGCTTTAAGGCCAGCTAGAGGAATTTTCGTCCCGAACGTGTGGGGGGCAACTTCTGTTTCTGGCAAGCTGTAAACCCACCCACAACTTCCACCCTAGATCACAATCGAGATCCAGGGAGGTTAAAGCAAGAGCGATTACCCCCCAAGACTGATCGCTGGATCTCCCCATGATTTGTAGGCTGGGAGCCCAAGCTGCCTCTGAAAACTACAAAAAGGCGTGTCTCCTCAGCAGCTTCTAGCCCCCAGGGGAGGGAGCTGACACATTCCCCAAATACAGGTCCCAAAGTCCATAGGACACTAACCACTTACTTTGTCCTAGGCATGTCTATGTTGATAATTCTGGAGTCGCCACAGCTCCTGGTGTTCTGGGGTTCCTCCAGCCGGCTGCTGGCCCTGCCACCCTGGGGCTAAAACCTCGGCTCACACGGACCTGGGCTAGGCTCCTGCGCTCTGAGCTCTGCGCGCTGCCGGCTCCCAGACTGCTGCACTGGTCCTTCCTGCAGGGCTGCTGGGCTGTCCTCAGCGGGAGGTTAGCTTCTCTGTGTCATTCTGTGGGTGCTGGGGCTCCAGAAGTTGTTCAGAGTCCTTTTTTATATAGTTTGTGGGGAATCTGGGGGCAGAGAGGCTTGGACGAGCTGTTTCTACTCCGCCATCTTGGCTCTGCCTCTCTCATTGATTGTTAACCAAAGTTGATTTCCACCTGTCAGAAATACCCACTCTTCCAAGGGTATATATGCCTTGAGGGGCTTCCATGATTGTCTTTGCTTTATGAAAGAAAGCCAATGACCATTATATTAATTATCTACAAGCCATAATTAATAAAATGATTACCCAGAAAAATAAATTTATTTTTACATGTAATTGGGAAAAATAAAATATTCAATAAGATTTTTTTTAAATCCCTTAGAAGAAATTCAATAGCCCTCATGGTTAATTAAAAGGTAACAAAAGCAGTATCATGATGTAATCTTATAAATGACAGAATATCTCTTTGAATCCAAATAAACCATTTAATATCACAATAATACAAGTCTATCATCCAACCATCAGTGCTGAAGAGGCCAAAGTGCTAGGACTATGAAGATCTATAATATCTTCTAGAAATAATATATTTTTTAAGAAATTCATGTTCATTATAGGGGTTTAGAAAGCTAATGTAGGAAATCAAAAGATCACTCTTATAAGAAGAAAGTTTGGTCTTAGTGTAAAAAGCTAAACAGGTCAAAGACAGATTTTTCAAAGTAACTCACTGGTCATAGCAAAACCTTCTTTTTCAACAAACAAAAAGACATCTCTACATATGGATATAACCAAATAGTGAATATCCAAAATCAAGTTGATTATATAATTTGCTGCCTAAGTTGGAGAAGCTCTATTTAGTCAGTTAAAAAAAAAAGACCTTGAGATATACCCAACTTAAGCCAGAATTCCAGAGAAGAGCAAGGACATAGAAGATTTATCTTAAAGAAGAAAACCAAAGGCATAGAAGAAATCTCATTCTTAGGGTAAAAGATAATAGTATAAAAGCTGGCTTGTAGCTTAACACTGGAGGAAAAAAAAAAAACCCTAAGATCATGGGAACTGGTCCCATCACTTACTGACAAATAAAGTGAGAAGAAATGAAGCCGTGTCAGATTTTACATTCTTGTGCTCAAAAATCTCTGCAGATGGTGACTGCAGCCATGAAATTAAAATACGCTTGCTCCTTGGAAGAAAAAGCTATGAACAATATGGATAGCATACTAAAAAGCAGAGACATCATCTTGCCAGCAAAGTCTGCATAGTCAAAGATAGAGTTTTTCAAGTAGCAATGGATGACTGTGAGAGTTGGGCTAAAAGAAAAGCTTAGTGTCACACCAACAAAGTTCTGGAATTGTGTTGGAGAAGACTTTTTGAGAATCTCTTGGATGCCAAGGAAATCAAAACAGGTAATACTTAAAAAAGAATTCAGACTACTCATTAGAAGGATAAACGCTAAAGTTGAAGCTTAAATATTTTGGCTACATAATGAGAAAAATAGGACTCATTGAAAAATACCTTGATGATAGGAAAGATTGGTGATAAAAGGAGAAGGGGACAGCAGAGGATGACATAATGTAATGAACATAATAAACATAAGCTTTGGCCGACTTTGGAAGACAGTGAAGCATAGAGGAGTCTGGTGTGTTATGGTCCCTGAATAGTCCCAGAATAAAGATTTTGATCATGTCAGTCTCAAATTTGATAAATTCCCCTAACTCCCTATTACCTCTTGAACAAAAGACAAATTGCTTGCTTGAAATTCAAAGACTTTTACAACCTAGTTCCAAAATACCTTTTCAGCCTCATTATGCATTCACCCAGGCCATTAATGCTAGGATATTCTGTGATGGCCTCCTGGTTCACATGCTCTTAATAGAAACTCTCTAGTATTACTAGCATTTCAGGAGGTGATCTGTCCCTGTGCCGTCCCACCAGCTATGTCTACTGTTTGGAATGCTTTCCTTTCTCATCTCACTCCCTTAGAATTCCTAGTTTCCTTCAAAGCCCAACTCAAGTGTCACTTCCTGTTCTTCCTGGCTGCTACTGGCTTCAGCCCTCTTCATAATATATCTACCTATCTATTTATTTATATATCTATAATATTTCTATCTGCCCATCCATCCATATATCAATTATTGATTTAATCCCTCCCCCATTTCTCTCTCTTTCTCTTGTTCTCACTCTCTTTCATCTATCCTTTTAAGATGAGGAAAATGAATCCTAGAAATGTTATGAATTCTTCAAAGTCTGAAAAAAATGGTATGATTGATGTCATTTGATTCATTCATAAAACTGATTTAAGTGAGGTAGAGTTGCACAGTCAGCTTCACCCACTCTTGCAGAGTCATCATAGTACAGTGGCAAAACAAAGTCAGGGCAACTGGTGATGGCTCAGGATTCAGTGGGTGACTTTGGTGTCTTCAAAAAGTAACCAAGCTCTAAGCACTCCACAGTGCTTTCTTTAGTCACCTTCATAGCTGTGGAAACAAATTCTTCTCCTCTGCCCATTCTACTGATGGAAATCATCATGTTCTGGGAGTAGACACCCCCCCCCCACCAAATCAACAAAGGGTTTGAGTCCCTGTGTTACTCTCAACCTGGTCTAAGTTGTCTGTTAAAATGATTTATTGGGGTGAGGCTGCTGTGCACATTACAGCTTCTTGGAGTCACAGGTGAGAGTTTGATGATAGTTGGACATTAAAGGTGTATAAGAAGCCCTGAAAAGGGCTCTGCATCTCGCACACCAGAGGTTCCCTGAATACACCCTACAAAACTCCCCAAAGTCACACATGTAGAAATAAGAGGATCCAAGATGGAGAGAATACACATTTATGTTTATCTAGCACTAGGATAAATGGTATTGAAAGATGGAAGTTCCCTCTTGACTCTCGTTGTGGACTAATATGAGAAAGTGGGCAATTTAGGAGCTTTGCTAAAGATAAATAGCATGTAAAAAGAAAGGAGAAGGGGGAGAGAAGCTGAGAGAGAGGGAGAGAGAGAGAGAGAGACAGAGACAGAGACAGAGACAGAGACAGAGACAGAGACAGAGACAGAGAGACAGAGAGAGAGAGAGAGATCAGACACCAAGAGAGACAGACTGACAGGAAGACAGGCTATAAAAGGGAGAGAGGCAGAGAATGCAAACATTTCCCTCCTTTGAAAGTGTCAAAGCCATATATTTTCCAAGAAACAATTGTAAGGAGTGAAGAGATATCATACTTTTTACATGTAGAGAGAGGCATATCAAGAGGGGAACCTGTGGTGAGGCTCAGTTTATGATTGACAAGCCTGTAGCATGGGGAGGTGCCCTTGTATGGTGAAAAGGGAAGCAGAACAGAAATCTCTAGCCTCTTTTCTCCAATTTCTAAGGGAGATTTTAATTCCTTCCAAGAGAAAAACCATGAATTTGGGACTAGAGGTTACTCTGTTCTCATCAGAAAGAGGAGATATCAGGCAAGAATTTTATCTTTCTGCTCCCTTTAAATATTGTTTGGTTAGTAAATATAATCAAGATCAAACTAATATCTGTTCACTCTATCATTACTGAGGCAAGGGAGACCCCGAAGTCAATATCCAAGGCTTGATCTCTTTTCAACCAAATACTAATTTCACAATGAACACATAAAATGAATAGCAAAGAAATTAGTTTATGCAAATCATAGTAAAACAGAAAGAAGGTATACATAGGATGATATAAACAAGAAAATAGAATGGAGTTCTCCCACTGGGAGTGAGCTGAGCTCAGCCAAGAGAGAGTCCTAGATATCACCTGCTGGAAAACTGCCTAAAGTCTCTGCTGTGGATAGCTGGGATAGGGACATGATACAGACTTATGGCTCCTCTCATGTCTTCCACATTCTTTTCTTTCAGTGACCTGAAGTAAAACTGCCTTCTTTCATCTTCCCTCTTGAAACTGGAAGCTATAAGCACCTAAAGCATTCCAAAGCTTATAAAGTTCCCAAAAAGACTCCAAGACCATCTAAAAAGAAACATAAAGAGCTCTCCTCTCTCCTGCTCTAGATAATTCTGTCCTGACCTTCAAGCAGGGCAAGTTTTTCATCTCCATCAATGAGGAAAGCGTCCCATAACATTGGTATTTTGGACAGGAGTTACATGCAGTAACTGACTCTTGGGAGGTACAGACTTCTTTGGGATTGGTGGTTGTACTTTGATTTGTTTTGTTTTCCTCATCTTAATAAAATGTGTTCAATAATACTATATTCTGAACTGTGGCTATTATATCTCATGATACTCAGCTTGTATTCTTCCATGTTTATAGCACTTAGTACAATGCCTGGTACAGTTGGCTGGCTGACTGACTGAATGGCTGACTTACCTGGGGCCCAAGAGCCAACCAAAGAAGACAATTAAGATACTAGGATTGTTAATATCATGAACAACCGACTCTCTTACAGAAGGGTTCTCTTCCTACTATTATATATTACACTTGCTAATGACCATGTGAATGAAGAAAAAGGCTTACTCCAAAGGCCCAGCATAGAAGCACTACAGTGTTAAGATCCTCGTATCAAAATGTTTTCCTTTGCATGTGTAAGCTGATGAAATATGAGCAAGTAGTTAACAATGACCCGGTTTTTTTTTCCCTTGTGAGACACTCCCATCTTTTATCATTTGAAAAGTTCATTGAATCATTATCTAAACTAAAATTAAAAAGAATTTCTAAAGGAAATTAATAATGCAAGCTTTGCATACATATCACAGAAAAGGCAGACTGGAAAGGGAATCTCATAAAAATATTATTGGAAGATTAAAAAATGCAAATGTTTCTATGAAGAGGGCTTGTCAATATGAATCACTGAATCTAAGAGTGAGAAATGACCTCAGTTGTCATACAGTCCCATTTCTGACCAAGGAGCCCCTCTCAGCATCACTGATAAATTCTCATATCCCTAGACCTACAAATGGAGTAAGGTGTCAACTAGATCCAATGCCTCCAGAGGCTCCTTTAGGAAAAACCTTTTTTTTTTTGCTTTTTGGAGGGGGGAGGGCAGGGCAATTGGTGTTAAGTGACTTGCCTAAGGTCAAAGGGCTAGTAAGTGTTACGTGTCTGTGGTCGGATTTGAACTCACATCCTCCTGACTTCTAGGCTGGTGCTCTATTCACTGTGCCACCTAGTGGCCCCAAGATAAGTCTTAATTATCATAAATCTCCCTAACCTCACCTTATATCAAAGTTACATTTGCCTCATAGAAAGTTCCAGGGAACAGTGATTTGAAGATAGTAAATAAATCAGTCAATAAAGATTTATTAAGCACCTACTATGTGCCAAGCAGTATATCATATGGGGGGGGGGGAGACAACATGCAAACAAACATGTACAAGCAAGTTATAGTTAGGATAGATAGAAAATAATCAACAAAGGGCAGCACTACAATTAAAGGGTTCGGAAAAGCTTCCTGAATAAGGTCGGATTTTAGTTGAAACAATAGAATTCAGGAAAGTAAGATATTCTGTTGGTATCCTCATCACAAACTAGAAGAAAAACCTTATGAATCTGAATAAAAAGCATTGTGTTTTAATAAAAGTTTACCTGGATTCTTTAACAAAAGGGGGGTTGAGATCATTCTGAAAATAATTCCAACAATTTAATAAAACTGATTATTTTCCATTATGTAACAATGAGATGGGGGAAAGTATTTAATAAATACCTATTATCTGTCAGAAGGCATTGCTAGGAGTTGAAGATTTATAAATAAAAACATAAAAATTACAAAACAACAAAAACAACAACCAAAAGAAATAAAGAAAAAACACAATTCTTTCTTTTTTTTTTTTTGCTTTTTTTTTTTTGGAGGGCTATTGGGGTTAAGTAACTTGCCCAAGGTCACATGGCTAGGTTTTTGTTTGTGTGTGTTAAGTGTCTGAGGCCACATCCAAACTCAGGTCCTTCTGACTCCAGCATGGGCACTCTACTCACTGCGCCACCTAGCAGCCACAAAAAAACAAAAAACAAAAAACAAAAAAAAAAAAACAAAAAAAAAAAACACAATTCTTAAGGAGATTACATACTATTAAGTTTACAAATGGCTGAGCTGGAACCAGCTCATAACAGCTTCTGAAAACCAATGGTTAAATTTTCAGTTTTAAATTTTCATATAGACATTTTTATAGCCTAGACCCTTGAATCTCTCTCTCTCTCTCTCTCTCTCTCTCTCTCTCTCTCTCTCTCTCTCTCTCTCTCTTTTTCTCTCTCTGCTCTTTCATTCCCCTTCTCTCCCTCCCTCCCTCCTTCCTTCCCTCCTTCCTTTTCCTTTATCTTGCACATTATGTATGGTTAGGACAGGCCCTTAATCACCCACTTTCTCAAGATGCCATTAGTCAAGAGACATTTAATATTTCAATAACATTTTCCCTGATGCTAGATGGGCACAAAAACATATCTTTGATATCAAGACCCTTCCATTCCTACCAGTGTGACTTTGGAGAAATCACATTCTCTCAGGGATTTATTTTCCTCATCTGAAAAATATAGGGATTGACTTCGGTGATCTCCCCCCAACTCAGAATCAATGATACTATGATATCCTGGCTGCCAGTCTAAACTCTTTTCTGCTTTCACTTGCTGTCTTTCATGTCTGTGACATTCTTCCTCATCTCCAGCACCTTGCTTCCTTGGCTTCCTTCAAGTTTCTTCTAAAGTCCCAGCTTCTGCAAGAAGCCTTCTTCTCAGTCCTCTTTAATCTGTGTGTTTTCCCTCTGAAACTATTCCTCAATTTGTTCTGAATTTTTCTTGTTTACACATAGATTGTTTTCTTGGATTTCCCCTATTATCATTTGAGTTCCTTGAGGGCAGGGATATATATTTTGACCCGTTATTTGTATCTCTAGCACACAGCACAGTGTCTAAAGACAGAAGGTATTTCACATATGCTTGTTGACTAAATGCATACTTTCTCATATGTCAACCCCTAGCACCAACAAGCCAATCTTTTGGTCAAATACTATTTTCCCCAGTAATTTAAATGTAAAGGATAGTATTATATTCACTACATTAATTACACCCCAGCATTCCTAAGATAGATTTCATCAATGTGGATCTTCTTTCCGCCAATAAAAATCCCAATCATTCCCCAAAACTGAAAGGGGAGATTTTGGTAACGATGCTGAATTCAAGATGGTGGTGAGTCACTATAGATTTGGCTAGAAAAATCCTTGGATGACAGATATCATTAAATTCTATCAGTGTCACATAGGGCAGCTAGGTGGTGCAGTGGATATAGTGCTTATTTCAGACACAAACTAGATGTATGAGCTTGTACAAACCTTTTCATCTCTCAGTTCTCTAGGCAAGTGTAAAACTACATATTGCCAACTTTTCATTGATAGATAGAGTTGTTTCCCCCTTGACTTCTATATATCAATAAATTCACAAACTCATTCTTATTCTAATCTCTATTCCACCTTTAATCAAGCTTTGACTTGATACCACAATGTATTAAGGCACAAAGTCAAGAACAAGTCACCATATAAAATTAAGGCAGCTCCAATTCCTTCTCTTTAAGTTATCAACATGTCAAATGAGCTACCACATATAAAATGCTTTGTAGATTTTAGGGAATTATAATAATCAACTAATATTATTATTTTTAAAAAGTCGTTATATTCATCTTGTTCAGTGGAGTTCATATAATACTGATCCTGGAGCTAGACATTGACATACTATTATGCTTTATATTTATTTATAGTTAGTGTTCTGTAGATCGACACATCAATGCATAAAAATAAATTACTTTTTCCATTTGAATAAAAAATGCTAGCATGTAACCTCATCTTCTGTAGGTTCATTGAAAGCCTTCTTGGTATAATGTCAATAGTAGTTAGGATGTAATTTAGTTCATTCTATTCCAACATAATTTTAAGTTATCCTACTAATATTCTGTCATTTGAGAGTTATTTTAATGTAGTTTTAAAATCTTGAGTGTTTGGTATGGTAGCATTGATTAAAAAATCTTACATTTTTGTGTTTCGATGTAATGTTAGGGCAATTCAGCACAACAATTTGTTCTATAGTGAAGTCCAACCTGCAGTAGAGTTTGTTAGCTGCAATCATGAGTATATTGTGAGTTCTGTGTTTGAAGTGTGGAAATCTGTCTTTTGTTATTCCACAGGAAAACATCATCTTTGGATCTAAAGGATTCAACAAGAGAGAAATTAAGACAAAGCAGGACCAAGGGCTGAGATGGATTTCCAGAGGGAAAAACGGAGGTACAACAGCAGATTCTGTTTCTAAGGAAGGAGAAGGGAGTGAATCAAGATCTGGGGGCATTTTGTCTGTAGGAAAGTGGGGAGAAAACATGGAAAAAGAGGGGAGTTTTGTTCCCTGTACGGTGCCAGTAGGAGGGAAGGTAGAGTGGGTATCTTGCTCACCCTCAGCCATACAGAACAGAGAATGACACTCTGCTCCAAAGCCCCCAAGATAAGGAAAGTTTGGTGTAAGTCCCCTTTTCCTGCTGTGGGTGGTAGCTGGTCTTCTCAGGAGACTCTGGAGGTTTTTGTCTTCCTGTGCTCTCTCTCACTCTCCCCTCAGGGTCCTCGGGGGCATTTTTCCAGGTTCAGTCTCTGGAAGAAAATTTTGCTAAATTCGTAGGTGCTGATCATGATGGCATAGGAGGGGGCTGCTTTGATGATCCATAGGAGGAAGCCTGCAAAAACTCCTCTGGCCCCAGACTCAGCTTGAATTGGTCAGAGCAACAGCCAGGTGGAAGGAGACCTTGGGGATGTTACTCTTAAGGCTTCCACACTTCCCAACTCCATATGAAGCTGAGTTTTCACCATGTCAAAAGGCAGTGTGAGCACAGTAGCGACTGTTCCTGAGAAAGCTCCAGCCACAAAGCTGATACTGACTGAAGTCCAGTCCTTGGCTGCCACCTTACATAGCCCAGTATTTACTAACTCATAGTTAAACCAGTACAGGACTGAAAAAGGCACATCCCTCAATGCAGTGACACCCCAGCCAAGCCACAGAGAGTGCCAGCCACCCTGTGACACAGCTGCCCTGACATAGTCCCCAAGTTCACGGTAGGACAGATGCTGGGCCTGAAGCTTTGTTCTCACCAGCTCCAGGGGGCTGATCACAGTCATGGTGCCCAATTGGGCCATAGCTCCTGCCACCATGCGTGCACAGAAGTCAGAAGTCACAGCTTGGCTGTTGCGGGCACTGTCATCACTAGAGTTGCAGGGAGGCCACCCCATAGGGTCCTGGCACCCTCGTGCTGTGTAATCATCACAAAGGCATCCATGGTGCCTTGAAGTAGGTAGGATGTTAACACAGCACAGCGAGAACCATTCTGACAAAGATAGAAGGGCTCTAGAATGGCATTGCAGTAAAGCATACATTTCCATTTAGTATAGGGGATGCTCCAGGATCCCTGGGACTGTGCCAGCCCACTGGTGGGAGAAGGGCGCTGGGACTGTAATCAGACCTTTACCACATCCAGCGGGGTCATGAAAATAGAGGTAACAAGGGCCCCGTGTCTGATGCTCACCATCTGCCGCAGGGGGCTAATGTCCTCAGGTGCCTTCTCTGCCATTACACTGTCTCTTGCCTGCCCCAGGCCTCGCAGGGGCTCTGTGTCCTCGCGCTGCCGCCTCTGCCGGCCGGGCCCATCGCCATTCTGGGACGGGGCCCCGTGGGTCCAGGCGCCCCCGGGCTGCACTCTCTCGCTCCCGGCTCCCGATCACGCTGCCCCAAGTTCTGAATTTTTATAGCCTACATTTTTTACCATTTCCTTGTGTGATCTGCATTGGCCAATAGATCCAGGCTTCCTATGAAAAATCTTTTTTGTAATGTTAAGTGCTAATGGCTTTGACCTGAATTACTAATATTTATTTCCATAAACAAATCACCATAACTCTGTAAAGGTAAAGTCAAAACCACCCAGTTTGGCTCTGGTGCCTTGTCTAAATGAAAACTTTTTTTTTAATTGAAGTAAATAATAAGAACTGAAAGTGAACAGGACTTTTATACATTTTTGAATCAGACAAATCCACTGTGAGAGATTGGGTCGTTCCCCCAACAACCGTGTATAAAGAAGAGAAACTATCTTAGAAATAGAGAAGAGTAGATTCTGACCACCTTCATTCAAGAAGCTGGTGCAAACCTGTGTCACAGAGTTGACTGAGGTGCAGCAGACAAGAGTGTGCTTGGCACTATGGGTGCAATAGAGAGAAGGATCCAGGCTGAAGGAATACCTAAGCAAAATTTGGCTTTTCCCCAAATCACTCTTCTCATGCCTGTATATTTAATGACACTATAATATAATTTACTATTTCTTTACCCAAATGTTTATAATGCAGTACATTTTGTTTCAATCAAAAAGAGGTCAAAGGAGCGGCTAGGCGGTGCAGTGAGTAGAGTGTCAGCCCTGGAGTCAGAAGGACCTGAGTTCGGATCCGACCTCAGACACTTAACACACACACAAACAAAAAACAAAAAACAAAAAACAAACAAACAAAAAAAAAAACCTAGCTCTGTGACCTTGGGCAAGTTGCTTAACCCCAATTGCCCTCCAAAAGGCAAAAAAAAAAAAAAAAAAAGAGGCCAAAGGTTAGGTTGCTATAGATATATATGTAAGGTTAGGCAAAACACACAACCTCTCATTAAGTGTTAGGAATTTTGTTTTCCCTTAAATCAGAATGCAGAGGAATTGTGACTAAATACAAAGCTTTTTTATTTTCTTATCCATCTCAAATAAACATCTTAAAAAGAGAACAGAAGGAAACTGAACATCATGTTGCCCCCAGTCTTAAAACAAACTAATTCATATAGCAAAGTGTTAGTTATATCTCTTTATCAACACATTATTTGTTGAGTTCATGTGTATGTCACCAATATTGGAGGGCTTTTGTATTAAAATATTGTATTTTATCTATTTTATAGACTATTGTGAGGTAATTCACTTCAGGTTTGTGGTTTGTGCCTATTATCAGCTTTTACTAATCAGTGGAGTTGCATGCTTTTACGAATGCATTTTGCTAAATATTTGACTTCTACTTCATATTAATTAAGATTTTTCTAAACTAATTTACTTTCATTGGGTCAGGAGGTGTTATCTTTATAACTTCATTTTCTAACTCTTTAGCTAACTTAGGCCATGTATTTAGTCACTATCATGTAGGTTTTGACAAGATTAATTTCCAAATTGGTTATGATTCTGAAAGTGTACATTGAGTATTAATTGTTTAAACATTTTCTCATCAAGAATCAAGCTCTGATTTCAATTTCCAAGGAAGTCTCTGAATCTTTAAATCACAGTTTTCACCTTGATGGCCTGATGCTTTGTGTGTCTTTCTTGGAAGAGATGAAGTTATTCATATAACATTTATTCATTTGTCATATTTATCTCTGAATTCAAAGCTGAAAAAATCTTCTCCACCTTTCATCAATATACTTCCAGAATTATAAAAATTTATTGAATCTAAATGACACTGTACATAATTGTTGAAAGGTGTATGAATGGTAACTTTTATGTGTTTTTAGTGGATTCATAGAGTTTGATGTTATCTGCATTCATCAAATGACTAATGTGATAATTTTCTTTGATTTCTGATTTAATTAAAAGCTGTATTTGTTTCTGTAGGAGTGAAATGAAACTTCACAGGAATGAAGAACATTTTGCATTTTTTTTTTTAAGCAATTGGGGTTAAGTAACTTGCCTAAGGTCACACGGCTAGGTTTTTGTTTGTGTGGGTTAAGTGTCTGAGGCCAGATCCGAACTCAGGTCCTTCTGACTCCAGGGCCGGTGCACTACTCACTGCGCCACCTAGCCGCCCCACATTTTGCATTTTTTAAAATTGTTGTTCTGCTGCTCGCCATAACAATTGAATTCATTACAATGTGGCCAGCCCACAAATGATTATTCTCTCCTTTCTTAGTTAAATCAGTACCCATAAAACAGACACAATATCTTGTGCAGACAATTCTTCCGTTCTTTCCAGTATGGAATAAATACAAATCATTTGTACATTGTTTGTTCAACATTTTGAGAATCTAGATTCATATCAATTCTGTGAGGAGAGTAAGATTTTGTGGAAATTTTGACCAAGTAGAACAAAATTCAGTCTTGAAGTATCTCACCAAAATGGATATGCATACATTAAATTTGATACAAGTTCTTATGACAGGTGTTACTACAATGATAATTTTTTTTCAGTGAAATGCTGAGTGTTGCAATCAACCATGAATTTAAAAAGGAAGACATCTGCTCATTAGAGGTGTTTGCTCATGTTGTGAAAGAAGTCCTACACAGAACCAACACAAAAGAATAATTTGTTAATGACAGTGAGGTTCCTTGAATTTTCTTATTTTCATATTATTGTATTAACTATATTGGACATTTTATAACTACAGCATCTCAGTAAAAGACAGAAATGCAAATGATACTAATTTTCTTCTTTACCCTGGAAAAAAGCAATGTCAATTAAGAAAGTAACAAGATGATGACAGACAGATCAATGAGCAAACCATTGTATTCTCCCCTCAATAGATATGTAGATAGACAGATACATAGATACAGATCTGTCTCTCTCTGTATCCAAACACACGTGCCCACGCGCACACGCATGGGCGCACATACACACACACACACACACACAGACACTACTTGGATAGGTGCTACAGATGTAGTTTAGAGCTAGAAGTCCAAGGACATGTGTGTGTATATATATATATATATATATATATATATATATATATCAGACCTTCAGTTCTTCAATTCTAAAGACCTTTACACAAAGTAAATTTTACAAAATAGAAATTTACCTTTGGACATGGGGAAAGGAAAGGAAGAAAAGAAGGAAGGAAGGAAGGAAGGAAGGAAGGAAGGAAGGAAGGAAGGAAGGAAGGAAGGAAAGAAGGAAGCAGGAAGGGGGCCAGCCACTTGTGGAGGGTGAGGTCTGTATACAGTTCAACTACATGGGGTGGGGGAGACTGAGAAATGAGAGCAGAAGGAAGAACAATTGTCAGGGGACAACCAAGTGGTGAACTACCCAAAAGGAGAAGAAGAACAAGGGGGTGGGGAGACACCTCATAACTGGATAGAGACATAGACAAGAGAGGACTGGCTATACATGAGGTTAGGATTATACACATGGGCCCCAAGTATAGAGGAAAAAAGACCTGAGTGGTGCACACAGTGGAAGGTGGAAAGAATGGGACAAAGGTCTCTTGTCTTGGTATCCAAAGTCTAGAACCAAGCTGCCTATCTAGTGGATGTGGTGATCTCTTATCGGGTCAGGTCTCTTCCCCCATTCTTTCTTCTACCTTCACTTGGAATTGTTCTTAGAATCTTTTTTTTTAGATGTTTTTGGGCAGGGTGAGAGTCCGGGGAGTAGAGGGCCAGAAGGAAAAAGAAAGCATGGTACTATACAGTAAAATGAAAATATTTTAAAATGCGGGTTTCTTGTGGAATTCTTCACACAAATTTAAATTGGTGTAATAGCAATTTACATAAAGCTAGAACTATCTGTAGAAGGAATCCGAGGCACAGGGTCGATAAGGGACTTGTCCAAAATCAGAAAGTGTCAGAAGTAGGATTAACATCTAGGCCCTCTAGTTCTATAATCAAAACTCCTTCATTCTACCACAGAGACAGAGAATTGGCTCCCAAATTGAATTACAATATAGGAATAGATTAGATTGCATTTGTGAAGTCCTTAATGGCTTTCAGGGAACCCAAATTATAAACTAAATGATACGAAAAACGAATGTCTTTATTGTAATTCTGTTTGATTCACATCATGTAATACAATGATATTGAAGTAATCAAAATTATAATAACCCAAATATCAATGGAAAAGACATATGGCTAACTAATTCTGATGAAGAATAGCTATGTGATATAGTAGATACCACATTGGCCCTGGATTTAGGAAGACCTGAGATCAAATTTGACCTAAGACACTGATTAGCCATGTTTCCCTGGAAAAGTCACTTTATCCCCTGTCTCAGTTTCTTTATCTGTAAAATGAACTATTGTAGGAAATTACAAATCACACCAGCACCCCAAATAGGAACACAAAGTTCTGGACATGATTGAAATGACTCAAAAACAACAAAAATCTGATGAATGATGCACATGTGTCTGAAAAGTCGTATGAGGGACATCATTGAGAATACGTTTGGGGGGGGGGGGGCAAAAGCAGTTGTAATGATGTTGACATAAATGAAAGCATTTGGATTGCCAAACTGACCCCTGATAACTCCAAGAAGACCTCTAGGTTTGTGGTTCCTAGAGAATAAAAGATTAAGAGTGACACAATAACATTCTGCTAGCATCTGAAATATATCATGTGTAAGAAGAAGGATTAGACAAGTTTTCTTTGTTCCTACAAAGAAGAATTGAGAGCAATCATAGTGAAATTTCAGAGGCAAATTTAGTCTTGCTTTTAGGAATAGAAAATTAAGCAAACAAATAAAAAACCTAACAAACAAAAATATTCCTAATGGTTATCACTACCACAAAGAGGAACAGTCTGTCTCAGGTCACAATTCTGCCCAGGTATTGCCAAGCAAACACTAGATGACCTCTTGTTGGGATATTTGGATAGAAGTCTTGGTTAAGTATTAATTATCAGATATTGATAAATAGACTGAGGTTCTTTCCATGTCTGAGATTCCATGATTTCTATGAATTGCTTACTCAGGATACTCTGCTGGATATTAATGACAATGAAATAATATGCTAATCTTTGTCCTTATAGAGTTTTCTGTTGTGTTGTGTGTGTGTGTGTATGTGTGTGTATCCATGCTCATATGATGGAGAGGGTAACATATATAAAACAAATATACTATGTAAGACGTAATGAATACAGGAAAATTAAGTGAGATCTAAAGGGAGAGAGATTGTTGGGAACTAAGGGAATCAGATAGGTTTCATAAAGAAAGTGAAATTTTAATTGGATCTAGGAGAATGAGTGGGATTTCAACAAAGAATTAGATGCAAGAATGTGATAATACCTAAATTTTATAATGTATTGAGATGTTCACAAAACTTTACACATAGATCCTTTAGTTATCAAAGCAATCCTATGAAATATGCACTATGAGCATCATTATCCCCATTTTACAAGTGAAGAAAAAAAAGCCATGTTCTGCAAGAATAAGCAGTTGTCCTTAGTCATACAGCTAGGAAATACTGGCGTCAGAATTTGAACTCAGATCTCTCTTAATTCCAAGTGGAACAAGCCTACTCTTATTCTGTGCTGCCTTTCAGTGCTGGGTGTTCCACAGAGACTACAAAGAATGATATGTGCTAAGTCATGGAGTCAGGAAAGTGCAATCTGTTTAAAAGAAATAGACTAATACAGCTTGTCTGAAGTATAGAATATATTGGGGATGGGGGAAAGGGACAGTGAAATAAGCCTAGGGGCAGCTAGGTGGCCCAGTGAACAGAGCACCAGCCCTGAAGTTGGGAGGACCTGAGTTCAAATCGGGCCTCAGACATTTAACACAAAAACTAGCCGTGTGACCTTGGGCAAGTCACTCAACCCCAATTGCCCTCCAAAAAAAAAAAAAAAAGAAAGAAGCCTCAACTAGTAGTGTCAGTCATAGCAAATTCACAGGACACTATATCGAACTGGCCTTCAACACTTGACCCTGCCTTATCTTCCCAGCTACACCATCTATTGCCTTACAATCCTCCCCTAATGCTGTTGCCATAAACCCTTTCTTTATTTCTATCTCTTATTCTAGGAATGGTAATTAAATCAATATTAGCATTGCTTCTGAAAGTACCAGGGTGTTTGACTCCACTATGGTTCTATTTTCCATTGCTATGACATCCTAGCACTAATTAATCTCCAAAGATCGTATAAATAAAGGAAAGTTAAATGACCTAGAGTGATTTAAGTCCTTCCAGTCAAGTCTGACTTTTTTTTTCCTTATTTGGGATTTTCTGGGCAACGATATTGGAGTGGTTTGCCATTTTCTTCTCCAGCTCATTTTACAGATGAGGAAACTAAGGCAAACATGGTTAGGTAACTTGCCCAGAGTCACACAGCTGCTGTTTGAAGCTAGATTTGAACTCTGGTCTTCCTGACTCCAGCCTTGGAGTTCTATACACAATACCACCTAACTGTCTGCTATAAGTATTTGCCTCTAAACAAATTATTTGATATTGTTTACTTTTTCATTGATTTTATTTGTCCATTTTTGTATCTTATAGTCTAGCCTTAATCATTCCATCAAAACTACAAATGGGAAAAAATGTGATAAATAACAGTCAGAGAAGTAGCCAGGGCACCCAACAATGAAAAAACAGAAACAGGAAGCCAGGGAACTCCAGCAAGGAGAAATTGAGGGAATAAATCCCTGGAGTCAGGTGTGACTAAATGCTGAACTGTGAATTTGTAGAAACAGTATTGGACTTTAGTAAAAGTAAATAACTTTTTCTTTGTCCTGCTGGAGACTATTTCCATTGTTGTTGTTCCCCCCCTCCTATTATCCTTTTCTTTAACAAACTTGTGGTTGTTGTTTTTGTGATTGTGGTTGTGGTTATAATTGTTAAATATATTGCTAACTTCAGTGCTTTCAGGGAAAAATGAGTAAAGACTAAAGACTCCTTAAAGAGGGAATATTATCATTTTTTTCTACTGTGCCAGGTCAGTGCTGGGCAAATAGTAAGTGATAAATGCTTGCTGCTTAATAAATTGCTTAAACCTCTAGAAAAAGACCCAGGGCAAACAGACATATTCCTAAGGGCTACACCTCAGGGATGAACTAATTCATAATGATTTTGAAGAAATGTTACCAAGGTCAAACATAGTCTTTAATGGGCTCAGGTTTGAGATCCTAAGCTCACATATACTCCTATACTTGAAAAGCATTTTCACATAATTGTGTTCTACTGTGTTAATCTGAAATGAGTCATGTTAAATCCGTTCACAAGGAACAAAAACATACTTTGTCACTTTATTCCCTGATCAGTCCTCAAAGGGTTTCTATGTTTAGATACTGACTCCTCCAGGCTGACTTTCTGCTCAGAAAAAATTTTTACATCTCCTCCAATCTACTTAATTGTAAACCAAGTAAGGTCAGCTGTGGGGTTTGCTCAGAAAAGATCAGAGATAGAGTCTGAAAAGAAACCTTCATGTTCAGATTATACTCCTTATCTTCAAGTCAACTGGAAATCTTTTCAGGCATTTGTAAGGCAAGAGAAAAGATCAATGGGAATTAAGATTAGTGGGAAAGGCCAATCAGTTTGGAAGAGATTTATCACATACTGGGTTCAAGAGTAAAGTGGTCATGATATGCCCCTGGCAGAGAAGATTCGTTTTCTCAGGCTTTTAATATTCACAGAATCAAGTGAAAATTCTTGTTACTTTGGCCTCTTAATACTGGGGAACAGTTCTGGGGGTTTGAAAATAGACTCACAGCCCCAAGGGGCTCCTACCTTTAGGCAGGGATGACTTGAATGAGGAGTTAGGGCTGGTAGATTCTAAAGGAAGGATATAGACTATGTCTTGATAATTGTATCTGCCCTAGCACTTAGGCTAGGGTCTTACCCAGGTGAATTGGATGCTTGTTATATGATGAAATGAATGTGCCCTCCCACCAGCATGTGGCAGATTAACCAGTCAATAAGTAAATTTTAAGTGCCTTTGCCAATGGCTAGAGAAACAAAACAAAAGGAAACACCCTATGTCTTCAAAGTGCCTATTTTCTATCAGGGAGAAAACACAAACAGACATAAGTACATACAAAATCAGGATAAGATGAGAATCATCAAGTCCAATAGGTAGAGAGCTTGCCTTAGATCTAGGAAATCCTAGTTTCCAATTCAGCTTCTGACACATGCTGACTATATAATCCTGGGCAAGTTGAGTAACCTCTCAGTATCTCAGGAATATATGAATATCCAATTTGCATTTGTAGAAGAAATTTCTTTGCTGGGAGTTTGGTAGAGCAATGAAATCACAAATCTGGTCCAAATTTAAGCCAACGAAATATCTGCTGGGTAAATTTTATAGGGAAAATCATTATCTAGTGAGGGAGTGAGAAAAGGCTTCCTGTCAAAGGTGGTGATTAAGCAGAGTTTTGGAGGAAAGAGAGGATTCTAAGATGTCATGATAAGAAAGCATATTCCAGGAACAAAGATCAGTTGTAATAAAGATAAAAAGATGTAGAAGGGGAAGAATAATTTGGAGGAAATAACAAAAAAAGTTTTTAAGGTTTTTATTGTACTACTACAGGGTATATAAGCCTTGGCTAGAAGGGATAACAAACTTCTGACTAGTTGTAAAGGCTGAGCATCATAGCAATAAACAACTCAATTTCAGGGAGAAATGTAATAGGGACAAATTCATTTCAGTTCAAAAAAATTGTGTATATGACAAGAAACAAGATGAAGGAGTAGCTTGTGAGGCAACATTTTGTCCAAAAGCAGTACACTTAAAAAGTACTCAAGATATTAGTGTGATAAGACTGCTTACTCAATTTTAGGCTGCATTAAGAGATATGGCTTGAACCAATTGGAGGGGATAGTTTGGTCATATTCTGATCTAGTCATACTATATGTGGAATCTTATATTCAGTTATTTGTACCACATTTTGAGTAAGGCCAATGAAGAGTTTAAGAGTTGCCAAGGAGGGTGAATGGCATTGTGTTCATTGGAGGAACAGGGATATTTTCCCTAGAGAAGAGAGGACTTTAGTGGGCAAGATGACTGTCTTTAAGTATTTAAAGGACTACCATGTTGAAAAGTGATTTGAACAGTTCTTTGTGGTGCTAGAACACAGAACAATGAGTAATCATTAGAAATTACAAAGTAATCAATTAGACTTGATGTCAGAAGGAAAAAAAAATCTTGACAATCATTGTCATCCAAAAGTGGAATGAGCTGGTTCATAAGGTGATGGGTTCCCTTTCACTAGGCATCTTCCAAATCTGTTACTTCTTGAATTTTAATAGTGGGGACTGCAAATCAGTGTGGTGGAAGAGGGAGCAAAGTGTTTGTTGAAGAAAGAGAGATTATAGGTATATAGCCTGCCTCTGGTATTAAAGTGAGCTTGGTGAAATCACTTAATTTCTAAGCCTCATTTTCATTATGTGAAAAGTGAAGAGGTGAGATTATATCTAAGGACCTTCCAGTTCTAAATCTATGAGCTCATGATTCGTTTCTTCTCTGCTATGGCCAGGACAAGATAATCACTAAGGTTCCTTCCAATTCTGAAATTTTGTGGTTTGTTATTCATGTACTAGGTCTGTGTGAGTGTGTGTGTGTGTGTGTGTGTGTGTGTGTGTGTGTGTACATCATATTCTTTTGGCATTCTGGTGAAGTCGATCTCTTCTCAGAAAAATAGTTTTAAATGAATATATTACATTATGGAGTTTTATAAATGAAACCAATGCGATTGAAATAGCTATCATCATCACCACTAATATTTACATAGTACTTACTGTGGGTCAGTGCTATCTGTGCTGAGC
Source organism: Gymnobelideus leadbeateri (assembly GCA_011680675.1). Lineage (NCBI taxonomy): Eukaryota > Metazoa > Chordata > Mammalia > Diprotodontia > Petauridae > Gymnobelideus > Gymnobelideus leadbeateri. Next base: position 180,209 of record WOXC01002573.1, read on the forward strand.
ATTTTAACATTATTATATTGTTTGATGCCCACAACAATTCTTTGAAGTAAATTCTATTATTATCCTCATTTTATAGATGAGGAAAGTGAAACAAATAATTAAGTGACTTGTCCAGGGTCAAACAAAGAGTGTGTGTGTGTGTGTGTGTGTGTGTGTGTGTGTGTGTGTACTTTTTCTAATCTGTAAATTTGGGATATGCTGCATAGTTGGCTATTAATAAAGCACTGCTTTTTCTCCTGCTACAAGATATGTGTAGAAAGATGCATACAGTGACCACACCCATCTTTGTAATGATCCATTCTTTAGTATAATACAGAAGAATTGTATATACCAGACATGGCTCTTTCTGGAATCATTAAAAGATAATGGCAAGCAGGATTAGTCCATCATAACTTTAATTCTATAAAATTGTCCCCATGACTGAACTAAAATCTTTAATACTGGACATGAAAAAGTATCATTGGAAAAGTTTGTATATCATAAAAGAGTAGCTAATGAAGAGTATTAAGTCAGTTAAATTATATATATCCAATGAGAGAGGAATAATGACAATGGACTCTGTGGGTGGTTGGAGAAAACAAATGAAAGATACTTCCTTAAGTGTCAGATGTACTTGAAATTTTCTCTCCATAAAATACACATGAAAATTCCAAAGTTGGCTCCCTAGATTGGCTACTTGTGAGTCATCTCTGAGTAGAGGAGCTTTGCCAGTGACAGGAAAACTATAGGGCGTCTTTCTTTGGCCTTTACACAAGCTGCCCTCAACACATCAGCAAGCATTGAGTGCAACAGGGATTTCTGTAATGAGAACATCAATCAATTAAAAATAGAATGCAGGCAGCAAACACATTTCACAGAGATAACCACATAGGAATCATCAAATCCATAATCAGCTAATAATGCCTTCTGTTAATAGGACACAAGATCTTCTATGAACCAGTGGTCATACTATGAAAAGACTGACTTTAACCAACCTGAGTACTTGACTTCAAACTCCCATATCTCTTTAATTAAGCTATTCATGATATACACATGTGACATTATAAAATGCTGAGATTCTATTCTTGAAGGACTTCCTCTGAGGCATACTAGCCTTCTGATGCTGAACCAATCACTTAACCTCTGAGGCCCCAGGCAACTCTCTAATACAACATTTCAGAGCAGGTAAAAACTTTCGTTTCCATCCAGCCTTAGGCAATTTATAGCTGTGTGATCTCTCTCTCTGCCTCATTTTACACATTTTCAGAATGATGATAATATCAGTACCTACCTTATAGGGTTATGTAGCAGTAAGCACCCTAGCATACCCAGGATGGCTGCTAGCACAGGTTCTTAATTCTGCTTTTCTAAAGGAAAGCAACTCAAAATGGGTTAACAATCTTACTTTAATAAATCAAACACATATCATTTCCCTAGTTCAGGGGAAAAAGTCAGCACCCCGAACTTCAGAGAATACAAACAGAAGTTATAGCAGAAAATAACACAATTAAGCAGACAGGGCTTCCAGCTGTCTGACCATTACATCCATACCTAGTTAGTTACCAACACTGTTTTCAAAACAATGGGGCTCAACAGCTGCCCAGAGTCTCATCTGGCCAAATCATACAACTCGTCCTAAAGTGAGCCCCAAAGAAAAACCTCACATCAGGGTATATATAGCCTTCTCCTGGATCACAGAATGTCACAACCTTCTTGACACACTACCCAATCACAATGTAACAAGGTGTGGGCATTCCTGAAAACAAGCCTTCTGCCACAGGCTCCATGTGGCCATATTCAGCCTATTAGGGAGCAGAGTATATTTTCAAATCAAGGAAGTTTCTCACATTCACTTAAGCCTATCAAGGGGTCAAGGAACAGGGGAACACTTCAGATTCCCATTACAGGTTATTATGAGGATCAGATGTGATATTACAACTAAAGTGAATTATAAACATAAGTGTATGTTTAACAACAGGGGGTAGGGGGCATTGCCCAATAAAATTTTACATTAAATTGTCTCCATCATTCTTTTTAAGCTAGAAAACCAGCAAAACAAACAAAAAATTAATGCCTGACTTGTACTGTTTATAGATTTTGGATGTTTCAATGTTCACATAGAAAAATTGACAATTGGTCCTCGTGAGCTTGAATAATCATGTCTTTGATTCTAAACCTCAAAGTAATAGGTAAATGTTAGCTATTATAATTATATTTCTTGGGGCGGCTAGGTGGCGCAGTGAATAGAGCACCGGCCCTGGAATCAGAAGGACCTGAGTTCGGAGCCGGCCTCCGACACTTAATCCGCACAAACAAAAACCTAGCCGTGTAACCTTGGGCAAGTTACTTAACCCCAATTGCCCTAAAGGGGCGGCTAGGTGGCGCAGTGAGTAAGAGCGCCGGCCTCGGAGTTGGGATGACCCGAGATCAGATCCGGCCTCAGAAAATGAGCACCCACGCATAAATAAAGACTAGCCGTGTAACCTTGAGCAAGTTACTTAACCCCAATTGCTTTAAAAAAAAATAATAATTATATTTCTTTTTCCCAAAGAGGGATGACTGAAAATATAACATCATTCAAAATTGCTTCTATGTATAGTTGTATGACAATTTTTTTTGAAAAATTTATTACATCAAAGACCTTTTATATGCTTTAGAACATAGTACCACAAGCACTACTGTGAAACATTTTGCATGTCAAACTTTAAAATGCATCTGAATCTTTTGTTCTTTGACATTTAGCATCATTCTCTTCCAAGAAAGGTTGTTGCTTTTTTTTTTCCAATGACTTTCTGACCTGCCTTTAAAGTTAGCACTCCAATCAGTCTTAACTGACTTAGAGAGAATTGTGACACATTGACTTTTACAAGACATGAATCAAAAGGTGACAGGACTTAAAGAGACGAGACCTTGACATTCAGTTTTCCATACGAATGTGAGTGTCATCTAAACAAAGAAAAGTCTTATTCTTGAAATATTCAAAGTATGAGAATGCATGTGTTTATATATCCATCTATACATATATGTATATAATATATTTATATTCAAAAATGCATACATATATGTACACACACACTCACACACATTCTTGAGTTACTACTCTGAACTACTCCAATATTGTGCTCAGACTGAATTGTGGATATTAATTTCTTAATTTAAAGTTCAATTTCAAATTCTTGCTCATTCTCACCTAGAACAACTATTCAAGGGAGAGGATTAATCTTTCAGTGAATTTCCCCTTCGGTTCTAATTTTAAGTGTGAAATGATATGAAAGTACCAGGCCCTCAGAAATTTCTAATAGATTTCAAAATATAGATTATTTCAGTAGCTTCATCATTAAATACCCTGAGGAACTTGCTCTTTCTTGCATCTCTTCTGACTTTCTTCTTATTCCATTCTATTTTTGGTACATCTACCCTGGTGACTCTGGTAATCATTGTGAGGTCTCCATTCTGCTGCCCAAAGCTATTTCTTCACTGGTTCTATCTGAACACCTTGACTTTGGGGAATATTTTCGTCCTCCATAATTTTTTGCCCTGTAAAAGAGAGCCCCTGTTCAAGTGGCTGCTTTAAGTTATCTTACATTAAATACACACACACACACATACACACACACACACACACACACACACACACACACACACATATATATATATATATACACACACATATACATGTATCTTTTGAATTATAAAATATCATATTTTCATCCCTCATGTTATGTAAGGATAACACAAACCCATGTGTCTGTCTTGTCTGTCTGTCTGGAGACATATAAATGAAAAATATATATTTGGAGAGTTTAATATAAACACATCCTATTTTTAAAGTTGAGGCTATTGGGTAATATTAAGTAGTCCCAAACTTCTCTAAAACTGTTGCATATTGAATGGACAAAGGTGGAGTTAAATTTAATTTATTTCTCAAGCCATTGGTTTAAAAAGCAGACACACATAGTAAAGCTTAAAAAAAAATCTAGCAGGTTTTTTAAGTGTGTGGTAGGGGGTAGTGGATGATTACAGTTCTGTGTGTTGGTTAGTATATGTATCAAAAGCAAAATAGGTCTTTAAGTCTTCCTGATTCTAAAGTTAGAACTTTTCCTAGAACTCCACTATCTAAGAACCACATACATAGAAGCATGTACTATATAATATAAAAAAGTAGCTGCTATCTACTTAAATTTGGTGAATATTTCCTGGGGAAATAGATATTATCTCTGTAATAATATTAGAATAGCAGCATTAAAAGGAAATTTTATTTCATTTGGCTCTCTACTCACTTGATTATGAAGAGATTCACTGAATTCCAAAAACTTACAACCTTGTGCTTATTGCAAAGAACTAGGCCTGTAGTCAGGAAGACCTAAATTCAAATCCAGCCTCAGACACTAGCTGCATGACCCTGGGAAAGTCAGTTAAATCTTTTTGCCTCAGTTTTCTCATCAGTAAAATTATCTGGAGAAGGAAGTGGTAGGCAACTCTAGTATCTTTATCAATAAAACCATAAATGAGATTATGAAGAATTGAACACTACTGAAATGACTCAACCACCACAATGAATCTCTCAATGTGATGGCCTTTCAAGTACTTGAAGACAATTGCCATATCTGCTCTTGATCCTTTCTTCTCCAGGCTAATGATCCCTTCTTTTTTTTTTTTTACTTTTTTTGATCCCTAGTATTTTTAAGCAATTCTTTTGTGACATAAACTCAAGACCCATTATTACCATTTGGTTGCCTTACTTTGGACCCTCTCCAACTTATCATAGTCCTTTAAAAATTTTAGGGTCCAGAAGTGGCTCCCAGTTGGGTATATATATAGATAGCCTTCCCCATCTTATACCTTTTTTGTAGTGAGATATAAGATTTTATATTAGTTTCCTTTTGAATTTCTTCTTCCTATATTCAGCCCAATCCAAATAAGATGACAATGATGCTAATTTATAGTTATTTAAGTGGTTAGAGTTAGAATGGCAGAGTGAAGTGGGCATTTTTTCTTAGCTATCCAAACAAACCCCTCTAAACAACTTTAAAAAAATGACCAACTTAATTCTGAACTGAATAATTAACAAAAATCAGAGTGAGTAATTTCTTCAGCCCCACAAAGCTTAGGAAAACAGGAAGTGAGGTCTGCAGACACTAGAGATAGCGTCTGCCCAGAGTGTGGTAAAGCAGGATTGCCACAGCTATGGTTCTTAGAGGAAGGAGTGGCAACAGCTGTGGTGGCACTGGAAGCATCCAGTATGTAAGGATGGCAAAAGAACTGAACACTTGATCAGAATGAGACTGTGGTACACTATTCTGCTAGAATGGGGCAGAAGATTGGATAATATTGGACATTTCCAATTATACAGTTCTACATTCTAGTTCCAGGATGGTTTGTTGTCCATATCCAGTTCCTAGTTGCAGTTTAAGGGTGGAGAGTGGTGGTCATTAGGGAACAAGGGCCCTATAAGAGTAAAGACCAGAGCACAAACCAGGAAAGTAGTTACCAGACCAGGGCTCTCTCCAGAATATATTACCACTGGTAGAACTGAAAACTTAGAGGGCAAGATCCATCTGAGAAATGAGGAAAATTATTCTTAATACCATGTCATTTGATTACTAATATTAATCTCTACCATTCCCTGTTCTGTCAAAATCTCCATCTTTTATCTTAGCTTAACAAAGACCTCTCCTAGTTAAGGAATGTAATTACTCCCAGCCCCCAAGGTATGCCAGGGCTTGGACCTTCACTTTGTTTCTACCCTAAATAGAAGCCAGCTAGACCTAAGAGAGTGCTACCCAGGTTCTGACGCAGTGCCCTTGCTTTCTTATCAAGATTTAGGGGAAGATTGTCAGTAAAAACCAAATTGAGATGACTTATGTTTGAGGTTTTTTGTTTGTTTATTTTTCCTAGACAACATTTCTCCAGGTAGCTTTCTCTTTTGGAACATTTGACACTCTTTGAGAGGGGCTTGATCAGTCACTCCTGAAGGCCCACCCACTTGCCATTGAGGGCTGCTTTTTGTTTGTCAGGGGAGGTCCCAATGATGTACTGTCTGAAGGAAAACACCTGGATTTAAAGGATCTCATTGGGTCCTTAGAGTCATAGATTTTTCATAGGGAGCAGAGGGAAAGAACATGATCCAATTCAAGACAAGCCTCTTAATAGAGCTTAGCAAGCAGTCATCCTCACTGGGATTCAAACTAGGAACCCTTGGTTAAGGAGAGGGGTCAATGATATAAATTTATTGGCGATGGCTTGCCTAGGTAATAAAATGATTAATTATGCTCAGAACTCTCTCACAATTTCATTCATGACAAAAACACTGCTATATAAAAGTCAGACAATAAGACTGGACATCCCCCCATCCCACTTGCAGAGATGAGCAGAGTCTAACATATAAAGTCCAAAATCAAAAAATAGGCAGGACAAATGAGCAAGAAGAAAAAAAAAATAATGTTAATAAGCTTCTTTGAGATAAACTCAGAAAAAGACAATGATTTGCAAACCTCTACAAGAAAGGCTCAAAAGAATAATACAGATTGGACAAAAGTCTTACAAGAATTCCTAAAAGAGCTAAAGAAAGATAAAAAAAGAGCTAAAATGTTTTTCAAAACGGGTATCAATCAGGAGATGTTAGTTTCATCACTGGGAAGTTTCTATGCCAAACAATGTTTGTTCTCTTTTGTTTTGTATTGTTTTGATTTTTATTTTTACATAATGTGCACTATATATATGCACATATATATAGGAGGATTCTTATTATTTTTATTGAGATACATCCATTTTGGCACTGTACATCTTGTAATATCATATATTAATGACATAAAATATGTAAAGCACTTTACAAACCTTATAGCACATTATACATATAAATTATTAAGTGATTTTAGACCATTGAATTGTTCCTGTGAATATGTAATATACATATATATATATATATATGTATGTATCTAATGTATACATATGTGAATATGTATATGTAAGAAGTAGGTAGATTTGTTATTCAGTCATTTCAGTTGTCATCAGCTCTTCATGATCCTTTCTGGGCTTTCTGGGCTTTTCTTGGTGAAGATACTATAGTTATTTACCATTTCCTCTTCAGCTCATTTTATAGATGAGGAAGCTGAGGCAAACAGGGGTAAGCGGCTTAGCCAGGGTCACAGCTAGTATGTGTCTGAGGCCAGATTTGAAATGATTCCCAAGCCCAGTGCTCTATCCACTGTGCCAACTAGCTGCCTAAGCAGGTAAATATATATGTATGTATGTGTATGCATGTATGTATATATGATAGTTTCTAATTTGTTTGTATATATGTATATAAGAACATATATTTATACATGTGAAAAAGGTATGTATGCATACATGTATGTATAAATACACACATGCATGCATATATGTGCTTACAGACACACAAAGACAGAAAAGGATAGAAACAGTGTCCTGTTTAAAACATACATTTAGTTGAAACTTGATAAAATATCAATTAGAAAATATAGTCTAATTGATGATTTTCCTTCACACTAACAAAACTGATCATCCTTTCTTCACCTATGTACTTTCACATTATTCTTATTATCTCTTTTTCTTCTCCACTTTTGGTGAAAGTTAATATTGTGCACTGATCTTGCTGTCTGTATCTAACAGGGGTGACTGCTGTGCTAAGCTCTTTTAAGAGGCTTGTTTTAAATTGGATCAAGTTCCTTCCCTCTTCTCCCTATGGAAGATCTATGATTCTAATATTTGAGCATTTGTACCAGTTTTCAAGGTCCTTGGGTTTTTTGGTTAATTGCTAAATTTTTCTTTGTAACACAAAGTACTCCCTTTTGGTGTGATGATGGAAAGACTTCTACCTTCTCCCTCCCGGCTTCACCTTTTCTTTTGTATTTACTTTCATTCATTTATTGAGACATTCCTTTCTTAAGGCCCAATTTGTCTATAGATTATTTTAATTCTGGGATAATTAACTAGCATTTCAGTAGAAAGAAGAGATAGCACTGGGAGTGCCACAGCTTGGATTACAAATTCCTTGGTAAAAAGGAAAAAAATGACTTTTTCCTCTTTTGTAGATTCAACATATATGGAAGGGTAGATACATATCAGGAATTTAATAAGGCTTGATGAATTTGAATGATCAGTCCCATTCAACTTTAGTTCTAATAAGTTTATGTTGAGTCCATGGACTGAGTCAAACTATGTCAATCACTCAAATTATTTTAAAATTAATGCATTTTAAATGGTTGCCCTATGTTTACCACTTCCTTTATGGGAAAAAGGAGGAAGAAGAGAAAGAGGAAGAGGATAAAGAAATTCTCATTATCCCTTTCCCTGAAGGAATTGGTAAGCCTTCTAGTTACTCACCACGGATTAATATCTAGGAAACAAAAGATAGGTGGATAAGATATGATCTAAAAAAGGAAGTTATTAACAGTTGTTCTCTACTTGTATTAGGCATTATCTATTCTGTAGATTCATCAGTGGCCATTTACTGCTATAACTTTTGGTTTCTGATCAGGGAATAAAAACTGATTGTGAAATTTACCTTAAACATAGCATAATTATGAAGATAAATCTGCTTGAAAATTAAATTACAGAGTGATTCTGCTGCCAAATGGAAATTATCTTTGTTACCCATAGTTTTGAATATTCCCATCAAAATTCCCTTAAATCAATACATTGATCATGATATAGTTATTATTTCCTATATATTTCTTATATAGCTTGTTTCTACATATGTGTTTGCTTGTTGTCTGCTCTTGAAATTGTGAGCTCTTTGAAGGCAGAAACTTTCTTTTGCCTCTTTTTGTATTTCTGGAATTAAGCACATTATGACATGGAGTAGGCAATTATGTTTCATTATATCATCATCATCATCATCATCGTCATCATCATCATCATCATCATCATCATGGGTTTGAGATCCCCCGCTATTCTCAAATTTTAGGGATAAGATTTTTCTATGTACAGGATATTTCCCCCACCATTGAGTATAAGGAAAGTGTTACCATATTATATGAGTATGAATAAGACCCAGTATAATAGGTTGTACATAGCAGATGCATAATAATTCTTGCTTGCATTGAAGTAAATTGTCTAACATAGCCCAGCTGGCTGATATCACAACTATAACTGGAAAGCACATCTCCCAATTTCACTTATGTGTATTTAAAACTATGACCATTTTCCCATTGAGAGATGAATATATTTTCTCTTCTTCTTTACTTATAAAGATGATTTCTTTCGTTCTCAGGTTGTAGAACTACTTCAAAAATACATTTGCAAAATGTCGGGGTGAGATTTTTGGGAAAATCCTAGAGAAAGAGGGTCAGAAGGGATTAACTAAATTACATAGACCCAGTATGCCTTTTTCTACCTGAACCTTCTAGACTCAGCATTTAAATATGAGTTTGTGTTTTGTGTGTATTGAAAAAGCCTACCAACTATTGTGAACACTGGAAGTCCATGACTAGATTTTTTAAAAATTGGCATTCTATTTCTTTATCAATAAATTCAGAACTTGTCTTAATCATTTAACTGAGAGACAGGACAGTGTAATTTAGCAGTGTCAAAATAAAATAGAAACAGGGTCACTAAAATGTACATAGCATCCCCATGGACTAACATCATATTGACTAAGAAAACGACATGTTAACATAATATAATCTACATTCTATCATATTTTATTTATTAATTATTTCTCAATTACATTCTCACTGTACAATGGAATATTTTGGGCCACCTATGACCTCAGTTCAATAAACCAAGTCCTTACGATGTGCCAGGTTCTGTGCTAAGCACTAGGGATATAAAAAGTCAAAAAAGAATCCCTGCCCTGAAAGATCTTACAGTCCAATATGAGGATATTATAACAACAAATACATATAAAGCAAGCTATATATGCAATCTATAGGAAATAATTAACAGAGGGAATATACTGGAATTGAGAGAGGTTAGGGAAGGCTTCCTGTATGAGATGTGATCTTATTTGGGAATCCAGGGAGGTCAGTAGCTGTCATGGAGGGGGCTATCCCAGAAATGGGGGACATCTAGAGAGAATGCCAGGAGCTAAAAGAAGGACTTTCTTGTTCATAGAACATCTATGAGGCCAATGTTATTGAAATTGAAGAGTATGTGTTGAGGAATAAGGTATTGTTTTTGTTAGTTGTTCAACCTTAGATAGATAGATAGACAGATGGAGATATTGATATTTTGGCAAGGCAATTGGGGTTAAGTGAATTGCCCAAGGTTACCCAGCTAGTAAGTGTGTCAAGTGTGTGAGGCTGGATTTGAACTCAAGTTCTCCTGACTCCAGGGTCAGTGCTCCATGCACTGTTCCACCTAGCTGCCCCCCAATCTTTATTTTTGAATAGGATCAATGACATCATAGGGTGATGGCTTAACTTGCCCATAAATTGGATTTAAGTTAGGCAGAGTTGCACAAAGACATCAGCCTCACTCTTTCTTACAGAGACATTGAAATCCAGTGGCAAGACAGAAGTCAAGAGGACCAGTCATGGCCTGGGATAGAACTGATGACCTTGGCATTTTTTTATGGCTTACCATTCTCTAAACATTTTATGGCACCTGCTTCAGCTATCTTCATGGATCTTGGAATAAATTGTTCTTATTCTCCCATTCTGCCAGGAGAGGTCATTGCATACTTGTACTAGGCATTCCCTTAAGTCAGTAACAGGTTTGAGTGCTATAGGTTACCCTTAATGTAGCTTAGGACATCTGCAAGACAGTTTTACCAGTGTAGGACTGATACCTGTACTATAGCTTTTTGGAGCCTCAAGTAAGAGTTGGGTGACAGGTGGACACTCCGGGTGGATGAGCCGATCTTCAAAGGGCTCAGCAAGCAACTCACAGCAGAGATTCTAGCCCTCCTTTAACACTGTATACACCCAGAGGATGGTATATATGTATATGGTTGATGTGGAGCAATGTATTACGAAACTAAAAATGCAGGAGGGCACTAGGCTATGAAGGAGTTGAGTGACAAACAGAGCATTGTTTATTTTCTCCTGAAGGCAATAGAAAGCTACTGGAATTTATTGAGTAAAGGATCAGACTTTGGTTTAAGGAAAATAACTTTAATGGCTGAATGAAAAAGAAATTGGAGTAGGTGGAGACTTGAGGCAGTCACACTCACCAACAGTCTTTTGCAGTAATCAAAGTGTGAGGTGATAAGGGTCTTCATTAGAGCTGAAACAGTCAGAAGAGACAAGGGAGTATATAGAAACCTCTGTAATTGATAGCCAGCTTTTGAGTGAGGTAAATTCTGCCTCCAAAACATCCTGGTTCTGTTAGACTAAGTAGGAAAAAATGGATTCAAAACTTGCCTCTATTTGTCTGAGTATTTTTTCTGTCACCTCATGCAAGCCACTTAACTCTAAGTACCCAATAGATCTAAGAGCTTAAATTTCCACTGATTGGCATTAATGAAGGGAATTTCCTCACTGGGAGTTCCATATAACAATGATATTACAAGTTTGTGTAAAAAACTCACCACCATTTAATTTTATTTATTTACCATCACATTTTAATGAATCTCTTTGTTCACACTAGAAACAGGGGAGGGACAATCATCTTCTACTCTTTAATTAACCTCTTCCCTTAGGTATATTAGCTGAAGTTTTTAGTTAGATCAATGACCAAGTCAGGTGACCTTAAAATTAAAATCCAACATGATTTTGCCCCAAAGGCAAGAGTCTGAATATTTCCTAGGGGAACAGCAATCTTTGCCAAGTGGAAACTGTTAGCAGTATATTTTAAAATTCCTTTTCCCACACAGTGTTTCTTAGCATGGCCAACCCAATGCAGAAAAAGTTTGGCATGTGTGCCTGTAGAAGTCTGTCAAAAAAGGTTTACTGACTGCACATTAGTTACCATTCTGCTTCCACCCAGGTTTAATAATCAGAAAAAGAAAATTTAACTGTTTAATATTTGAACACATATTTAATATTTAAACACGCTGTTCCTTCCAGTTGTTAAACCCATATTAAGGTAGGATGGAAACCTGCTACTGGCTACTGTCCATCTTACAAATGTCTTTTGGAGATCAATATAGTGATGGTATGTGTTGCCAATCTTGGAAAGAAAAAAACAATACTAATAATATGTGATTTTGGTATATGGAGAGCAATACAGAATGCCCCTCTCCCCCTTACCTCAATCACCAACCACAGACCAGGAGTTTGGCTCCAGATTATTGTACAAAGAATGATGTTTCAAAACTTCCCCTAGGATATCCTTTTGCATATGGATTTGGACTGACAAGAACTCCCCATCCTTTTGAAGGAGGGAAAGAGAAGGGGAAATACATCCTCCTACCTCTATATTTTGGATTATAGTGATTTCTAATTTTAAAGCTTTTCAGAGAGGGTGATTATATAACTAAGTGAGCCAGAAGATTCTCCCCTCCTGCCATGAGAGGCATGGGGATGGAGGAGGGTTCATACCCCAGAGCAGCTATTCAGATGATATTGGGTGAAACTTTAATATTTTATTTTTTCCCAATTAAAAGTGAAAAGAATTTTCAATATTCATTTTAAAAACCAAATTCTCAAATTCTCTCTCTCCTTCCCCACACCCCCATTGATAAGGCAAACAATTGGCATTCATTTATACATGCATAATCATGCAAAACATAATTCCAAATTAGTCATGTGGTAAAAGAAAACAAAGACCCAAATAAAAACCCAAGAAAAATAATGTAAAAAATGTATGCTTCTATCTGTATTTAGATTCCATCAGTTCTCTCTCTGGGGATGGGTAATATTTTTCATGATAAGTCCTTCAGAGTTGTCTTGGATTACTGTATTGCTTTGAAAAACTAAGTCATTCACAGTTGATCATCTTACAATTTTGCTGTTGCTGTGCACAGTTCTCCTATTCTATTCACTTTGCTTTGCTTCAGTGCCAGTCTCTCCAGATTTTTCTGAGAGCATTGAACTCATCTTTTCTTATATCACAATAATATTCCATCACAATCATATACCACACATTGTTCAGCTACTCTCCAATTAATGGACATCCCCTCAACTTCCAATTCTTTGCCACCAAGAAAAGAGCTATTATAAATAGTTGGGCATAGTTCCAAATTATTCTATATAATAGTTGAATCAGTTTGCAACACCACCAATAATACATTAGTCCCTCAATTTTGCCAAATTCCCTCAAACATTTATCATTTTCCTTTTCTGTCCTATTGCCCAATCTAATAGGTGTGAGGTAGTACCTCTATATTGTTTTAATTTGCATTTCTGTAATCAGTAGTAATTTAGAATATTTTAATATGGCTATAGATAGATTTGATTATTTCATTTAAAAACTGTTCATATTTTTGATCATCTGTCAATTCAGAATTGGCCCTTATTTCTCTCTATATGTGAGAGATGAGAGCTTTATCAGAGCTTCAAAACTTTTTTTCACACTTATGATTGCTAACTGTATTTTCCTCCCTTCTACCCCTCTGAATTGATGGTATTCTCTCTTTCCTTTCACTATGTCCCTCCTCAAAGTTGTTTTATTTCTGACTATTACCTCCTCCAATCTCCCCTCCTTTCTTTGAGAACCCATCCTCTCCCCTTTTGCTCCCCATTATCCCCTTTCACTTCCAACTTTCCTTTAGGGTACGATAGATTTTTATACCCAATTGACCTGGCAGCTTCTACACTGGGGGATCGAAGGGCATGGAATATGATATTCCAGAGAGCAAAAGAACTGAGAATGAACCCAAGGGTCACCTACCCAGCAAAACTGAGTATTTTGTTTCTGGGGAAAATATGGTCATTCAGTGTAATAGAGGACTTTCAAGCATTCTTGAGGAAAAAACCAGAATTGAATAGAAAATTTGACATCCAGACACAAGAAGCAAGAGATGCCTGAGAAGGTAATCAGGGAAAAGAAATCAAAAGGAACTTATCAAAGTTGAACTATTTACATGCCTATATGGAAAAACAATAACTGTGAGTGATGATATCTTTCTCACTATGAAAATAATGGAAGAAGGGTGTGTGGTCATATGAATACATATGTGAATGTATGTGTATATGGATAGAGGGCATAGGTTGAATTTGTTGGGAAGGGAGAATACTCAAGGGATGATGAGGTGAGAGAGGAAAGTGGCAAGAGGAGATAGGGAAAGACAGAGTAGGGTAAACTATCTCATGTAGAAGAAGCAAGGGGCAGTGGTTGCAAGGGAGGGGGAGAATAGGAAGGGAAAAAAAGGCAAACCCACATTCTCATTGAATTTGGTTCAGGGAGAGAATGACATACATACTAAATGGGATATCTCAACCTGCAGCGGAATAGGGTGAAGGGGGATGAGAGGAGGGATGATTGATGGGAAGGCATCCTTGGGGGGAGGGGAGGTTAGAAGTACCCACTATAGAAGAGGGACAGGATCATGTGGGGAATGGACCAGGTGGGGGGTGGCATGAGTGGGAGGGAATTATAAGCAGCCTTGTACAATATATCTACTATGATGATGTTTTGCATAGCTAGACATGTACAACATATACTGAATTACTTATCTCCCCAGAGGGAATGGGTGACAAGGGAGGAAGGAAATGGATCTGAAATTCGAGGTCTTAACATTAAATGTTTCAAATATATATAAATACTATTATTAATACTCTTTTGCTTATAATTGGGAGATAAGATGTGCAGGCATTGGGACACAAAGATTCACCTTCCTCTAATGGAAAAGTCGAAGGGGGTATGGGAGAAGGTATGGGAGAGAGCAGACTGGAGGAAGCGATATCTTGTGGGACTGCTATTCTGGGAGGTTGGGTAGGGGAATAACGGGGGGAAAATGATTGTAACTCAAAATCTGGCAGAAATGAATGATGTAAAACAGAAAAAAAAAAAGAATGTTTTTCCTACGTCATTGTACAGTCACTTCCAAATGCTCAAATAAACTTACCTTTCAAGGTTTCACTTAAAAAAAAAAAAACATATTATTCCTACTTTGATTCAATTCTTAGGAGACTAAGATTCAAGCATTCCCCCACCACCTCCCCCATTTTCCCCTTCATTGTAATAGCTCTTTCTTCTCTCTTTTATGTTAGATAACTTACCCATTCTCCCTCTCCCTTTCTCTTTCTCCTGGTTCATTCCTTTTTCTTACACCTTAATTTCATTTTCAAAGAAATCATCCCATCATATTCAACTTACACCTGTGCTCTCGTCTATATGTTCTCCTTCTAACTGCTGTAATAATGAAAAAGTTCTTATAAGTTACAAGTATCATCTTCGCATGTAAGAATGTAAGCAGTTTAACCTTATTAAGTCCTTTATGATTTCCGTTTCTTGTTAACCTTGTTATGGTTCTCTTGAGTGTTAACTTGAAAGTCAAATTTTAGCTCTGGTCTTTTCATCAGGAATGCTTGAACATACATTTTCCCCCGGAAGGATTATACTCAATTTTTCTGGGTAGGTGATTCTTGGTTGTAATCCTAACTCTTTACCTTTTGGAATATCATATCCCAAGCCCTCCATAAAATCATATAATAAGTTTTATGATTGTTTAAGGTAGAAGCTGTTTAATCTTGTGTTATCTTGACTGTGACTCCACACTACTTGACTTGTTTCTTTCTGGCTGGTTGAAATATTTTCTACTTAACCTGGGAGTTCTGGAATTTGGCTATAATATTCCTGGTAGTTTTCATTTTGGTATCTCTTTCAGGAGGTGATTGGTAGATTCCTTCAATTTCTATTTTACCCTCTGGGTTCTACAAGATCTAGGTAGTTTTCTTTAATAATTCTTGAAAGATGATGCCTAGGCTATTTTTTAATGGTGACTTTTTTAAATATAATTTTAAAATTATCACTCCTAGATCTGTTTTCCAGGTCAGTTGTTTTTCTAACAAAACTATTGTTATCATTATTATTATTATATTGATGTATTAAATATCATGTTATTAATTTATATAAAGATATATCTATATTAAATATTTCAAAATATAAAAATATAAAATATTTAAAACATTAGTTATTAATTTATCCTTTTCACATTGTATCCATTTTTTGCTCATTCATTTGGTTTTATTTTATTATTTCATTATGTCTCATAGAGTTATTAAATTCCACTTACTAAATTCCAATTATTAAAGAATTTTCTTCAGTGAGGTTTTAGAACTCCTTTTCTTTATGGCCAATTCCACAATCTAAGGAATTCTTTTCTTCAAAAAATCTTTGGTGACTCCTTTTCCATTTGAACAATTTTCTTTTTTAAGGAGTTATTTTCAGTGAAATTTTGTAGGTTTTTTTTCCCATTAGGTCAGTTCTTCTTTTTGAGGCATTCTTCTTCTCATTGAATTGTATCACTTTTATCAATCATCCTAGTCTCTTTTTAAAGGTGTTATTTTCTTCGGTATATTTTTGTGCCTCCTTTACCAAGCTGTTGACTCATTTTTCATGATTTTCTTGCATCAGTCTCATTTCTCTTCCCAATTTTTCCTCTACCTCTCTTGATTTTTAAAATTCTTTTTGAGCTCTTCCATAGCCTGAGACAAATTCATATTCTCTTGGAGGCTTTGGATGCAGGAATTTCAACTTTGTTGTCTTCTGAGTGTTTTGATATTTCTTGTCACCACAGTAACTTTCTTTGGTCAGAACTTTTTTTCCCTCTTGTTTGCTCATTTTCCCAGTCTATTTCTTGAATTTTAACTCTTTGCAAAAGTGGGTTCCTGCTTCCAGGGTTGAGGGCGTACTGTCAAGCTTCAGGTATTTTGTGCAATTGTTTGCAGAGATACTTCTAGGGGCCATGATCATAGTTTCAGAAAAGTGCTTGTGGTCCATCATAGACCAAAGCACAGACAAAAAGATGAATAAACATACCTCTCCTTTGATCATACTACCTTACAAGAACTGAATTTGCAGGTCCCTAGAAGTTAAAATTTGATGTCCAAAACTACTTAGTTAATTTAGGGTATACTGGATCGATTTCTTTCTCAAAGACCAAGCCATAAACCCAATTCACTCTGGATATCATGGCTTGGACAACAATCAGTCCCTTCCCAGGACAGCTTAACACAGTTTAGTTATTTTTGGGCCCTCCTGGCTCAGAGTGAATGTAAATAGTAACCATTACTCTTTTGACTAATAACCCTGAGGTTCCTCCCTTCTAGTTTGTTATGGTTATGGGATTTAAAGATCTTCCATGGCCCTTGAATTGGCTGACATAGCAGGAAAGGGTGGGGCAAGAGGCAGTGGAAGTGAGGCTAGAGTGTTCTTGGTGACTGGAAGCGTGGGGACAGTAGCAGCAACAGAGACAGAAGAATTTCTGCTAAGGACTCCTGCTGAGGAATGCCAAGAACAGGAACTGCAGGGGGCCCGAGCTGCTGGGAGCAAGCTTTGTGGATGCTGAGCAGTTGCTATGAATAGGGAGAGGAGGATCTTTGCCTGAGGTAGCCTGTTCTGTTTCCAAGGCTTGAGAATGTGGGTGTTTACTATATTAACTACATGTGCCAACTTCATAACTACTGTGATTGCTTTGACTTTCTGGTTTTGGGACTCAGTTTTCTGGTATTTGAATAAATGTTCTAGCTTTATTACCCATGTAGAGAGCCTGGTATATTTTGTGATTAATAACAATATCAGCATATTTATAGTTACCATAGGCATTATGAATATTGCATTGTTGGTACAGTTTTATTTATTTATTTTTTAATTAATGGGGCCACCCCTTAACACACCTCTTAAAGAGACCTATTCACAGGGTGGATTGCCTAACTCAAAGTGAGAACCTGAAAAGACTTTAGCTTAAAAAGGACAAAGTCTCATTTTGGGCCATATTTAGTCATCCTGATCCATATCTGGCCACTGGACTCAGATGGTTCTGAAGGAGAAAGTGAGCCTGGTGACCTTGCACAGCCCTCCTTCACTCAAATCAAAGTCAATTGAAAGTCACATCATCATCTCTCTGATGTCATGGTCCTCTTCAAGAATGAAAGAAAAAAACACAATCACAGTTCCAGAAGCAGCTGTTGATTCATTTACTTTCATGGCCTACTCTGGGTTTTCTGGAATGTGGTCTCCACCAGTGAAGCCTGCACTAGACTGCGTTCTACTCTCTCCCCTATGTGACAGACATTTCCTGCCAGACTTTTGAGTTTTCTGGGGTTCGAAAATTGTTTTACCCCATGATTTTGTGATTTCTGCCACTCCCGGATTTGTTTTAGGACATTATTAAAAGGTCTTTGGAGGGTTTTGGGGAGAGCTCAGTTGAGAATCTGCCTTCTCTCTACTATCTTGGTTCTGGCTCTCTTACTGAATTTTTAGTTACTCTCTCATGACATTACAAAATAACAACAACAGCAGCTATCACAATCAAAGCAATCTTAGGAATTTTCCTCATGAAATCACCAGAGAGCATGTCCGTAATTTTACCCTTCCATTTCTGACCCAGAAATCATCATAGAATTAAAGACTGTTCATACCTCTTCAATTTTTCTCACCAAGAGTGTCCAAGTGTCCATATACTTGGCTCTTAAACACACACACACACACACACACACACACACACACACACACACACACATACACACACACACACACACACACACCAGAGCTATAGTTATTCAGATGGGGAAAAATCTTATACAACATCATAGAATTATTGTTTGAAGGACTTTAAAAGTCTTCTAGCTCAAGTCCCTCATTTTACAGTGAAGAAAATAAGACCCAAGATGATAATTAACTTGCCTCGGGACACAGAACTAGTTAAGTGGCAGATTTGGAATTCAAAGCCAGAAATTCCCTAAATACCAAGACAGTACTCCTTCTACTGTGGTAATGTCCCTCTTTAAAAATTATTTTCAATATTGAAGGATTCAGGATGGAATATGATAGAAAGGAAAACAGAGATATATTACTGAACCATGTACTCTAAGAAAGGCACATGTCAGAAAAGAGTGAAGTGTCTGCCAGCTATTCCTAGCAAATGTGCAGGTTGGAGTCACTACAATTGACTTGAATTTATTTTAATATAAACTATTTTCCCTAAACTCTAGGCCACTAGTGCAGTCCTCCAACTAATTAAGCCTTTCAAATTGAAAAAAAAAGTTTCAGGCAGAGTAGTTTAGATTAATTGTGTTTGTGAAATTCATTTTGGTTTCGATGAATTTTCACTTATGAAAGGAGTTCAATTCTTCAAAACCTTGAGGAATAGATATCAAATTAAAAAGGTGGAACCTCTACCAACGCTAATCAACTTCAACAATATTCTGCTTCTAAATATCCATCATAAAAAGGAAATGAAAAAGGCATTTTTCCACCTACAAGCAAAACTTTCTGACCAGTTACAATTTCCATGGTGCCATGCTCATCATTATCTCCATTCAGCTATTTTTAGGTAAGACTATGCTCACATTTAAAAATGCTGAGGGAAAATTTACTAATGGCTTCACGATGCATCTTGTAGTGTTTGAGAAGCAGTGCTATGAGAAAATTCATCTTTCTCTTCCTACCTTCCTTGCTTCCTTCCTTCCTCCACTTCCTCCTCTTCTTCCTCCTTTTCTTCCTCCTCCTCCTCCTCCTCTTCTTCTTCTCTTCTCCACAGACACACCATTTGTTACCAACTATTATGTCTTGCTTGCAAAAACTAACAAGCCTTTGGTAAGTGGATGGATAGTACGAAGAAGAGAGAGAAAGAGAGAGAGACAGAGACAGAGAGACAGAGAGAGAGAGAGAGAGAGAGAGAGAGAGAGAGACAGAGACAGAGACAGAGACAGAGAGACAGAGACAGAGAGAGAGAGAGACAGAGAGAGAGAGAGACAGAGACAGAGAGAGAGACAGAGAGAGACAGAGACAGAGAGAGACAGAGAGAGACAGAGAGAGAGAGAGAGAGAGAGAGAAGTTCCCACTGTAGTAAATCCTTCCCTGACACAGACAGGAAACTTGTTTCTAAGTTACAGTCACACAAAGTCACATAGTATACAGGTAGCTTTAGTGACTTGATCATTATCATGCAGCTAATATGAATCAGAAGCAACGATTGAATGAAGACCTTTCTGCTCCCTGACCAGATTTTCCCACAATTTTCTACTGCCTGCAGGAAAAAAAGTGAACCAGAAATTAATATGACCAGAAAAAGTCAGCATGAGCAATATAGATAGAATGAAGTATGAGACAGCCAGGTGCTACAATGTTATCCTCCAAATTTGAAAGAATGTGGAGGAGAGCCATTAGTGTTAGAGATGTATCATCTAGGAGAATTTATGGAAGAGAGAAAAGAGGGACACATGTAGCTATGTCTACCATGCATAGAAATATATTCCACTCCAAGATTGTGTTCATTTATGAAGTGAATTGTCTACACCAAAAATTCCACCTTTAGTTTATGCATGCTTTTCTCTTAATGTTGATGGAAGCAGGGAGTCACCTATATACTATTCCAACTCTGCATACTATTCCAATATTAAGGTAGTTCTCTGTTTTCTCCTTTGTCAGCCATCTATCCTTATATTCTGCCAACATGCTTATTCTGAAGTTCCAGGGGGTTCAGATTTTTTTTTTCTTTTCTTCGGAAGTGAAAATGCATTCATGCTTTTGCATTACTCTGTTGGATCAAAGTGGAATTACTCAGAAGAATCATCTGTGATAGTGGGAGAAGGAAGAAATCTCTTCAGGCTGTAAGAAGGTCAATAAAAGGGCATGTGTATTCATGCCAAAAAATTCACTTTTTCCCATCCCTCTATTTATGACACTGTGTACTTTCAAATATAAGTATGATCAACACTTTCACTTATCTGTGTTAGTGGAACAGTGGCTTAAT
Organism: Gymnobelideus leadbeateri; assembly: GCA_011680675.1. NCBI lineage: Eukaryota > Metazoa > Chordata > Mammalia > Diprotodontia > Petauridae > Gymnobelideus > Gymnobelideus leadbeateri. The sequence goes on from WOXC01002573.1 coordinate 200,955, forward strand.
GTCAAAGAATATAATCTAAAAAATAACTGGCCTTCAAATCATTAATAGTAAAATAACTGCAAATCAAAATAATTCTAAGGTTTTACTTCATATCTATCAAATTTGTTTAGATTTTTTTAAAAAATGGAATAGTCAATGCTGAAAGGTTTCAAAAGATAAATACCCTAATACTCTCTTGGTGGAGATGTAAAGTGGTCCAATCATTCTGGAAATGATTTAAAATTATGATAAAAAGTGACTAAAATGTCAATTCCTTTTGATCCAGAAAGCTAAATGTAGATAAATTAATAAGTTTAAGAACAGAATAAATAGGCCCTTATATACAAAAATTTTGAGGGCAGTACTTTGTTTGTATGCATGCTTCAATACATGTGTGTGTGTGTGTGTGTGTGTGTGTGTGTGTGTGTGTGATAGAAAAGGACTTAAAACAGAGTAAATGACCCCATATTAGGGAATGGCTAAAGAAAGTGTCATATATGAATATAATGAAATAATACTGTATTATAAAAAATAACAAAATTAACAACTCAAGAAGAATGGAAGACATGAATGAGACATGAAGACATGATGAGAATGAAGTGACTACATGAAACAGAAGAATATGTATGACTGCAATAATGTAAATGGAAAAAACAATGAAATTGAATGCTAAGTAATTATAATGAACAAGTTTGGAACTGGACAAAATACATAGCTATCATGGGAGCTAGGTGGTGTAGTGAATAAAGCACCAGCCCTGGTGTCAGGAGGACCTGAGTTCAAATCCAGCCTCAGACACTTGATACATTTATTGGTGTGTGACTTTGTGCAAGTCACAACCCCAGTTTCCCTCACAATAAAATAAAATATAAAATAAAATAAAATAAAATACATAGGTTCCCCTTCTTTCAGAAATGAAGTTGTGGAGGGACACAATGGGTATGGAGTACCACATGCATTATGAGGCACAAATGACTTCTTGGTTAGTTTTGATGCTGATTTTTCTCCCATAGTTATTTTACATTTGTTATAAGAGAAGAATTACTGAGTATGAATGAAGGGATATATTTATAAGCATTTGTGCTATAAAAATAAAAGATAACAATAAAATAAGATTGATTACACTTTTGAAAACTGTTTAATAGTAAAATAAAATTAAAAATCACATTTTTCTACAAAACATAAAAATAATTCATTCATTATATCTCTGTGCTAGGCACTGTGGTAAGCCCTAGAGATACAAAGACAGGGTAGAATTTTTTTTTAATTCCCTCTCTCAAAGGGGCTCACAATCTAATAGGAAATAACATACAAACTACTATGTATAAGCAAAATACATACGAGCTATATCTGAGAAAATCACAGAGGGAAAGTATTAAGATTAAGGAGGACTGGGGGTAGCTAGGTGGTGCAGTGAATAGAGCACAAGCCCTGGAGTCAGGAGGACCTAAGTTCAAATCTAGCCTCAGACACTTAACTGTTACTAGCCATGTGACTTTGGGCAAGTCACTTAACCCCATTTGCCCTCCAAAGAACAAAAAAAAAATTAATGTAATTTTTTAGATTTTAATTTAAATTTTTTTAAAGTTTAATTTAAATTTTTTTAAAGTTTAATTTTAAAATTTTTAAAAATTTAATTTAAAAATGATTAAGGATGACTAAGAAAGGATTTTCATAGGAGGTGCAACATTTGGTGAAATATGTTGGAAACCTGAGAATTTAGAAGGAAGAGAATGTTCTGCGGATGGGAGCAATCAAATAAAAATGCCCAGAGTTGGGAGATGTTGTATGTTGTGGGAAGAAAAGGCAAGTAGGTTGATGGCACTGGATCATGAATTTTGTTTGTGTGTATGTGCATGTGTGCTTGTGTGTGTGTGTGAAGAGGGAAAGGAGTCTAACATAAGACAAGTGAAAAGGTAGAAAGGGATCAAGTTATGAATGATTTTAAAAGTAAAAAAAGGAAATTATCGAGAGAGAGAGAGAGAGAGAGAGAGAGAGAGAGAGAGAGAGAGAGAGAGAGAGAGATAAATGAGACAAGGAGACTAAGCAGTCTCTTGCAGTGGTCGGGATGTGAAGTGATGAGTGCCTGTAGCAGGATTTTGTCAGGGTCAGAGGAGAGAATGAGCCATGCCAAGGAAGAAAGTAGAAACGATAGGACTTGGCAACACATTAGATGTGGAGGCTGTAAGTGAGTGGTTGAGGAAGACACCTAGGTTGGAAATTTTAGGCCTGGGAGGATGATGTGACCCTAGATAGCAATGGAGAAGTTAGAAAAGAAGTTTTTTGGGTTTTTTTGGAGGGGCTATAATTCAATTTTGGAAACTTTGAATTTATGATTTTTACGGGAAATTTAGTTTGAAACATTGAATGGATTGTTGGAGGTGCAAGATGGAGATTAGGATGGACAGGACAAATATATCTTGAGACTTGTCTAGTCAACAGTTGAAACCGTGTCAACTGAAGAGATAACTAAATGAAATAACATAGAGAGAGAAGAGGAGGCCCAGCACGGAGGTTTTTGGACACCCACAATTAGCCAAAAAGATTAAGGAGTGGTCAGGCATAGAAGGAGAAGCAGGAGAGAGTGTTCAGTCATCATCATCATCATCATCATCTAGAAAAAAGAAAGTACCAAGGAGAAGAGAGTATTTGATAGTATCAAAGGCTACACAAAGGCCAAGAAGGAAGGGCACAAGGATGGAGAAAGAAATGATTGATAATCTTGAAGAAATGTGTTTTAGTTGAAGCATGGGAGAGAATCCATACTGTAGAGATTTAAGAAGAGTGAGAGGAAGGAAGTGCAAGCACTACTAAAAGGTTTTCTCAGGAAGTGTCAACACAAAAAGAAGGCTATAGGATGATAGCTATCACAAATAAATCGATCCATTTTTATGTTATTTTCCCCTGAGAAAGAGGGAAACATGGGAATGATTACAGGAAGCAGGAAATAGAAGTACAAACATACACACACACACTCCCCATACCTGATAACCTGTTGATCCTTACACTACCTTGATCCATGTGGACAGTAAGGTTACACCTAACAGATTCTACCTTGCAATTTCCTCACCCTGTTCCCTTCCAAAGGAAGTATCATATATTTATGAATGAATCTTAAACTCTACTACTTCTGAACTAATTAGGACAAATCCCATGGAATTTTGCTCTTCACTATTCAGATTCAAACAGATTGCAGCATAGACTCTAACCCCATTGTCTGGTAGGAATCAGACCAAAACCAGACAGTCCCTGGCTAACTAGTGAACACTAAATGTATCCCAGCCATTGAAAAAGTCTCTTCTTCACATCACGGTCAGTGAATTAGTAACACTAACAGAATGTGCATGTTGTAAACTGGGAAGAGGACATCCCCATTCCTCATCATCATTTCTTTTTGGAAGCAGATACACCCATTTCTTCCATGTAGAGTGTTTATCTCTCTCTCTCTCTCTCTCTCTCTCTCTCTCTCTCTCTCTCTCTCTCTCTCTCACTCACACACACACACACACACACACACACACACACACACACATATACTTAGGCATTTTAAAAATGTAGGCTCCCCCCCCGCCCCCAGGAGGATGAAAATTTCAGGAAGGAAGATAATATATTCTTTTTTTTCTCTTTGTATTTTCAGGGACCAACACACTGCTTAACCTGGAGCAGTTGATCAATAAATTCTTTATTGTGGATTTAAGAAAAGAATGAATGTTTATTTTAAACTTTCCATTTCTAGTGTTGTACTCTGATAAGAAGAAACCAAAGAGCATGTCAGATCATGGGAATAAATACATAGAGTACTAAAACTTAGAACTTTGGGAATCAGTAATTTGCATATGACTGAGATGATGATGATGAAAAGAACAATTTTCAAATTCCATAATCTTCAACATATTTATAACATCAAATACAGAAATACAAAATGTAAAATTGTAGAATGGAATGTTTGTTTTTCATGATGCCTTAGAAATCATAAGGTGCTACACTCTTGATTTACATGTGAGAAAACTGAGTCTCAGAGAATTAAGACTAAAAATCCTTTGAATTCCTTAAACAAAAATACTCACAGTTAAAAGTCTACTGCAGTTTTCAAGATGACAGCCATGCTGAAAAGTCAAGGTGATTTACAGCTTTTTCCTATCCCCAATCAGTTGGGCTCTCATTCCCATTTTACCTACAAATCCTCAGAACTCTCAATCTAGATATCTCTTGCAGGTGCTGCGCACAACTAACCTTTCCATAAGATTGACTGCCAGACTGTGATATTTGTTTGTGATAATATGGACTTGGTGCAGTTTAAATTATTTTGCAGAATTGAGATACACGAAATCCTATCTTAAGATAGATTTCAAGGACTAGTATTACCTGCGAAAACTTCTTAGGAAAAATAAAATAGACCATAATGAATCCAAAGTGGAAGGCACAACAGGAGATCTTTCAAAGCGAGGGCATCTTGAGGGGGCTCACCTATATTTGTCATCATCACTGTGGTTGATCGTTGTTTATTAAGCACCCACCGGGAGAGGGGAAATGATTTGGTAGGAATGCTAAAGCATCCAAACCCTAGCAAAATGGATACAGCTGAGAGTATAATTTTCCTCCCTGGCAGGTTGCCTGCTGATCAGTGTAAACCCTCCCCTAGCTCACTCTTCACAATGGCAAATGATAACTCAGAACAAGTAATAGGATTAGACTGAAGACTGCTATGGTTGAGGTGTTTAGGCAGTTTAGCTGACTGGTTTATGTCTGAGGTGTCTGGAATTTCTAGATTGTGTTTCCTTCCTTATACAAGAATGAAAAAAAAGATTACTTTAAGTTTACTTCCATTCAATATGCAATTTATTAAACCCCAGAGATAAAACAAATAAACAAACCTAATTGACCAACAAACAAAACCAGGCCCTGTCTTCAAAGAGCTTACATTAGTAATTGAGTAAATTGAGAAATTGAGTAAAGACGCAGATTAAGTAGATGCATGACCTTCCATAAAGCCCTAACTGCTAAAGCTTTTCCTCTCTCACTAACATCTATTTAAATACTTTCTATTTATTTGCACTTATAGTTTCCTATTTCTGATTTAAACATTATATATGTGTTTATGTATGTACACATATTTATATGCATGCATATATATGTGTGTGTGTATTTGAATGAATGTATGTGTCTTGTACTCTTTTAAAATATAAATTATTATAAAATCTCATGTTAATCTAACTCATGTAGAAGTCAAGCTGCTTATTTTAATGTTTAATAGACTTAATTTTTTAAATATGTAGATTTTTCTAAATATGTTTATCCCCTCAAAACCCCCTGTCATTGTTTTTACCTCTGAAACTTTATCAGTGGCTTCTTCCATTTGTTTTCCCTTTTATCTTTCTGAGAATTGAAGGTTTGAGACTTTGATGTCCTATTTTGTTCATTGACATACTTAAAAGGAATTAAATTCCTTTTCATTGACAATTCCAATACCATATACTTATGTATTGTATTTCTAACAATTTAATGCCTCTTCATACATTATAAATTGTCCCCATTTTTATCATTTTTAATTTTTGAAATATTATTTTATTCTCTCTTTTCTGATCAAATTAGACATTTTTTTAAGTTTCATTAGTCTTCATAAAATTGGTTCCTTGTTTGAATGTTCAGATTCATAGCACTTTTGTTTTCAGTGTTTCAATCAGTATTTTTAATCAAAACTATATACGTGAAACTTGTTCTGCATTAAAGTTTATGAAGATACACCATATACAGAGAATGCAGAAGTAGTAGTGGTACTATAATAGTAGTAGCAGTGGTAGTAGTAGTAGTATTAAGCACGTCTATAATATTTTGTGATTAGCAAAGTTCTTTGCAAATATCTCAATACTCACAACAATTCTAGGAATTAAGTGTGTAGCCACAAGCACTCCAACATACTCAAGGTGGCTGGCCAACACAGGTTCTTAAATCTGCTTTTCTAAAGGAAAGCAATTCAAAATGGGTTAACAATCTTGCTTTAATCAATCAAACATATCATTTACCGAGTTCAGGGGAAAAAGTCAGCACCCCAAACTTCAGAGTATACAGACAGACGTTACCAGCAGAAGTTACAAGAAGACAGAGAAACATTTCAAGCAAACAGGCCTCCAACTATCTGATCATTACATCCATACCTAGTCACAGTTACCAGAGAGGAAAACATCAACATCTAGGTTTTCAAAGCCAGGGGACTCAACAACTGCCCAGTGTCTTTTCTGGTCAAGTCACACAACACTTCTCAAAGTGAGCTCCAAAACAAAGCCCCACATTAGGGTTTATATAGCTTTCTCCTGGCTCAGAGAATGTCACAACCCTCTTGACCTACGCCCCAATCACAAAGTATCTCCTGAAAAACAATCATCCCACCACAGGCACCAGGTGCACTTAAGCAGATCAAAAGGCCTAAGGGCAGGGGAGATCTTAAATTCCCATTCCCATAACAAAGTGTTATTTTTATTCCTATTTTACAGATAAAGGAACTGAGTCACACATAGGTTAAATGAATTGTGCTATGTCATACAGGTAGAAAGTGTCTAGAATAAAACTTAAATTCAAGTTCCTGATTCTAGGTCCAACATTATATTCACTGCAAATATTAGTGTCCTGAGCAGATTTAGAAGGAGAACATTGTTTCCATTTTTTGCACAGGAGTGTGCACATACATACATATGCGTGCACACACATATGTATATATATGCATACATGTGTATTGTGTGTATGTATATATGTTTGTGCATGTGTGCACATATTGCTTTACATGTTGGTAAACATGTATAACTATATTTTACACACATATACATATATTACAGTTAACAGATAATAGTACCCCTCCTTTAGTACCCTTCCTTTTTACCGATCATCAAATTTTTGTTTGAATAAATTTAGCCTATGGCATTTTGATTTCATTTCTAAGAACCTAATAAAGTACTATATTCATTCATAAAGGAATATTCCCAGATTTATAGAATATTATGATATAGTATGCCACTTTTTCATTTGCTTTTCAATATATTATATTCCTCTACTTATTTTAATCTTGAATTAATAATTGATAGTCCTGCAAAATCTAAACTTGTATGCCTCCATATGTGAACTGCTACCTCTAACCTATTTTTTAACATCTGTCTTTGATTGATGGCAGTGTGGAGTTTGGCAACTGCATTTCTAGGTGATTAAAACTTTATGACCTTCTCTGGTTTAAAATAATTTTTAAAAATATTATATTGGAGATTCTATTGCTCTATATTTTGATCTCATTTCTCTTTCTTGCAATCTTCTTTTTATAATTTACTGAAACAGCTTGTTTCATTTATTTATTTATTTATTTTTACTTTTGATTTTCTAATTGACTGTTGACTCAAATTGACTCACTGAGCTCTATTTTCAAAGTTGGTTGTATGTTAAGTATTCATTTCATTTAAAAATATTTACTGTCATTTAATTAGTTTATTCTATTGTTATTTTATTCATGCTTTTCACAACTCCCCCTCTTCACTTTTACAATTTCTTTCTCAATTATCTTTTTGATGGTGTCAATTGTTTTGTTAAGAATGTCTACAAACCCTTTTTGACTACTCTTTTTAAAAATTTTATGAGTTTAAATTTTCTGTCTCTTAAATCAGAATTTTACTAAGCTTCTAAATTATTCAAGAAGCTGATAAGGTTGTTTTCTCTACATTAATAAGCTGGAGTACCTTAAATACACATAATTACATGAAGGAAGAAATTAGACTGACTTCCATATGAGGAATAACTGATTTAGTCAAAGTTTACAAAATCATAAATTTATAGATGGAAAGTACCTTAGAGATCAATTAATTCAATAATTTACAGTTTCAGCAATTTGTCTACAGTCCCCCTAGCTATTGTGCCATAGGAAGAATATGAACCTGGTTTATCTTGAGACAAAGACAAACCCTCTTTCTATTATTATTTACCTGGATGGAAAAAAAATGGCAGGGGGAAACAGGAAGACTGATAATTGTCTTGAAGAATACTACTCACTATATCCCTAGAGGGGAATATTACAACCAATGGGTAGAAAGTATGAAGGTAATATTTAGACTTCATTTAAGAATTGTGGAAGAGTGAGAAAGAAATTTATGAAAACTTTCTAATAGATTTAATATTAAATTGAATCAAATGACTAGGAAGAGAGTGGGTCTCACACATTAGAGGTCTGTAAGCAAAGGCTAGATGATTTCATGCTGGGTGTATTGTAAAGTATAGTCTTTGGAAGATATGGGCTCTATTGAAAGAACAGTGATAATATCAATACATATGTATTAATAGTATATATGTAACTTTTTAACTCATTTGTGGGGACATAGTTGTCATTATCAAAATCTTATTCCATTCTGGTCTTTTTTCTTGGTTTATTTAACCAACACCATTTGTTATATTAAGACCATACTTTTTTGTTTATTCATTTCTTCAATACCTTCAATTGTTTTTTTTTTTTTCCCAAGGTTTTACTGGTGATGATTTATTTCCTCTGCCTTCCGTTATTATTGTGGTTCTTTTTTTATTTACTTGGCACATTTGTTACTTTTTTTTTTTTTTAAAGCAATTGGGGTTAAGTAACTTGCTCAAGGTTACACAGCTAGTCATTATTTATGCGTGGGTGCTCATTTTCTGAGGCCGGATCTGATCTCAGGTCATCCCAACTCCGAGGCCGGTGCTCTTACTCACTGCGCCACCTAGCCGCCCCTTTAGGGCAATTGGGGTTAAGTAACTTGCCCAAGGTTACACGGCTAGGTTTTTGTTTTGTGTGGGTTAAGTGTCTGAGGCCGGCTCCGAACTCAGGTCCTTCTGATTCCAGGGCCGGCGCTCTAGTCACTGCGCCACCTAGCCGCCCCCATTTGTTACTTTTTTGAGGTGATGTATGGGAATGGAGCTTATACACAAAGTTTCTCTCGACCATATTGCCAGAAGTCTCTAGTGATCTTTCTACTCGACTACATAAATCCTCCCTTGAATTGTTACCACTAGAACTATAAAGACTTCAGAGACTGGAGTTTCCCATAGTCAACAAAAGTGGTTTTGAGGGTTGGTACTACAGAAATTATGTGGATTAAATGATGATTTTTCTCTATAGAAATAGGGAATAACCTTGAAATGAAAAGATAATAGTCAAGTAAAAATTGTCATAAAAACTTTGATTTATGCATTTGAAGGGTTATGTTAACTTCCAATATTGATATATAAAGACTGTATTCTCTGTGATTCAAATTTATAAATGTTTTTTAGGCAATCTTAGGGGTCTTTTTGGCAAGAATTGATGAATGGAATATGTTATCCATTGTATACATTTAGGGCTATCTTAATGTTCAAAGATCAGGTTTATAATAATGATGTGAAATGAACATGATTTATCACATACCCAGTATTTTGATATAATCCTCTTTGGCTATGCTCAGCCATGCCTTTCATCAATCTTGATGATGTTCTACTTATTCTACTAGACTTGGTTGGGTGAGCCATGAATACTACTCCACTGGTAAAGATCGATTGTTGCAAAAAAAAAATGACCCTTCTAATATCCCCAAGATTATGAATACCATTTCGTCATAGATGCAAATAGATATAATCTTTACCACACAGATATTCTATTTTCTATTTCTCAAAAACTGTTTGTGTGTGAGTGTGTGTTTATGTACACCCAGAAGGTTGAAAAGGTTGAAAATATACATTTGTATCTTCTTGGGTATTCTTTATAATTATAGTTACCCTATGACATTGATTCAATAATAATTAAAATGACTTCTTAAATGTTCAAATATTTTTAGAACAGTGATGTAAAACAAATAGAAACAGACCCCTGCCTCAATATATTGACTTAGAAAAAACACAAATTCCCTTTATTTATGTTGCGTTCTTTAAATATTAATTTTGGTAACATTTCCCCAATTAGATTTTAAACTCATTTGGCCACACTCAGTTTTTCATGTTTGTTTTTAGAATACATACATATGTACATACACACATATGTATATACACACATATATATATACATACATATATGCATATGCATGGGTGTATATATAATGCACATACACATGCATATGCATGTGTATATGTATGTATATACATACATATAAATATACACACGTGTGTGTATGCATGCATGTGTGGGCATACTTATATACACATGCATATAAACTTACACAAACAAATATGCTTCTGTGGTTAGAGCAATACCTTCATATCTCCCCCTATATGTTTGGTTACTATTTTTAAAAAGTATTAAAGAAATGCTGTTGATTTGAAAGGGGAGGGGTCATAAAGGTTCAAATTGTTGACATAACTTCCTGGTCACTTGATGTAAAACAACCACACCTAACAAAAAATATACCCTGATATGTCCTGGCAAAATAAAATGGGTAACAGATAATGGAGATTTGCTCACACAACTCAGTTTAAGGGTATCCTCAATGCATATCCGTGTTGAATATTCTCCTTCCATAGCTTAGCAAATCTCTTTTTGTTTACTTTTATTAGAATGATCTGTGCAAATCTCATTTCGTTTCAATATGAAACATAAATTACTGGGATACTGGCATGAGTCAGATTAAGTTCAGAACTCGATAGGAAAAGATACTAATGTTTAAGGTGCTTAAATTTTTTTAAAAAGGGGGAAAAAACCTTTGCTTTCTGATTTTTGCCTAAATTTAATTTCCTTGTAAATCATAATTTTATTTTTTTTGGTTCAAACCATGAATATCCTATCCAAAGATTAGACTTACTTCACTTCTTTAGGGCATGTGTTTGGTTGTTCTTCCAGCAATGTGGATGAATTTGCACTGACAACTATGTTGATTTTTTCTGCAATGTATCTACATATGTTATCTTCTCTGCCCAATACATGAATCATAACTCAGAGATATATGTTCCTTTTATTTCATGTATGTTTTGATATACTCCCTTGGAAATATGCAAGCTATATCTACTCCTCAGGGTTCTTTGATATCCTGAAGGAGTTTTGTGTGTGCATATGTATATGTGTATGCTTCTTTAATGACATTAATTTCAGTTGCCATTGGCTGTTTTCCCTTTTCTAAGAAGCCAGTTACTATTACTTCAGTTCCATTTAACCAATTACTATGAATTAGCTTTTAAAAGGACGTTCACCCTCAAAAAAAAAACATAGAAAGAATAAATATACAAATATCAATCTTGGTACACTGAAAACATACTCTCCCCTATACTACTTTTGTGTCTGAGGAGACAAGGCAGAAAACTTAGCTCAGAGTATTGGTCCCACAAAGTTTATTTCCCCATGTGGCATGGTGGTCTGATGTGTCCTTATGTAAGCTACTCCTAGCCTGGGGACAGAAGGGCATTCTAGAAAGAGGTTCTTTGCTTTATGGCAGCATTGATGCTAATGTCTTTTTCAAAACCCAGCCTGGACTTTAATTTCTGTATTCCTGTTCCTTGGTCTCTAGACTTTTGAAAAGTTGCAAAGTTGTAATAAAATTTAATTCACCTAGAATTGAAAAAAAAAAAAACACAAGAGCTGAGTCAAAGGCCCAGTTCTCCAAGATACATGGTCTTCATAGAAAGAATTCCTTGCAGCCTCCCCTCTTACAACATTGAATCTCACAATACGACATGAGCAAAGGAGTGGAACTACAGAGTAGCTGAAAGGACTGTGACAAAAGACAGGGTGGAAACAGGAGAAGGCCTTCTAAGTGTGTTTGCAGCCTTTTAAAGATCCATCAATTCAATACATGGTTTGCTAACCAGAACCAGTTATAGCATGACCATATATGCTCCATAATCTCTTATCTAACTCTCCTGGAATCAGGCTTTTAGCATCCCTTCATGGACAGATGAAACTCAAGGTAATCTACTCATATGCCAGATCCCTGATATACTTATTAGTATACAAGGCTCATCAAATAAAGTTAAAATTCATTGCCTGGCATTCAAGGTCCTTCACAATTTAGCACAGACTTTCAGTAGGGTCCAAATCCTATTACTTCTTTTCACATTTACTATGCTTAAGACAGATCACCATCTACAAGGTCAGATATGCAAAATTACAAGATTTCATAATTCAGAGAAACTCACAAGCCTCCCTGTACCTGAATAAGAATCTACTGTACCCAACTAGTTGTACTCCATCCTTTTCTTATAGACTTCCATGGCAGAGAAAACTAAAAGCTCACAAGGTAGATTTTATTTTTATTCAGCTAATATTAAGAAGTGCTTCTTTTTACGTGTTCCTGAATTAAAATATGATTCTTATTATACCCATTGGTTCTTGTTCTGTCATTAGGAACCAAATAGAATAAGCCTATTTTCTTTCCTACATGGTTGTATTTTAACTATTTAGAGGCTGCTATTATGTCCTACTTTTCAACTAATATTTTTTTGACTTTTGAAGTTTTACATAGTTTATTCATGTCTAGGTGAAAAATTATCTTCACAGATAAACATAATCCATAGTGCCTTTGAATCCTTCTTTTTGCCAGAACTGACATTTGCCTTTGCAGTACCCCTGACTTTCTTCATTCTGTTCTTGCGTTCCTTAAACCCAAATCACTCTGGCCCTCCCTCACTGGCCAACAATTGGTCCCAGCCCAACCTCAATTCCTCATTATTTGGGTCATGTTGGCTCAGAATGAGTGTAAATAGCACTTGTTTCTGTTTTGGCCAGAAATCTTGAAGGTATTCTACTCCCAGATTGATTTTTGGGGGGTAGGTAAAAGATGGCATCTTTTGTCTCATTTCTTACCTAGCCTTAATCACCCAATGGGTATTGCTTCAGACAAACTAAGACCTGCGAAAGATGTTAGCTTAAAAAGTCCAAGGTCTCCCACTCCATCCAGGGTTGTCTCTAGTCATCCAGATACATGTCTTGCCGCTGGATCCAGATGATTTTGTAGGAAAGAGTGAGGCTGTTGATTTTGTACAAACTTGCCTCACTTAAACCCAATTCACTTGCAAGACATCACCATCCTGATGTCATTGGTCCTCCTCTTTGAGAATGAACAACAAACAGGAATATGCAGAAAGGAAGGAAGGAAGGAAGGAAGGAAGGAAGGAAGGAAGGAAGGAAGGAAGGAAGGAAGGAAGGAAAGAAAGAAGGAAGGGACTTATAATTAGTTCATCTAGGTTTGATGCCAGGTTCTGACAGTTGGTTCATTATGTGATTTTCTATTACCATACCTGAGCAATGGAGCAATAATTATAAGAGAGCTTTAGGCATCCAACTGTGCTGAAGAAATATTGTATTCAACCCATCATGTGAGAAATTAGCTTTTAGGAGACAGCTAGGTGACACAGTGAATAGAGCACTGGACCTGGAGTCAGGAGGGCCTGATTTCAAATCTAATCTCAGACACTTAACACAAAACTAGTCATGTGACCTTTGGCATGTCACTTAACTCCAATTGCCCTACCTCCCCCCCTCCAAGAAGCAAAGAAAGAAAGAAAGGAAGAAAACAGGAAGGAAGGAAGGAAGGAAGGAAGGAAGGAAGGAAGGAAGGAAGGAAGGAAGGAAGAAAAAGTTTTTAGACAGTGTTATGTATTTTATGGGCTTATTATTTATAGTTTCTAAGACATGCAAAGAAGTCATCTCTTCAGAAGTTTTTAGGCAAAATGATGGGGGTTTTTAGTAGCTTTTCATTCTTCCAGAAATTTTAGTGAGTATTAAAATGGAAACAAAATCAACCTTGATCATTTAACGCTGGGCTAGCCAGAGGTTTAGTCTAGTTTCAATCTCTCATGGCCCAACAGTACAGATAATGTGACTTTAACCACAGAGACTTTTAAAGTACAATGCAATAGAGTAAAAATAAGTAGTAGCAAAATACAAATTCAAGTTCCCTCTGTGCTGCATCATGTCTACTGAGTAAGGTACCAGTTGCAAATATCATACAAAAGTATATTGACAGTAAAACCATTTTAAATGAGTTAAGTGATCACTTCACAGGAAAAGGGAGATTCACTTAATTAAACCATAGCTCTGGGGAAGCTAGTGGAGAGATTGCCAATATAAACAATTACATAGTAAGTGCAATGTGCACTGTGCTATAATGTGTAGATTTTGCTAACTTTTTATTTAGAGTAATTGCCAATGATTATCTTAAAACATAGCAATACAATATGCAATTCATTGTAAACATCAATATTTCAAGGGAAATAGACTTTTATTAAATACCTGCTATGTGCCAATTACCACATTCAGAAGTGAGGATGTAGCAATAAAGGAAAGCTTTCCCTGCCTTCAAAGAGCTTATGTTATGCTGGAGTATAATTTATCTAGTTATATTTTAGGCAAAAAGAATATTTAAGAAAAGTCATAGAACCAGTCAGCCTTTTAGTCCATAATCACTTATTTAGGTCCCATTATGTGACAGTTGGTATGCCAAATTTAGGTAATTATGTATACCAAGAAGGATGGGAAGATGATATGAATTGAAGCAATGGTAAGTGAGGGGAAATATAAAAATAGTGTTTAGAATAATTCCAGTTATTCAAATGGGAAGAACTGAATATTGTAAAAATATAAATAACAAGTTTGTCACCAAAGAAGAGTTATGAGACAGTACTTTCCCGTGACACTCTGTGCAAAAGCAGGGAAAATTAAGCATAGAATAGTGCACAACTCTCACTTTTTTTAAGTGTTGATTAATTTTGCTGAACCATCTTTTTTACTTTGTGTTTGCTTCTTAAATTTTTTGTGTTATGAAAGATGGCTCTCTAGGAGGGAGAGAGTTGAGGAAGAAATATTTGGAATTATAAATTACATAAAAATAAAAGACATTAATACATTTTTTCTAAAAATAAAACTAAAATTCCACTTGGTTGTTTGCAAAACACTTTGCACATAGAACACACAGACCCAGATCCAGACCCCCACACACACATACACATCCCTCTAAGTCATTACCCCCTTCAAGTTTTTCAACATGTGTAAAATCATTATGTAAGGGGGCAGCTAGATGGTGCAGTGAGTAAGAGCACTGGCCCCAGAGTCGGGAGGACCCAGGATCAGTTCCATCCTCAGAAAATGAGCACCCACACATAAATAATGACTGGTCATGTAACCTTGAGCAAGTTACTTAACCCCAATTGCTTTTAAAAAATCATTATGTAAGAATTAATCAGAAGCAAGTAATAGCATATTTTAATGAAAGTCATCTTATTACACATCTATTTAGAAATAAACTTTGCAAAAAGACTGTCATTAACTACAAGTGATATAAAACCAGTCTCAGATCTATACAGAAAAGAAAGCTTGAAACTAGACTGTTATGACGACCTATTCTAACAAACATATTTTGTGATTTTATCAAACTTGAAATTGATGTGAGTGAAATGAAGCAATGATGATGATTTATCTGCCCAGTAGAATACAAGCTCATTAAGGAGCAGACAAGTCTCACTTTTGCATTTGCATATTTTGTGAAAAGCATAAATGCATGAAGTAATGGTTAGAGAACCAGTCACAGAGTCTGGAACACCATGGTTCAAGACTTACCTCTGATACTGGTAGTGTGATCTTGTGTAAATCATTTAAACTTTCCAAGTTCTATGTAGCTCATCAAAATAAATATGCTGTAAAGAAGTCTCTGATCTCTGTTAAAAGGGAGTCGTATCCATCAGTGAAATCACAAGTCCCCATATTGTGTATGTACTTATGTATATTCATGTCTCCTCTTATAGGATATATTCTCCATGAGAGATGGGCTTTCTCCATTTTAGGCTTTGTCTCCCCAGTCCCTAACATAGTGGCTGACATTTTGTTGGTGCTCAATAAATGGTTTATTTTTTGTTGTTTTTTTTTTCAATGGTGAGAAATATTATAATCCCAGGTTGGTACAGGAAAAACAAAACAAAACAAAACAAAACAATAAGACAGTATTTTGCATCCCCTCAGGATGTTAAAGAGAATAAAAGTCTCAAGAAGACTTACTCTCATGCCATCTCCAGAACAGTATTTAGAGGTGAGGAGTATCCAGATAAACATTCAAATAGAAGTATAAAAATCAAATGACAGAGCCTTTATATTTCTTCTTGTTATGTTAACTTTTTGTCCTTCTATATGTTCCTAGTATTTGTAGAAAACACAACTAATTCAGGTCAGAGTAGTTTGTACATTGTTTAGTGATCCAAATTGAAACTGACTAGGAAAAAATAGTTTCTTAAGGAGCAGTAAGTTGCAGGATCACCATAGCAACAAGAAACTAAAAATGTTGTATTGAGGTTAGCTGATCTAGTGTCTACAATGAATAAACATTTCAAAAGGTTAATTCTTCAGTTGGTCTATGATCTCATAGAACAAGCTACTCTTTCCATTATGTTCAATGCAACCACTCTTGGCTACCCTTTCCTATGACATTATTAGCCTCGTCGTGCTGTAAATCAGTCACAAGCAGCCCAATAATTGTGCTTGGGGCTTTCAGTCTTTTTTTTTATTATTATTTCATGGATATCAAAGAAACAATAGAATTCTCCATTGTTTTTCCTGCACATCCCTTATTCAACAAAACTACTTTTATTCCTCCCACCCCAAGGAAAATATTTGAAAGTATATGATCTCCTTTAATCCTCATGTGCAGACTAACCAATCCCATTTTTTGTCTCTTCCCCATCATTTAGTTCATCACCAACTGCCAATTTCAATTGTATGAAAACTGTGGAATTTCATTAATGTTAGCCTCATATAACCAGAGTAGTTTAAGGAACTGGGGGGTGTTTATCTTGGAGAAAGCAAAGCTGTCTGAAAATTTAAAGGAATAACATATAGAAGATGAATTAGATTTCTGATTGTTCCCAGACTGCTGAACCTGGAGCACTAGATAAAATTTATAAAGAGGCATATTTAGAATTGACATCCGGGAAGGTGGGGAACCTTCTCAGAATTAGGACTATTTAAAATTGCAATGTATTACATCCAGATGTGGAAGGATCTCCTTAAACTTCTTAGAGCAAATGTTGGAGAATCTACTTGTCAGGGTTTGAGGTTTATTTTATATATGCATTGGAAAAGATGGCCACTGATATCACTTCCAACTTTCAAATTTTGTGATTCTGTTAAGAATCAGAATTTTGAAAGTGTCATTTTTTTTCTTTTTCAGTGATTGAACAATATAGAAGACTATTATCTCTCTACTCCTTTGCTACTATTTAATTCTAAAAGATCCTGCATCTTTTTAGGGAATTAAAAAAATAACAAAGAAAATAAAATTTATTAAAGAATCATGAGACCACAAGATCTAAGTTATGTAATGTCTAAGGAAGTCATGTTTTATATATCCATTCTAATAAAGAGAGAAAGAGGGTGCTTATGGAGAGAGTGCAAAGGGTTTGCTTGGATTATACAACTTGGATGAGTAATTGCAAATCCATCCCAGATGGACAAGTTGCTGTTCTCAGACAAAGGAAGTCTGAGTTGGTAAGGTGGTAAAGTTTGCAACACTCCATTTAGCCCTGTATCTTACCAGGTGCCATAGATATAATCTCAATAACTGAAAATTATAATTGGCACCTTTTAATTGAGACATCAATAATCTAATGATTTTCACGTTAATAGATATTCTGAGAATATTTTTACTTTGGTCTCCACAGCTCTGAGTGAAAAGGGCATCTGGCAAATGTTCATTGAAATGTATTAATACAAGCACCATTAATCCATTTCCGTAGTTGAGATAAGATGGATTCAAGAGAAAATGACTTCAAAACTTGCCTTAGATAAGTCACTAAATGTGTGGTAAAATAGGTAAAATAATCAATCCTTCTCAGTCTCTGTTTCCTTATCTGTAATCTGAGATAATAATAGTAACTACCTCAAGGGATTTTTGAGAGGAAGAAATCAGATAAGGTGTGTAAACTGACTTGCAAATCTTAAAGTGCCACAAAACTTCTTATCATCATCATCATCACCCTCACCATCATCATCATCATCATCATCATCATCATTTTATTACCATACCAGATGATATACAGTCTTATTGCTCCAAACATTCACTGGGAAGGTATCAGATGTTTTTAATTTTTAAGGCATATTGCATAGTGGAAAGAAAATTCTATACTTTTTGGAGATGGATGACAGAGTTATTTTGTTTTCTGAGTCTGGCCTCCAAAACTGGTTAAATGTGTTCCTATAACCAAGCCACTGATCAAACTCTGATGAACTATTTCTTCATCTTTAAAGTGGGAATACTTGCCCTTCTTACCTTAAGAGGCTTTTATGGGACAAGTATATTTTAGCCCAAACATGCATTAAAATCATCATTTTTGTTGCTGTCACTAATTTGATTCGTGTCTGTAGCAGCAAGCACCCCAATATCCCCAGGGTAGCTGCCAACACAGGTTCTTAGATCTGCTTGTCAAAAGGAAAGCAACTCAAAATGGGTTAACAAGCTTACTTTAATCAAACAAACATACATTACCTAGTTCAGGGGGAAAAGGTCAGCACCCCAAACTTCAGAGTTACAGAACTTACAGATCAGACAGGCTTCCAAACTGTCCCAACATTACATGCATCAATACCAAATCACAGTTACCAGAGAGGGAAGCATCAACATCTGGGTTTTCAAAGCAGGGGGGGGGGGGGGTCTCAACAACGGCTTCCCAGAATCTCATCTGGTCAAATCACACAACACTTCTCAAAGTGAGCCCCAAAGCAAAGCCTCTCATCAGGGTTTATATAGTCTTCTCCTAGCTCAGAGATTGTAACAACCTCCTTGACCCACTGCCCAATCACAAAGTATCAAGGTGTGGGCTTCCCTGAAAAAACAAGCCTCTTCCCAACACGGGCTCCAGGTGCACTTAAGCTATGGGCAGGGAAGATCTTTAAATTTGCATTTCCATTACAGTGTCCTAAATCCTTCACATGTTTCTAGCACTTTGGGTTGACCAGTGAGTATTGAAAAAGGATTACTGTGGTGGCCAACCCCATGCTTCTAGCTAGAATGAAGTAATGCCCTCAGCACTCTATCCAAGCTGTCTAAACTGGCCTTCATACACAACACTAGATCTCTTGTCTCTGTTCCTTTCCCCTGGCTAACTCACATGCCAGGTCATCAATTTCTCCTCATTTCCGTATATTAGTGTCCTTAGTTTTCTACAAACAATAATGTGCACATCCCCAATGAGCCCCTTCCTATTGCCCTGGATACTAGTGATGCCCAGAAATTGCCTTGTATTTATTTTAGGTAAAATTCAAATACACTTATCTCATATTTTCTTTTTTGTCTCTGTGTGGCATTTTATAATTTCAAGTTTCTTAATTTTTCAAGGTTAAGAGCTCTTTCTTCTACTACTTTTTATGTCCTGCACAGTGAACAGTGCAGGCTAGGTGATTAATAAATGCCTGCTGGTGCTCTCCCTCCTGAAATTAAGAGGAAAAATTTCACTACAAAGCTCTATTGGTCTGTAATCTCCAGAGCAGGTTTTAGAGGCTGGAAGGATTCACGTAAACATTGCAATGGTGGGGAACTAAACCAAGTGAAATGAACAAGTGTGTCAGGCTTCCTCTGTACTCAGATTTAATGATAATAAACAAGGCATGGATGACCCTAAGGTTTAGGCCCAAACTGATTTGTAAAATAGGTGAAGTGTGAAACTTCAGGATCTCAGCATTCCCCTTTCTGTATCCCCTCTTCCTCCATCTTACTCTCTCTCCTCACTAGTCTGGCTGCCTGGCTTCTCACATCTTTTCATGCCACTCTGACCTCCCCCCTCTTTACTTCTCTCCATCAAACAGTACCTGCCCTACATTCCATTCCCTCAGAGCCCTACAGCTCTGATAAATGATTAGAGCCAAGGCATTAGTGGATGGCAATAAGCTAATTTGTTACCCCAACCAGTTAACATTTATAATATAAGAGAAGCCTTCAGTGCCTTAATCCAAAGGCACTAATTAGTTCTGCATGGCAAGGAGTTCTACTTTAATATGTTCTCCCAACTCCAAAAGAGAGTTTTGCTTTTAAAAGTTACTTTCTAAAGGCAATTTAGAACTATGTGGCAAATAGAGTGACCAACCCGTCCCATGTTAAGGTAGCCTGGGCTACCAGGCCCAGCTCAGCAACTTCTCACTGGAATGACTAAATTCAATAAATTTCTTTTATCATGTTGTGGTTAATAGCCAAGATGAATTTGATATGAACTCAAATTGAACAATAGGTAATCATAGGGGATAAAGCTAGAAATTACCTTGGACATCATTCTATTGACATTCTATATATCCCATCACCACTTTCCAGATAGGGAAACTGAGACCCACATATATAAGTTGCTTTTGGTGCCTCATATCCTGGAATCCCAAAGTCATTGAGGAAAGCATAGAAAAAGTTTACTATGAAAACATTTAAAAAAACAACAAGAATTATGAAACTAAAAGTGATCACCATTATTTAGGCCACTGGTTTTATTTTACAAATGAAGAAATGGAGGCCTGGAAAGAGTCAGGGATTTGCCTGATGTCACACACCAAGAAAGCTGGCAGAGTTAAAACTTCTACTTTGTCTCCTACCGCCCTCTTCAGTATCCTTTGGATTGTCCTGTGCCGTTTCATAAAAGGTCAAGAAAGTTCATGCTTAAAACTAGGCTCATGAAAGCTGATTGTTAAATTTGCACTGTAACAACTGATACCTCAAAAACTGGCAGATGCTACAAATAGAAACTTGATTTATTGTTTTGTTGATTTGTAGATATGATAATGGCAGAAAAATGTTTAATTTGCAAATTAAAATCTAAAATATGCATTATATTTATATATGTGTATATATGTGCACATATGATATATATGCATACATAAATGTCACACGTTGTGTAGACATGTTCACATATGTGTAGAAATATGTGAGTGCATACATATGTGTGTATATATGATACAATTATGTGTATATTCCCCCAGAAAGCCAGTTAAACATTTATACTCCTGCTTGAAACATATAAAGGGAAGGCTAAAATACCACAACACTTCTTTCTTCTGTTCTTTTCCCCTCTAAAAGCTAGAACCACATGGGTGATTTTGTGTTTCATGATGATAAGTTTGGTTTTGTTTTTCTGTTGAGGTCTTGACTATGACTACATGTCAAAAGATAACCTCCTCAATATTACAGGGTATTCTCAAACTCCATTAATGGAGATAAGTGGAAGCAAGGGAAATATGTGGCCATTCAAAGAGACCGTTGATAGACAATTCACACAGACTTCTCACACGTGGCCTTATTTTTTTGACACCTATTAGATTTCACCTTATTTTGATTCAGTTCAATTCAACAAAGATCCATCAAGTCCTTTCTGAGTTAAGGGAACTTCATTTTGTGAGGAAGTATCAGAGAAGACTTTGGAAAGGAGAGGGCCTTAAAGTTTGTCAGTGAAGTAGGAAAATAATCCCCCAAAGGAGTTATGTATGCAGGTATTAGAGGGAGAAACATTTCAGACACAAAGTAAAGTATGTAAGTAGATGCAAGAACAAAGAGGCAAAGGGATGCAGGAGGGGATTAAGGAATAGTAAGCTGTTCTGACTGAATCATGAAGTTTCCTAAGGGAAATAATGGAAAATGACTTTAAAAAGGCAGAATAGAGCCTTATTTGGGAGTTTCTTAAATGCCTGGCTAAGTAATATTTTTTTTTCATTTTTTATTAAGTGAGCAATAGGGAGCTACTGAGCATTTATGAGTAGGGGAATTATAATTGTATATTGTGGATAAAAAATTACATGTATACATATACAGACATATAATGTGTGTGTATGAATCTGTATGTGTATATATTTGAATGAAACTAAAGAGTGGCTTTGAGAGGGATTAATGGAGGTATATGACATCTTTCTGGTATCAAAGCATTGTTTACCAGAGCAGTTGCAGTGGCAATACCATCAGCAGGTCAAAACAGTAGCAGATTGATCAAAAGGGAGCAACTTCCAAAAAAGAAATCACTATATGAGAGAATAATCTTGTAATTGGTAATGCTGAAGTGAAGTGAAATATAAAATAGCTAATTATCTAGAAATTTTCCAATAAGGCTTTCATACTAGTCTTCCAACTGATGATCATTCTATAATTCTTTTTTTTTTTTTTGGAGGGCAATTGGGGTTAAGTAACTTGCCCAAGGTCACATGGCTAGGTTTTGTTTTTTTTTTTTTTTTATAATTTTTAGTTTTCAACTTTATTTATTTTTTTGCCTTTTTTTTTTTTTTTTGGTGGGCAGTTGGGTTTAATTAACTTGCCCAAGGTCACACGGCTAGGTTTTTGTTTGTGTATTCGTTACGTGTCTGAGGCCTGATCCAAACTCAGGTCCTTCTGACTCCAGGGCCGACGCTCTACTCACTGGGCCACCTAACTGCCCCCATTCTATAATTCTTTATTTTAAAATTATTCCTCCTTACTTTTTAGTAATAAAACTGCTTTTCACTTCTTATTCATGTTTTTACTCTGTATACCTCATTTTATTTCCCTTTCCCCACCCTCCCCCACTCCAGGGAACACATCTTAGGTTAGAGCCAAAAATATAATTGAACCTCAGAAATGTAAGTGAGGTTGGAATTGAAAGTCTAGGAGTCTAGCTAGGGTGTTTTTGTTTGTCTGTTTGTTTGTGCTCTAACCCTCTCTAGACATTCCCAGAGCAATGAACCCAGGACAAACCAGGATAGCAAGTAAATAACAGTAAAGTGTGAAGGATGCCAGCCCATGGAGCAGTAGCAGCCTATGATGCTTGACTTGCTGCAGTGCTTACAGCCTGATGGAATTGATGCTTTGATTGCCATTGCAGAATTAAATCTAAAAGAACCCTAGATTTCCTTGAATTTGATATCACTAAGAGAAACAGATCCCACAGAATCATATTGACTTAGAAAACTACACAGAAACACACATATGCATATCTATATCTCTATTACACATATTTAGTATTTTTATTTGTTAAAATTTTAATCTGTTTCAGGGTGTGCTTGGGAACTCTATGTGTGGCATCAGGCTGCTAAAAGTGTTTGTCACCTCCTTAGACCAACCTCCTTATTTTATATTTGATAGCACTTGGGTCCAGGGATGGTAAGTCCTTCGCCCAGGTCACACTTGAAGTGTGTGACAAAGGCAATGTTGATTTATTTGCCTGTTTGTTGGTTTGTATTTCATCTGGACAGTTTATCCCATTTCTCCAGTGATGCAAATCCCCAACTCATTTGTGACTTATAGGTTTAGAGAATTTCCTGAAAGAATAAGAGTTTCAATGAACTGTCCATGGTCATGAAGCTTGGATATGGCAGGGGAAAGACTTGAGCCCAGGTCTTCCTAGATCTGAATCTCTATCCACTACAGTATATTAGCCCTTAGCTGTATATATATTTAGTATTATTTTTAGCAATGTCTGAATTAAAGTGATCTCCTTTGCTTGGGAAACAGAGAGCGTTCAAATTTCATTAACAAAATTAGCAAAATATCTTTGACAAACAATGGGTAAGCAAAATATTTTTGTGTTCGTGTTTTCTGAAAGAAGGTAACACTGGTAAAGTGAGGTTGGAAGAGTCAAAAGTCAAACTGCAGTGAAGCCCTGTCCCTGGACTCTTGTGTATAAAGCTTCTGCCACATGAGTGATTCATGTAGACATTTAATTAAAAGAACATTATGTGAACTTGCTGAGGCTTCAGGAGTCCCAAATCCAGAAGCATTTTTACCCAGTGGGTGAATTAATTGCTTAATAATATAAATAATGCATTCACTCAGGAACAATCCTAGTCCTTATTGGCATCATGATAATTCCAGTTGGTAATCATGAGTGTTATTATTACTAGGATTCAAACAAAGCAGAGAGAAAATATTTACATTTTACTGAATGATCCAATGAGGGCAGTTAGGTGGCATGGTAGAAAGTGCAGCAGCCCTAGAGCCAGGAAGACTAATTTTCCTGTGCTCAAAAATGACCTCATATACTTACTAGCTATGTGACATGGATCAAGTCATGTAAGCCTTTTTGCCTAGTTCCTTAACTGTAAAGTGAGCTAGAGAAGGAAATGGCAAATCACTTCAATATCTTTGCTGAGAAAACTGCAAATGGGTTCGTGAAGAGTTGGACCTCAGTGGAACAATTAAATGACAATGAATAAGTCAATGCATCAGAAACTACCATTGTTCTTTGTTTTGCACCAAATGTGTAATGTTTCCTGCCTTTTAGCTACTTTAGATAATATAGTAAGTTAGAGGAAAAAAAAACAGCAGAATGTAGCCAAGATGAGTCAAGGTCTTGAGTACACACTATATGATGATTAGTTGCAGAAATTTGGGATGTTTCACCTGGAGAAGAGAAGATACAACTGGGAAATGATAGCTTTCTTCAAATATTTGATGTACTCTCTCTGAAAGACAAAAAAGGATTTGTTGTGGTTAACCCCAGGAGAAAGAAGCAGGAGAAATTGAGAAGTTTCCAGGCCAATTTCATTTGGATGTCAACAAAACTCCCTTATATTTAGTGCTTGCACAATCACTCCAGGTGAAAACTGAGGTAGTTATGATCAAAAATATTGTTAAAGGGAGTTGAAATTAGAATGAGTTGCCTCTGAAGGCCATAAATTCAAGTAAGTGGTTTAAATGTCCATTTTCTAGATATTTTTAGAGAATACTTTCAGGAACCATTTACGCTATTTACCCTCTCAGGTATTATCCAACTCTTAATTTCTTTGATCACTGACAGGTATAATACCCACTTTGCCAAACATTATTTCTCTAGAAAACCAAAATGAAATCATGTATTATTAATCTGCCTGAATACAAAGGATAGTGAGAAAACTAGAGACACTATGACTTTTACCAGAGTCCATTTCTGTTATTCTTTTTTTTTTTTCAGTTAACAAGGTTACTTTAATCAAACAAACATATATTACTTAGTTCAGGGGGGAAAGGTCAGCACCCCAAACTTCAGAGTATACAGACAGATCAAACAGACAGGCTTCCAAACTGTCCAACCATTACATCAATACCAAATCACAGTTATCAGAGAGGGACCCATCCACATCTGGGTTTTCAAAGCCGGGGGACTCTCAATGGCTGCCCAGAGTCTCATCTGGTCAAATCACATAACACTTCTCAAAGTGAGCCCCCCATTTCTATTATTCTTAAGAAGACTGATTATTTTTCATATAGATTACTCTTTTATTATTTTTTCCTGATATACCTGTCTATACAAACCAAATCCCCCATTTAGCAATGGAATCATCAACAATAACAACAGCATTACATCATTAACAAAACATTAAGTAAAACACTGACAAAGTTACTGTGTTTGACAATATGAGAATTTTTATTCTTTGTGCCTTGGATTTCTATTAATAGTAAGGGAAATAAAAATATTTCAACACCTGTTCTATGGTACCAGGCAATTTCACTACCACTACTCTGAGTTTGGCTGATGGATTTACTTGTCTCAGATTGACTTGAAAGAAAGACTTTACCATTTGATGTCTATTCATTTTTACTTTCAATATTTTTCACCGTTTCAAAATACATGTGTTTTCCATCAACATTCCTTTTCTTTGAATTATTTAAAGTATTATTTTGAGAAGAGGTTCATAGATTTCACCAGATTGCAAAGGGGGTTCATGATCCAAAAGAAAGTATAAAAATCCCTGACTTAGACTAATATTTAAATTGGTTTACATTCTCCAATGCACCTTCTAACTAATATGTGTGTGTGTGTGTGTGTGTGTGTGTGGTGTGTGTTTGTGTGTATATATAATTTTGGGGGGGGGGGTCCAGGGAGGAGACTGCATGGAATGGGGAATTTGTGGTGGTATGGATTTGAAGTGCATGTTCACGTCTCTCTCATCCTCAAATAGCTTTTATTTGACTCATTCATCCCTGCTAACTCTCACCCTATATTTTTCTTTCCTATTGTGATTAACTTCCTTGAGAAGGATACCCAAAGTAGTAGCCTCTGTATCTCTGTCTTCCTCTCTCTCATTTTAAGTTTCCAGAGTCTGGGATCCAACTTCAACAGAAATTGCTCCCTCAGAAGTTATCTGTGATCTTTTAATTGACAAGTCTAATGTCTTCTTCTCAGTCCTCATCTTCCTTCTGCTGTGCTCTCTCTCTCTCTCTCTCTCTCTCTCTCTCTCTCTCTCTCTCTCTCTCCATTCCTTTCTGGTTCTCCTACCTATTTGATCTCTCTTCAGTTGCTTTTGCTGAATCTTCACCCAGGTCATTCTTGCAACCAGTGAATATTTTCCTGGACTCTATCCTGGGCCCTATTTTTCTCTCCCTTTATAATATTTGATATGTTGTCATCTACTTGCATGCATTCACTTATCCATCTTTCTGCTCATGATTCTGTAACCTTATCTATCACTAACCTTTCTACTTAATTCTACTTAATGTCTTTGAGACATCTCTGAATGGATAGCTAGTATACATCTTAAATTCAACATATCCAAAACTGAACTTATTAACTTTCCCCCTAAACTCTCTCCTTTTCCTAACTTTCCTGTTTCCATTCAAAGTGTTACATCTTCCCATTCTCTGAGGCAAATGACCAAAAGTTCATCTTCAACTCCTCATGATATCTCATTCCCTGTATCTAATATGTTGTCAGGGCACATCTGTTTTTCATCCACAACATATCCCACATCGACCTCCTCTGACACTATCATCACCCAGTTCAGTTCCTCATCACCTCATGTGTTAACTATTGTAATAGCCTTCCGGATGATCTTTCAATCTCAAGTGGCTCCCCACTGCAGTACATCGCTGAGTCAGTTACCAACATGATCTTCTGAAAGTACATGCCTGACCTCTCAGTTCCATACTGAGTAAATTTGAGGGCCTTCCTACCACCTCCAGTATCAAATATCAAATACTCTGATTTTCAAAGCTGTTCATAACTGCCTCCCCCTTATGTTTCCACTTTTCTTATACTTTATACTCCCCTTGACTCTGCCACATATTCCTCAATCCAGTTCTCTTGGCAACCAACAAGCCATTTCATCTCCAGACTTCAGGCACCTTCACTATCCTTTCCCCATGCCTAGAATGTTCTGCCTCCTCATCTTCACCTCACAGACTCCATGTTTTCCTTCAAGTCATAGCTAAAACCCTTCCTTATACAGGAAGCTCTTCCCCATGCCCCTTTGATTCTGGTCTCTTGCCTTTGTTGACTATCTTCAATGTATCCTTTATATAATGTGTGTATACAATTTTGTTTTATTACATATTCTCGAGGATTAGATTGTGACCTCCTTTAGAGCAGGAGATATCTTTTGTCTGTCTTTGAATTCCTAGAGAATAGAACATTTCCTGACACATAGTGGATGCTTATTGAATGATTATTGACTAGCTGACTTTTTACAGAAAATGTACTTAATATAGATTTCTTAAATTAGAATGTTGAATATGCCATGACAGGATAAAGCATCTTCTTATATAGTCACTCATATGATAAAACCATGTAACCATTTCTCTTTGGGAATGTTTCCTATTTAGTTGATAACTAACTGTATATGATTTCTAGCTCATTTTTTATTTTCAAATTCTCCATTGATGGAGGTGATAATAGCCCCCTGAAGTCCAGGGGGGAAAAAGTTTATGTTCTTGCTTTGAATTAGTTTATTCTGAATTAAAATTACATTTGGGAATTGAAAATGCAAGAAAATAAATTTTCTTTTTTCAGTCTATGAACAAACAGAGAAAATTGAAGGCTCAGTTAGTTTTAAAATATCCTAGAAATAACTGGATTAAATTAGTGTTCAAATATCAAGTTGTGTATCAAAATTGTCAAACATGTATCTAAAACATTCCAAATCATATATGGAATATGAAGGCAACTAAATGTATGTATAGTTAAAATTGAACACCTTGCTTGGCTAATTTTAGATGCCTTTTTAAGTGTTGGTTAACCTACTAAAACAGTGCCATCAAATTATTTGCTAAATGTCTAGCAACTCAAGCAATGAACTTATTGAAGAAGGAATGGGTTGCTTCATGACTAAGAGGCTCCAAGTTTTGTTTTGTTTTGTTTTTTAAGCAATTGGGGTTAAGTAACTTGCTCAAGGTTACACGGCTAGTCATTATTTATGTGTGGGTGCTCATTTTCTGAGGTCGGATTTGATCTCGGGTCATCCCAACTCCGAGGTCGGTGCTCTTACTCACTGCGCCACCTAGCCGCCCCGAGGCTTCAAGTTTTAATGAGAGGAACAATGACTCTCAGGAGAACTTGAAATTCAATTTCATTTCCACTATCTGTGTAACATTAGACAAGTCATCTTATTGCTTTGTGCTTAGTTTTGTCATTGGTAATAGAGTGTCTGATTATTTGATCTTTAAATTATCTACTGACTTGAAAATATATAATCTTTATTCAGTTAGACGAAATAACTGAATCACCATCTAGATTTTTTTAATTTTAATTTTTTGTTTTTGCTTTTTGGAGGGCAGATGGGGTTAAGTGACTTGCCCAAGGTCACAAGGCTAGTTTTTGTGTTAAGTGTCTGAGGCCAGATTTGAACTCAGGTCCTCCTGAGTCCAGGGCCTGCGCTCTATTCGCTGTGCCACCTAGCCAACCCCACCATCTGGATTTTTGATGCAGCTGCAATATTAACATTAAACATAAAAATGAATTGTGGTTTTAATCAGTAAGCATTTGTGTAGCACTAAGCATGAGTCAGGCATTGTAATAGATACTAAATGTAGGACTACTGCTATACCAATGACTACTACTACTGCTGCTGCTACCACCACCACCACCACCACCACTACTACTACTACTACTACTACTACTACTACTACTACTACTACTACTACTACTATTACTACTATGACTACTATACTAAAAATAATTCCTTCTCTCAAGGAGCTTACATATTAATGTATACTGAGTAACTTCAGAAAAAAGGTTCTTCTGGTTCTGTATTTTAATTGTATTCATTAAAGTTGTTTTGGATATTAAAATTTTACTTTAAATCAGAAAAATAAATAAAAAAACTTTTTTGACTTGGGATTTTAATTATTTTTGACCAATAATTTCAGCCATTATTTAAACTAAAAGTAATTAAAACTATCCTAACAAAAATAACTATGTATCAAATAGAAAATTTGAAGTATAATATAATCCTTTTTTAATTAAAAGCTCACTTGTTTAAATACCAAAATTACTTCATTCCTATTTTCCAAATACCAAAGAATACTCCTTATTTCACATAATCTAGCCTTCTTCATGTTGAGATTCTTTTCAATTGTAGGGAATGTAAAATAGAACACACATTTTATCCTTCAAGCACAGCTGCTTTTCTAAGTGAGCCTTAACAACCTGCCATGTCCAATAAGATATTCGACATTTGTTATTTTTTGAATGATAATTACAAGTGAACCTACCCTATAAAGGACATTTAATTTACAAAGCTTCGAGAGACTTGTTTGTGAGAGTTTTAAAATCTAGGGCATAGATTAATTAATACAACTTAATTTTGTAATGACATGTCAAGGAGCTCTAGTCTGATGCAGTAAAATTCAGGCAAATGGAAAAATCAGTGCATTCTAAGCGTCTTAGAGAGAACATAGATTTGGAGAAAGAAGACCTGAGTTTTAGTACATGTTTTCTTCTTAATGCTTGTGTAAACTTAGTCAAAAGATTTAATTTTTTTCTGGGTTTCTGTTTCCTCATCAGCAAAATGAAGGTGTGAAAGATGTTTAGATTAAATTTATAGAATAATCTATAGAGAGATCAAAAGAACAATGGACTGATCGAGAAACCAATGGATAGATCAAGTAATGGACAGATCAGTAGGTGAACAAATGAATAAAATACATAATGAACAGAAATAGCATTAATATTGCACTTTAAGGTTTGCAAAGCTTTTTGCATATATTGATTCATTTGATTGCCAAGGTGCCTTCTGGCTCTAAATTTATGCATTTATGATCCCAGACTAACCCCTTTGCTATACAAATGAGGAAATTGATGCCTAAAGAGGTGAAATTAATTTCCAAATATCTCACTGAAAGTAACTGAGATTTCAACCCACATGATTTAGTTCCAAATTTGGTATTCTTCCCAGTAAACAGGAAGTGTTTGGCATAAGAGCATTGCTTTACTGCTTCCAAAAATGAAAATAAAAAGTTTTTAAAATTTTACTGATTCAGAAGTTTTTGCAAATTCTTTATTAGCAAGGCTTTGATAATTATAAACATTAAAAAGTGATTTTTTTGGGGGGGAAACAGGAATGACAGGAAGGTTAAGGGAGAATGCAAAAGAAAATAAAGCTAAGAGGCTATTAAGTTATCAAAGTCATTAGTATCAATATTGAAATTTACAAATGAATGGGATGTTAGAGACCATGCATTGCCATACCCTCATTTTACACAGGAATACATTGAATCCCAGAGTAGTTCTTTGCTATACTTGCCTGAAGCAATAGAGTTTAGTAGAAAATATGCCAGGCTTGAAGTGGGAGGACCTGGGATTCACAGAATCCCAGATTCAAGGAATCACAATATTCTACAGTTAAGCACGTACTCGATAACCTAATCTATCTCTGAAATTGTCTCTGCTGTTCCATTTATTCCATATGTATTTGGACAAGTGATTTCATATCTCTGATTCTTTGTGTCCTTAGCCATATATAAACAAAGGAAGAATGTTTTTGCTGTTCATTCACTTTTCAGTCATGTCTACCCTTGGTGACCACATTTGGGGTTTTCTTGGCAAAGATACTGGAGTAGTTTGCCATTTCCTTCTCCAGTACATTTTACAGATGAGGAAACTGAGGCCAACTGCATTAAATGACTTGCCCAGAATCACATATCCATTAAGTGCCTGAGGCTAGATTTGAACTCAGAAAGATTAGTCTTCCTGACTTTGGGCCCAACATTTATTCACTGGGTCAAAGGACTGATCCACTGGGTCAGTCCTTCTAACTCTTAATCTATGATTCTTACTAACTTTCAGAGCTTAGATTCTTGCTTCAGGTCTCTTACCTTTAAGTCTACTACTTTTCCTGTTGTAGCTCCTGGCATCTAATTCTTAGTAAATTGTTTTCTTATATACTCATTTTCATTTGTTCATTCATTCATTCATTCATTCATTCATTCATTCATCAATTCATTTAACTATTATGCTATACTGTCACCTATCTTTTGCTTTCATTCCAAGTTTTGTTTTCCTCAGTGCTTCACAACACTTATGTACAAGTGTGTAACAAAATATAAACTCAGATAGAAGTCACAGGCAGTTTAAAAATTGGGTGGGGGCATTTTGAGTAAATTTGTTATCTCTCAATCGCTGACATCTGCAAGGGGATAACTAAATTATAATAGTAACGTCCAAAAAACAGACACACACACACACACACACACACACACACACACACACACAATGTCAACTGTTGAATTAAAAAATTAGAGAATTCTATAGATTTTATTCATGAGCTTTCCACTGACTTCTTAGAGAACAATAGTAGCATTTGACCCCAGGAGGAGGTTTACCTACTTCAAGTAATATCTAGGAATGGGATACTTCAACTCAGGAAAGAAAGCAAAAGAAGGTAGCAGATCAGAAGGAAGATGAGTGACATGATACTGAGTCTTTTGAAAAGTCAAGTAAAGTGTAGTGTTGACAACTCTCTTGATAATCTGATTTTTGTGGGTATTTTTGCCATAATTACCCAGATCAGTTATCTCTGTGGATTGGAAGCACCATTTGGCTGAGAGCTGGGAGGCTCAGATTCTAATTTTGGCTCTGTGAATAATTCATTATGTGACTCTGGGCAAGACACATCCTCTCTCTTCTTTGTACCTTAATGTCCTCAAGTATAAAAGGAGTTGGTAGAATAAGTTGTTTACAATAGGATCTTTTAGATATAGCATTTTGGTCTATCCTATCCTGTCCTGTACTATCATATTCAATATGGTCCTATCTTTTCCTATCCTGTCCTATCTAATATCATACTATCCATCCCATCCCATCCCATCCCATCCCATCCCATCCCATCCTATCTTCCCTACAGCTATTCTGTTCTGTTCTATTCTATTTGCAGTTTCCAGAGTTCTATTTTATTTTAAATTGTGTATAGAGGACATTTGATGAATATAATAAGCAGCAACCAAGGTAATCGTTAGTAAACAGCTTGCTAGGACACTCAGTCTCCCAATTACAGAGTTCACTTTATTTCTTAAAGTACATCATCTATATCCTATGCTATTGGCATAAATTTATTTAATATAATATTAAAATGATTAAAATAATTAAAATTATTTGCAAAAGATTATAAAATTCTGTGTTATTGTTCCTTGGGCCTATGTTCTACCCAACACAGTGGCACCAACAAAGGAGGAATAAGGATATGGGGACTGGACCTCTGATTTCATTGAAAGAGGAAAGTCCCAAGTGAGAATATTTCTTCTACTAATAGAGATTAGCAAGTTTTCTGCAATTCATAGTCTCATAAATTTTTTCTAAAGTAGTGATAAGTAACTTGTCCATGAGCACCTGGCCAACATGGTAAATTTGAACCCAGGTCTTCCTAGGTTTAAGGCCATCTCTTTTCCCACTAATTTTGCTTTCTGTCTCTCCTGAATAGAACATAAGCATGGAATATTTAGGAAGTTCGTTTAAAGCTCCATTGTATGTCAACAATCGTTTTACAGTTGCCTACTTTGACCTGAGCTCTGAACATACAAAGATTAAAAAAGCCATTCTTCTGAGGGGATGCAACATTACATGCACATTTTAGTAAAACTTTTAAAATAATACAAAGTTATGACAAAGAAAAAGGCTTCAGTGTAGGAAATCTGAAGCATGCTTTAAGTGAAGGTAGGGGTTTTTAGATGGAGGTGGAAAGGTTATATACTATAGACACAAGACAACTAATTCAAAGGCAAAAATGTAATATCCAATATGTATTCTATAAGGAATAGTTACAGGTCAAATTATTGGAGAGTACATAAAAGAGAATAATATATAATAGATCATGATAGGTGGGTGTCAGAGTATGGACTACCTTCTTTTCTTTCTTCCTTCATTCCTTCCTTTTTCTTTCTTTTTTTCTTTCACTCTTCATTTTCTTTTCATAAAGAAGACAAGATAGCTGGAGAATCATATGTCTAATTCTTTCCTTGAACATATGATTACACTACCGTAGTAATGTATTTTCCAAGATAAATTAGAATTTACTCCAGCATTCAGGAGGATAGGAGCAAACTTTCCATGATTTTAAGGTTGACTCTAATAGTCAATGATTAAGACTGATAAGCCAAGTTAGGGAGTTGATTTTCTAGGGCCAAGAATTGCATCAGCTCTAGGCTAAATTTGGGTCTCTTGTGGGGACAAGATCTTGTCCCCATAATATTAAAAAGAAAAAAAAAGATGTTTTCAAGCTTCCTTGACTTCTCTTGATTCCATTTGGTTATAATTATTAAGTAGATTATGCAACAGTGTGACTGGTATTGGCATTTTAAGGATACAGTTTTTTTTTTTCTATCAACAACTGAGAACCAAGTCT
Organism: Gymnobelideus leadbeateri; assembly: GCA_011680675.1. Lineage (NCBI taxonomy): Eukaryota > Metazoa > Chordata > Mammalia > Diprotodontia > Petauridae > Gymnobelideus > Gymnobelideus leadbeateri. The sequence continues at coordinate 234,394 of WOXC01002573.1, forward strand.
CAGGAAGGGAAAGTTAATCCAATATTCTTAGTGCAATCTGAAGAACAAATTCTGACTTCAGCACACTTTGACCATAACCAAAGTTAAGATCAAGTTAGAAGGAGCATTATCTCAAACAGTTAGAAGCTAACAAATGAATGTGTTAATAATAATGCTGGTCATTTGCAAAATGAGCAAACTATCCCATCCTCTCCATGCTGGGTTAAACTGTACCCTTATAGGAACCCATCCGTCTTAAGATACTATGTAAAAGGAATAGAATTGGACAGGTCTCATGAAATAATAGGATCTAGGAAAAGAGTCAGAGTAGAACCTCATTAGAACAGTTCCTTATTTGGCAGATGTAAGACATAGTTTAAAAAATTATCTATTCCATGCAGGCTCCCCCAGTTATGTCAGCCCATTCTGATGTCTCTATTTGCTAGGCTCTCTCTCAGCATTGAGAGTTAGTTTCACGTAAATGTGTTTTCTTCTTATTGTGTCCAAAGAAACTGTGGTCTCTGGGAGGGCATAGTCTAATTCTTTTACAACAGGATCATAGATTTAGGACTATAAAGGGTCTTAGAGGTCATGTGAAGTCTAGCCCCATAATTTTACAGATCATGGGATTGTATAATCATACACATAGAATGGCAATATGAAAGGTCCTGGAGTTGAACCCCAGTTTTCAGATGAGGAAATTAAGGGTCAGGGACATTAAAGAATTTGGCCATGTTCACATAAGCAATCTAGGTCCTTTGGCAATGGTTCTTGTGTGATTAAGCTCCCCTGTGTATTATACAGAACTGATCACATCCTGACAGCTCTCTAAAGATGAGGACACCAATGATGACAAAAATAATGATGGTGGTGGTGGTGGTGATGATGTTAGTGGTACTGGTGTTGAGGGTATAATAACCACCATTTATATGTTAAGGTCTGCAAACATTTCATTTGAGAGTCACAGCATTATAATATAAGAACTGCTGATAGGATTACCCTCATTTTATAGAGAAGGAAACAAAGATTAATTAAATGGAAATATAGGTTTACAAAGCTAATAAGTATCTGAAGCAGGATATGAACTCAAATCTTTTTCTCAGGGTCTTGCTTCATCAAGGCAACACAGCCTCCTAATAAATATGATTGATTGATTACTGTTCTAGGGGATATATTACATCCTCAATCTATCATAACCTCATTCAATGATGTGAGGATAATACCCTGGAATGACATCTCTAATCTACAAGAAAAATACTGGTTCTGTCTTCCAACATGACAATAACTCATACAAAGTGATCCTATACTATAAATTTCAGCATTCCATGCTTTCTGAGAGATCCTCAAATTCATATTTGAAATGAAGTGTCAATATTGCATAGAATGTGCCAATAACTCCAGCCTAGAAAAGGAATGGGGTGTTGCTCTGGCTATTCATTAGGAACACAAATTGAATAGAAGAGAATGTTTCCCTGAGACTGATTTGAGACCAGAGAGTGACCTGAAAGCCAGTAAGTAGATTAATGGGCCCCTGGCACAATGCAATATGTGCTTCTGGGCACAAGAAGCAGATTTTGGGCTGAAGATCTCCAAGGTTAAGGGACATTACTGGAACCCCCTTATTGGTGGAAAGGAAAGAGATGAGGCAGACTGATTTTCCATATGAATGGATTGGGATAGGAATTGCTCGATTTTAGAAAGCTATTAAAAGGAAGGAAGAAACAATTAGAAAAGCAGCTCGGTCCAGACACGAATGGCATCAGAAGAAATGAGAGCCAATCACTGGCTGCCAAGTAATTTCCCCAAATGCCTGCCAGGGCATCAGATGTGATGGTTGGAGAAATAGTGCATACAGCCTGACATCTGCATCTATAGAAGAATGGAAATAAAAGAATAAGATTCTAGTGGACTACAGATTCCAATCTTCTATATTGTGTTGTTTCCTTCTCCCCAAAGGAAACCTGAGATTTTCTCGATTTTTTGTTTGTTTGTTTTTATAAGTAAAGACTGATGTCTAAGTAAATTAAATCACTTTAAATTTATAATCAGAATGGTTCCATATCATGGTTCACTTTGACATCCTGGTAAAGCTCTATAGAATCCTTCTCAGGAAAGGTTTTTTAATGGATAAAATAAAATGGGTGGGATTACAAAGAAAATCAATTATATTGAAATATAGTTAGTGATTTTTTTTTTCATTAAGTTCCCAAATAACTTGTTAAACACCCCTCCTTTTGTACCTCTAAGGAGAGCATGTGGATTGAAATTGCACAGAACACCGTTAAAATAAGCCTCATTGTTAGACATATTGACATATAATCAAACCATACCCCTTGAAATATGACTAAATATGTGCAATAAAACCTAATACAGCTACTTAAAACTTAACTAAATTATTAGATTTCTGAGTCAAATAAAAAGTTTCTTAGAATCTAGAAAATTGAAACAAATTAAATGAAATACAATTCACTAATAATTGCTAGTATTTGTATAACACTTTATAGTTTGCAAAGTACTTTGATATTTTAATCTTATTTTTTTCTTTATAACAATCCTGGAATATATTTGCTATTATTATTTCCATTTTATATATGAGTAAACTAAGGCAAAAAAAAAAGTTAAATGACTTGTCCAGGATCACATATCTACTAAGTGTCTGAGGCCAGATTTGAACTCAAGTCTTCCTGATTCCTGATCTATTACTCCACCCCCTATTCCACTATCTTTGATTATTCCCCAAGAAAGCATATAAAGTATTGAACTCACATTCAAAAAGTCAATTCCTGACTTACCAGATCAGAGAAACATAGGTAAGCAGCAATATGAGAGAAGACACATACACATACATATGTATATATACATGCATATATACATACATACATACAGAGAGCGATACTTTTTAATATACTACAAACTCAATTTGAGCCAACATTATGCTCACTTAAAATGTTGTCATGATGATAAAAATTAGAATTTATGTCCTTGGTCGCAAATGGATAGAACTAGAAGGAATGACAAAGAGGTAAATTTAGTCATGCCTCAAAGAAAAGACAACAACAACAAAAATAACAACTGTCTAAAAGTGGAACTGGTGCACTGCTTTGAGAAGTAGAGCATTTTCCTAAAGGCAAAATCAATATTGATATATTAAGTTTTAGGGCAAGTTTTTTTTTCAGGCATGGATTGTACTAAATGGCCATTGAAGTTGTTTGCAACTCAAAAATCATAGTGCTTTTCTACATCTAGCTTAATAAGTGCCTATAGATTTTGCATCTTAAATTGGGATAGGGTGTTCCTGAAAGAATAGGTTTTGTGATACAGATCAAATTTGGCTTTCTATAGTGAAGTATGCCAATATTAATAATAATAATAATTTTGGGTCTAGCATCATAATATAATGGACAAAGTACCAGGGCTTCATAAAACCTGGTTGAGTCTTAGATCTGTGATAACAAGACAATCTAATGCAGCTCAAGAAGAACCAGTTTTGACATGAAATACATAATAGTAAATTATTATAGTAACCTTATATTTTACAAATGTAAATATTTAAGTTTGGGGGATAATAATTAATTATTTGTGGAAAAAATGTTGGAAAATCTGGAAAGCAAAAATTGGGCATAGACCAGTATCTTAAACTATTTTTAAAAGACAAGGTGAAAATGGATACATAACTTAGATATAAAGGGATATATCATAAGAAAATGAGAAGAGCATATTAATGATATATTACCTATCAGACTTATGGATAGGAGAAAAATTTATGAAAAATAAAATAAGATATAGAGAACATTGTGAGGTTTAAAATAAATAATTTCAATTACTTTAAACTAAATCAAATGCAGTCAATATTAGGAGAAAAGCAAAACAAAATAGAAAAAATGTAATTGTCAGTAAAAAGTCTCATTTCTCAAGCTTTGTCAAATTTATAAGAATATGAGTCATTCCCCAATTCATAAACAGTCAAAGCATATGAGCAGGATTATTTAGATAAAGAAGTCAAAACTACATACAGTCATATGAAAAGTAGTCTAAATTATTATTTATTAGATAAATACAAATTAAATCAGTTTTGAAATAACATCTTACATCCATCAGACTGGCAAAAATAATAGATGTCCTTCAATTGAGGGATGATGGTTTTGAAGTCAGGGGACGTAAATTCAGTGTATATCTCTGACAACTGCAACTGGTATGACAGGGACCCAGTCCCTTTACCTCTTTGGACTTCAGTACCTGGGACAGAGCTAGAAAATAATGTATCGTATTTTTGATTTACAGAAAGTATATGATAATCATAGAGGTATCGATATTCTCACACATGAATTAGGAAACTGAAGATCAGAGAAGTTAAGTGACTTGACCCTTTTTACACCATTAGTCAGTCTACAAGACTTGCTTAGTTCCAAAATTATGATTCCATTTTCAGCACTGTTACCATTAATTGGCAAGCCAATTCACCCAATTGGTTTAGGGCTTAGATGATTATTGCTTATGGGATGGGAAAAGGGGTGCAATAAACCAACATCTGTACACCTCTAGGAAACTTCCACTGTTAATGATCAGTTGCTCATGTCAGGAGGGAAAGTTCTATAGAAGAATGTCAATTCTACTACATTTTCTATCTATTAGTTAGAAACTAAATCAAAACATTTAAATTGTTGGGGTTTTTTTTTCAGTTTTGTCCCATTGTATGTGATCACATTTGGAGTTTTCTTGGCAGAGATATTAGAAAGATTTGCCATTTCCTTCTCCATCTTATCTTTTTCAGATGAGGAACTGAGGCAAATGGGGTTAATGTGAATTGCCCAGTGTCACATAGCTAGTAAGTTTCTGAAGCCAGATTTGAACTTACCAAGATGAATACTCCTGACTCGAGGGCCAATTCTCTTTCCACTGTCTCATCTAGCTGCCCTATAAAGTATTTATAGCAATTCTCTTTGTGATTGCAAAATAAGTAGAAATTGATAGGATGCCTATTGACTGAGGAATGGCTGCACAAGTTGTAGTATATTGTTGTGGTGGAATACTCTTTTGCTATAAGAAACATTGAGCTCAATTTAAGAAAAAAAAAACCTGGAAACACTTATATGAACTGCTACAAAGTGACTTGAGGAGAACAAGAAGACCATTGTATATAGTTACAACAACATTGTAAGAATCATCAGCTGTGAAAGACATAGCTACTCTGATAAAGATAGCGATCCAAGAACATTGCAAAGGACCCATGAAGAAAAATGCTATCCAATTGCAGTGAGAAGTGAAGAAATCTATGTGCAAATTGAATCATATTTTTACTTTATTTTTTTCCATTTTTTGTGCAACATGGTTAAAATGGAAACAGGTTTTACATGACTTCATATGTATGATTAATATTATATTTTAATATATTGCTCATCTCAATGTGTGGTAGAGAGGAGGAAGAAATCTAGAACGATTTTTATAATAAATGTTAAATTTAATGTTAACAATTTTTTATTAAAAAGTAACGTATGGGGGCCGCTAGGTGGCACAGTGAGTAGAGTGCTGGCCCTAGAGTCAGAAGGACCTGAGTTCGGATCCAGCCTCAGACACTTAACACACACAAACAAAAACCTAGCTGTGTGACCTTGGGCAAGTTACTTAACCCCAATTGCCCTCCAAAAAGCAAAAAAAAAAAAAAAAGTAACTTGTGATGCTCTATTTCCTTGTTTGATGGAATAAAGAGGCACATTCTAAAGCATAGATGAGTGTAGTACATTGGGTCAAAGGACAATTTTGAAATTACACTAATAAATGGTTTTAAAAATAAAGAAATGAAATGAAAGGGCTTGAGATGATATGTGACCTAGACTCTGACTGGATAGAGGGACGATATTCATGGAATGCATAGTGGAATTGGATCCATCCTATTCCCTCACCTTTTTTCAGTGTTCAGGGAATTCACTTTCCCTTTCCTAGAGTGCATTCTGACAGTTCTCTTTCAGAAAGTTCTTACTGTTGCCCCCTTTAATGATATCTAATAGTGGTCTTGATCCTAGCTCTGGGGAATAGGGACTTCCTCTAAACAAGATATTAGTGCCCATACTAGCTTCTTGGCTCCCAGGTGGACCTGTGTCAAATCATCTGAGCCAGGAGAAAGAAAACTCAAGACCTATAGGGAAAAGGAATCTTTCTTCAAAAGGGCAGAATACTATTCTCCTTATTTCACTTTTAAACTTTGTGGTGGCAAAATAGATAGAGTGTTAGGCCTGGAGTGAGGAAGACTAATCTTCCTGAGTTCAAATCTGACCTCAAATGTCATTAGCCATGTGGCCTTGGGCAAGTCTCTTAACCCTGTTTGCCTTAGTTTCCCCATCTGTAAAATGAGCTGGAGAAGACAATGGCAAACCACTTCAGTATCTCTGCAAAGAAACCCCCAAGTGGGGTCACGAAGAGTTGGACATGACTGAAAACCACTGAACAACATTAAAACTAAGAACAACAACAAACAACTTTGATCATGCTGCATTGATTTTATGCAGTTTTCCTTTAGCCTTGAAATGTGATAATCTATCTCCCTGACAGACCCTATCCCCCAGCCCTTCCTTAACCTGAATACCACTGACTGGACTAAAAAGCTAGAATCATATTTAGCTCCTTGCCATTTTGCAAAGGGAATGTTTAATCCTCAGAGTCTCACCATGAACTCCTCACTTACTGACCAGAGGGAGTGAATGGCCCAATTCTGTTCTTCTTCTACCCCCTGCCACATATATCATCTGCCTTCTGGCAGGAGTGAACATATCCAGTGGCATGGTTACGCAAGTCTCAATCATTCCTGTCCTATCCCATGAATTCTAGATATGATGTCCCACTCTATAACCACAATGGAGCTCATGTATCCTTTCCAATATTTTTAGTTGTGCAAGGAAATCTAGGGTTTGGGTCCTCTGTACAGTCAACCCCCAATTTTCAGATTGCCTTTTATTTTTGAATTTTGTTTGAGAATCTTTTTGGCAGCCACATTGTTTTCCTTTTTTCCCTAATGATTATTACATTTTATTTTTTAAAAAGGCCTTCAATTTTTTCAGTTGCTCATGAATTTTTTAGTTTTACAATAATCTTAAGCTTGTAAAGATAGTTATGCCAGTCATTAATATCTTTATTTTGCAGGGCAGAAATTTGATGCAAAGAGATTAAATGACTATCAAAGGCTATTTGGCTAGTCAATAGCCAAGAATAGAAGCCAAGCTTAAACCTAGCCTAATCAGAAGTTGGGAGGAGGGGTGGAGCCAAGATGGCGGAGTAGAAACAGCTCATCCAAGCCTCTCTGCCCCCAGATTCTCCACAAACTATGTAAAAAAGGACTCTGAAAAACTTCTGGAGCCCCAGCACCCACAGAACGACACAGAGAAGCTAACCTCCCGCTGAGGACAGCCCAGCACCCTGCAGGAAGGACCAGCGCAGTGGTCTGGGAGCCGGCAGCCCGTAGAGTGCAGGAGCCGAGCCGAGCCCAGGTCCACGTGAGCCGAGGTTTTAGCCCCAGAGCGGCAGGGCCAGCAGCCGGCTGGAGGAACCCCAGAACACCAGGAACTGTGGAGACGCCAGAATTATCAACATAGACTTGCCTAGGACAAAGTAAGAGGTTAGTGTCCTATGGACTTTGGGACCTGTATTTGGGAATGCGTCAGCTCCCTCCCCTGGGGGCTAGAAGCTGCTGAGGAGACACGCCACTGTGTAGTTTTCAGAGGCATTTCCGGCTCCCAGCCTACAAATCGTGGGGAGATCCAGCGATCAGTCTTGGGGGGTAATCGCTCTTGCTTTAACCTCCCTGGATCTGAATTGTGATCTAGGGTGGAAGTTGTGGGTGGGTTTACAGCTTGCCAGAAACGGAAGTTGCCCCACACACATTCGGGACGAAAATTCCTCTAGCTGGCCTTAAAGCCATAGTGTGGCAACAAGCCCAAAAGTTAAGCAATTAAGTGGCAACATGCCAAGGCAAAGGAAACAGAAAAATGCAACCTAGACTCCTATTTTGGGGGCATAGAGCGGGAAAAGGACTGTGAGGTCAGAAGTCCTGCTCCAAAAGCCCCAGGGAAAACATGAGCGGGTTGCAGGCCATAGAGGACCTTAAGAAGGACTTTAAAAATCAAATAAGAGAAGTGGAGGAAAAATTAGAAAGAGAAATGAGAAGGATGCAGGAAAAGTATGAAATGAGGGTCAACAGCCTGACTGAGGAAAACAACACCTTAAAAAATAGACTAGCTCAAATGGCAAAGGAGGCCCAAAAGGGCAATGAGGAGAAGAATGCCTTAAAAAGTCGAATTTGCCAGATGGGAAAAAGAATCTCAAAAGTTCACTGAGGAGATTCATTCCTTCAGAGTTAGACTGGAGCAAATGGAAGCTAGTGACTTTATGAGAAATCAAGATGCTGTTAAGCAGATCCAAACAAACGAAAGATTAGAAGGCAATGTGAAATATCTCATGGGAAAAACCACTGACCTGGAGAATAGATCCAGGAGAGACAATTTAAAAATTATTGGACTACCTGAAAGCCATGATCAAGGAAGAACCTAGAAATCACCCTTCAAGAAATTCTCAAGGAAAACTGCCCTGATGTTTTAGATCCAGAGGGCAAAATAGAGGTTGAAAGAATCCACTGATCACCTCCTGAAAAAAGATCCCAAAAAGAAAACTCCCAGGAATATTATAGCCAGGTTCCAGAATCCCCAGATCAAGGAGAAAATACTTCAAGCGGCCAGGAAGAAACAATTTCAATATTGTGGAAACACAATCAGAATAGCCCAGGACCTGGCAGCTTCTACACTGAGGGATCGAAGGGCATGGAATATGATATTCCAGAGGGCAAAAGAACTGGGAATGAACCCAAGGGTCACCTACCCAGCAAAACTGAGTATTTTGTTTCAGGGGAAAATATGGTCATTCAGTGGAATAGAGGACTTTCAAGCATTCTTGAGGAAAAAACCAGAATTGAATAGAAAATTTGACATCCAGACACAAGAAGGAAGAGATGCCTGAGAAGGTAATCAGGAAAAGAAATCAAAAGGAACTTATCAAAGTTGAACTATTTACATTCCTATATGGAAAAGCAATATCTGTGACTGATATCTTTCTCACTATGAAAATAATGGAAGAAGGGGGTGTGGTCATACGAATACATATGTGAATGTATGTGTATATGGCTACAGTTATATATGGATAGAGGGCATAGGTTGATTTTGTTGGGAAGGGAGAGTACTCAAGGGATGAAATTATGAGGTGAGAGAGGAAAGTGGCAAGAGGAGATGGGGAGAGACATGGTAGGGTAAACTATCTCATGTAGGAGAAGTGGTTGCAAAGGAGGGGGAGAATAAGGAAGGCTAAAAAGGCAAAACCACATTCACATTGAATTTGGTTCAGGGAGAAAATGACATACATACTAAATGGGATATCTCAACCTGCAGCAGGATAGGGGGAAGGGGGATGAGAGGAGGGATGATGGATGGGAGGGCATCCTTGGGGTGAGGGGAGGTTGGAAGTACCCACTATAGAAGAGGGACAGGATCATGTAGGGAATGGACCAGGTGGGGGGTGGGATGAGAGGGAGGGAATTATAAGCAGCCTTGTACAATATATCTACTATGATAATGTTTTGCATAGCTAGACATGTACAACATATACTGAATTACTTATCTCCCAAGAAGGAATGGGTGACAAGGGAGGAAGGAATGGGATCTGAAATTCAAGGGCGTAACATTAAATGTTTCATATATATATATAAATACTATTATTAATACTCTTTTGCCTATAATTGGGAGATAAGATGTGCAGGCATTGGGACACAAAGATTCATCTTCCTCTAATGGAAAAGTCGATGGGGGTATGGGAGAAGGTATGGGAGAGAGCAGATTGGAGGAAGCGATATCTTGTGGGACTGCTATTCTGGGAGGTTGGGTAGGGGAATAATGGGGGGAAAATGATTATAACTCAAAATCTGGCAGAAATGAATGATGTAAAACAGAAGTTAATAAAGTATTTGTTTAAAAAAAAAAGAAGTTGGGAGGAAAGTAGGTATTTAACACTTCCTTGTTGGTTACCCAAAATTATGCATGTTTTAATATCTTTGACAATTAAAGTATTGCTGGGCATTATGGTCTATACAGGACGGGTAAAAGACATTTCTTTTAAACAGTTGTGGATAATTGAGTTTTTATTGTATTATTTTTTCAATGTCTCATTCTCTTCCCTGTTTTGTTTAAATCAAGTCCCAGGATGTAATATCAAAAGGAAATGCCACTAGACATCATTCTTTAATTTAAAAATAATACAGAAGACTCTTTAGTCTATGTTAGTCAGAAACTTAGTTATCTGTTGGCATCCTTGCACAGACTAATGAACAGTGATCTAAGAGCATCATATATACATATAACTAATGGGGTGGGGAATAGCAATTTTTGGAGAAAAGGTGTCAAGAATAGGGAAAGAGAGAAAAAAGAATAGGGAAAGAGAAATTAATGGGTAAGTTTAAAACAGAATCTTTTTCAATAGCACAGCTGTCTTTTTTTCTTTTTTTTTCCTTTAGCAGTCCATGACAATTAGAATAAGTTTATATTTCACAGGTAGATGACTCCCAAAACACAGGAGCATAGGATGTTATCATAAATTCATATTTTGATTAGTCATTTCCAAGGATAATAGAACTGTCTTGTTAATTGCATGGAGTAAAAAGTTAAAGAGCAAATTGCCTCCATAAACAAAGACTAAAAGAGTCTTACTTTTAGCTCATTATTAATGTGCAGTTGGTGATGTGTGTCATTCCTTGGCAGCAGAGAAATGGCTGAGTCTTGTGTCATGTACTTGCATCACTGAATCCAAAGCCATAGCAAAGAGGATAAGCAAGGTAGGGGATCTTGGTGCATTAGCATGAAAGGCCATTTCCTTGATGTTTTACAACAGAAGTGGGGGAAACTCCTGAGTGCAATAGACACAGTTGTGACTGAAATGCCCTTAACTGTATCAGGCCTAATCTTGCCATCTTTTCTGAGGCAAAACACTTTTTAATGAGAATCTGGCCCCAGCAGTACTACAGAATGAAACTCCTTGACTACGCATTACTGAAAACACTATGGAAGGTTGAATTGTCTTACTACTGCAGATATAAGCTTTCATTGAAATTAATGGGAAGAGGTCCACGGGACTACCAGAGTGTATTGTGGGAAAAGGAAGTATTTAATAGTAAGTGATGATACTGAACGCTGTTTATACAAAATAGGAGGTATAGTGGGGGAAGGAGATATAAAGAAATATTTCCTTTCAATTGAGACTGTATCTTGCATCCCAAAATGGGGGTGGTGTGCACTAACAAAACAGGTGACCAGAAGTCCTGAGTTCCATGTGCTATTGCTCATTCTGACACACTGTATGCATTTTGACAAATCACTTTATCTTTTTATGATGAGCTTACCCATCTGTAAAAATGGTATTACTGACTTTAATGGGACAGTCAAGGATGCAGGCTAGGGTGGATTGTATTTATGACTATTCTAATAAAAACCCAAGCTTGGAAGCTTTTAGAGTCATATGTATGAAAACTTCATTTGTAATGGAACCTTTTTAAAAATTATGTGTGTATGAAACCTTCATTTGTAATAAAGATTCATGGGAACAATGGCAGTATTTTCCAAAATCCTTTCATTGCTCTAAATAGAAAGATGAAAACCTCTGGTCAGAGAGAATGAGACATGGTGACTTCCATTGTAATTGATTTCCAATCATGAAAATAAAAGTATGGAAAATATCAAGGTATTTATGCAAAAAAGATTTATGCTCAGTTGTTGATTTATACATTTCAAGTTTCTTAATTTTTACCACGTAGGAAGCATTTGTATACTCTAAAGTTATTAAAACGACAAAATCAGGATGCACAATCAAAACATTATTGCTAAATCCAAAATTGATACAATTTGTTTTCCTCTATTCCTTAAAACCTTGACAAGTAAAAAAGCAAAGAAGAGGGAAGAGAAGAACAATCTACAGTGCAAACCATCCCATTGCTACTTTAATGATTCACAATCTGTTAGCTATCGGAAGACTGTAAACAGACTAATATTTCGAGAGGCGCAGGATGAATCACCCATTTAGAAGCATTGAAGAGAAAATGAAGAAGCTATGAGTGAGTTGTGAAGCAATGAATAAGGATGTATTACACCACAGGAAACCATCAATATTTGTTTATTATGTCAGTGTGAAGAATAAATCTGTTAGCTAATTTGTATTCTCCACAGTTAATTCCAGTGTTCTTGCTTCAGCATTTTTTGTTACAAAATGAGTGCAGCACAGCTGCTTAATGGTACCATCAAGAATTCAGAAAGTCATGGTCCCTTGGAGATACAAAGGCATTGTAAAGTATGATATCAAATCGCGAATGATAAAATGCTGTTTTTTTCCAGCCACCTTTTTTGTCTATTTCTTTTCTACATCCAGTGCTAGTTTTAAGATGGGACTGGTTGTCAGGTGGATATACAATTAAATCAGTCTAAAGTAACCAGCCAATGTCAGAATAACAATGAAACAATCAAGTCAGTTAAAATATCAAATGGATTTTAAAAATTGGATTTTTGTTTAAGGAGAGGATGTGCAGGGTGGAGTGACTATTTTTTATTTGCTTATAATAAATTCATCATTATAAACTGCCATGCTAATTAAAACCTTGTGGATAATTTGACATAAACGAAGTCTGTCTTAACAGCAGGATACATATCTTATGTGTGTCTGTGTATAAAGACATATAGTTGTGAGATACACACAAAAAAATTTTCCCCTCCACCAATTTTCATTCTTTGTGAGGCAACCAGTCTTTTTTATCTTCCATCACACTCCTTCATGATGTCTATCAAAGGTATTTGTCTTAAGTACTATGCTCTCCCTACATCTACTCCCTTCTTTGTGCCATATCTCTCCTCTTAGCAAGTATTTTCTTTTTCTTTACTTATTTAATTTGCTTTTTTTACTTTATTTACTTATTTATTTACTTTTAGTTTACAACATTCAATTCACAATACCTTCAGTTCCAAATTTTCTCCCTTTTCCTTTCCTCCCCACTCCCCACATGGTGGCATGCAATCCAATATAGGTTCTACAAACGCCTTCACATTGAACATTAGTTAAGTTGTAGAGAAAAATTATAATCAATGCAAGAAAGAAAGAATGAAACAAAACAAAACACAAAAGAGAGAGCAAGTAACTTGCTTCAATCTGCATTCAGAATCTGTAGTTCTTTCTCTGGATGGGAATATCCCTTTCTATCTTGAGTCTTTTGGAGTTGTCTTATAACCTTGCATTGCTGAGTGAATAGAATTTACTTAGTATTTACCATGTGCTAGGTACAGTGCTAACTGTTGTACAAATATTTCATATAATCTTCATAATAACCCCAGAAGACAGGAACTGTTATTATCTTTACTTTACAAATGAGGAGTAAGTAGAGATCAAGTTACTTTGCTAAGGTCATACTGCTAGTAAGTGTCTGAGGTTAGATTTGAACTCATGTCTTCTTGATTTCAGGCCTATATCTCAATCCACTACATCACCTAACTTTCTTCTCACAATTATAACCCTATTCCAGGTCTTCATCATTTCTAACCTGAACTGTTTTAATAACCTAATTATTCTCTCTCTTTTAAGTCTCTCTATCTCCAAAACATCTTCCTCATAGCAGCTGAAGTGATTTTCTTAGTGTGTGGATTTAACAATGACATTTCCTCTATTAACTGGGCTCCAGCATATCCCATTACTTTGGCAGTAAATATCTATTTATCTCTTTAACACGTACCCCTTCCAAATGGGACTTCATGTAATACACTCCACATCTCAATCCTGTGACTTTGAAATGGCCATGACAAATACCTGGAAAACACCCCTTTCTCAACTCATATTCTTAGAAAAATTATATATTTCTTCAAAGATCAACTCTAGTGCTGCCCTAGAAATCAATCCATTCCTCATTCATTCCTCTCCAGATATGCCTTGCCAATAAAACCTATATTCAAATCACAATATAATCTCGCCTATGTTCATTTATGCTAAATATTGTTATATTACAATCTCTGATGAATTAAACTTATCAAAGTATTGTCTGAAATACAAAGAAAAGATGAATGAAGTCTCTATTAGGCTGCATATTAATAACTGTGATGATTTGCATGCAAAACATCGAGTAAAAATGATCATTCAAGAAGAGCTAAATTGGAAAAGGAAGGGAACTCAAAATGTAGTAAAAGGAAAGTATTATTGAAGTCACTATAACTTTGAAGGCACCATATTGCAAATTGTGATATGTTGATTATTTGACAAAGAATAGGAACCATGGAGAGGGGACAGGAGTCAGCCAAGTTGCCAATAACGTGTCAGTGAACCTCCAAAATGATATTTTCAAAAGGTTTTTTTAACTTGGACAGCTCTTGTAAAAAGAGCTTACTATGATCAACTGTTTTTCATTCTGCATCTCCCTAACATATGTAGCTTCATTTTGGTAGAGTTATTTTTCCAGACATCCAAGACCTCTACATCAAATAGTTATTTTAAATTTTATACTCTGGCTTATAAGAATTAGGAATCAGTGTAATACTTTATTAAATGTGTGCCATGACATTTTGACCCCTTCCTTTCTTTTACTCTGTTCTACAGATTATAATTGTTAACTAATTAGATTGATCTATTTCCTACTCCAAGTAGGGTATACCATCTACCTTACTTAAATTGAGAAGTGCAGTTATATACATATGTGACTGTGTTTTCTAGTTTATCTCAAGCAGTTCTTAATAAAACTATCACATATTTGTCATAAATATGGAAAAATGATATCATTCATATATTTATATCCATGAATTCAAAGGTGATAATTTGGAAATACTCAAAGGATCTCTGCTATTCTTCATTATTCTTCAATGGAACAGTCTAAACCCATAATTGAAGATGAAGAAAATCTCTGAATACTGTTCTAAATTTCAACGATGAGTTAAATAGGCAGAGCCAAGATGGTGGCTTAGAATCAGGAAAACTCCATGAGCTCCCCCCATAACCACCTCTAATACCTATAAAATATGACTCTATACAAACTTTATAGCTACAGAACCCATAAAGTAACAGAAATAAATCTCCCGCTGAAGGCAGCCTGGCAGGCCTATAGGAAGGGTCTATTGCAGTAGGATGGGAATTGGGGCCAGCACCACTTGAGCCCCCAGTTTTATCCCCAGGGTGGCCCCAGCCAGCAGTGGCTGAAGTGGACTTCAGGAGAGTGGATCACCAGCAGATGTGGTGGTTTCCAGAACTGTCAACCCATAAATGCCAAAGAAAAAGTGAAAGGTCAGTGTGGAACTCTTTGGAACTGGGTGGGGGGTTAGGGAGTACAGTCCCGCTCCTTGGGGTGAGGAGTGGCAGAGGCACTGTGGCCATTCAGCCACCTCCATGTGGCTGCTTCAAAGCTCCTGGCCTGTAGTTTGTAGGAGGAACAAATGACCATTCAGTGGGTATTCTCTCTTGCTTTAACCTGCTTGGATCTGGATCATAGGCTTGGGTGGAGGTCCTCGGGTATGTGGCCAGTGAGCCAGAGCTTGTGGGTACTGTAGAGATAATACCTTCCTAATAGCTCTGGTAGCTGTGAAAACCCCAGTAATTTGGAACAAAGATCTCTCTGGAAGAAGAGTCTTACCTTAGCAAAGATCTCAAAAGTCAAGTAATTAAGTGGCAACATGAGCAAGCAAAGGACACAAAGCAAGCACAGAAATCAAATCTTAGATTTCTTTTTTGGGGACAAAAAGGATCAAAGCATGGAGTGGGAGGAAGACAATGAAGTCAGAATTCTGGTACCAAAAGCTTATAAGGAAAATATGAATTGGTTACAGGACATGGAAGAGCTCAAGAAGGGTTTTGAAAATCAAGTAAAAAAGTGTAGGAAAAATTGGGAAGAGAAATGAGAATAATGCAAAAAAATCATGAGAAAAGCATCAACAACCTGACTGAAGAAAATGACACCTTATAAAACAGACTAACTCAAATGGCAAAATAGGCCCAAAAACCCAATGAGAAGAATGCATAGAAAAGCCAAATTTGTCAGAGAGAAAAAGAATTTCAAAAGCTAACTGAAGAGAATAATTCCTTCAGAATTGGATTGGAGCAAATGGTAGCTAATGACTTTGTGAGAAATCAAGACACTATTAAATAGGTCCAAACAAATGAAAAAATAGAAGGCAATGTGAAATATCTCATTGGAAAAACCACTGACCTGGAAAATAGATCCCAGAGAGATAATTTTAAAATTATTGGACTAGCTGAAAACCATGATAAAAAAAGAACCTAGAAATCATCCTTCAAGGAATTCTCAAGTAAAATTGCCCTGCTATTTTAGAACCAGAGGGCAAAATACAAATTGAAACAATTCATCCAACACCTCTTTGAAAAGATCCAAAAAAGAAAAATCCTAGGAATATTATAGCCAGGTTCCAGAGTTCCCAGATCAATATTACAAGCAGTCAAGAAAAAACAATTTTAATATTGAGGAAACACAGTCAGGATAACAGAAGATCTAGCAGTTTCTACATTAAGGGATCAAAGGGTTTGGAATATGATATTCCATAGGTCAAAAGAACTAGGACAAAAACCAGGAATCACCTACCCAGCAAATCTGAATATAATGTTTCAGGGGAAAATAAGGTAATTCAATGAAATAGAGAAATTTCCAGCATTTTTGATGAAAAAACCACAGTTGAATAGAAATTTTGACATTCAAATAAAAGAAGAAATAGAAGCATGAGGAGATAAACAGTGAAAAGAAATCATAAGGAACTAATCAAAATCGAATTATTTCCTATTATTATTTCCTACATGGAAAAAAATGATGATTGTAACTTATGTAACTTTTCTGAGTATGAGAATAGTTGAAGGTTATAGAAATGTATACATACGTGTGTATATGTATATATATATATATGTCTATATAGGAGGGTATATTTGTTTATGAATACATATGTGAGTGTGTGGAAACATGTGTACAGGTATACATACACAGAGGCACAGGACCAATTGAATAGGAAGGGATGATATCTTAAAAATAAAATTAAGAGATTAAAGGGGAATATAATGAAAGGAGATAGGAGGGGACAGAATAGGGTAAATCATCTCATATAAAAGAGTCAAGAGGAAACCATTACAATGGAGGGGAAGAATAGGAAGGCAAAAGGGAATGGGTCAACCTTGCTCTCATTGATATTTGGCTTAAGGAGGGAATAACATACACACTAAACTGGTGTCTTACCCAACAGGAAAGTAGGGGGAAGGGGATAGAAGAGGGGTGATAGAATGGAGGACAGATTGAGGGGGTAGTTAGAACACACTTTTTAAAATGAACAGCGTCAAAGAGGAAAATAGAGCAAGTGGGAGGGGGATAGGATTAAGGAAACATAGTCAGTCTTCCACAACATATTCACTATGGAAATGTTTTGACTAAGTGTACATGTAAAACTTATATTGAATTGCTTATCTTCCCAGTAAGGGTGAGTGACAAGGGCAGAAGGGAATTCAGTGTTTTAAAATCAAATGTTTAAAAACTATATTATTATCATTATTTTTACATGCAACTAGGAAATAAGATATACAGGCACTAGGGTATGGAGATCCATCTTGTCCTACTGGAAAGTCAGAGGGGGAATCGGGGAGAATATAGGAGGGAGCATATTGGGGGAGGGAGTATTCAGTGGGATCACTGTATTGGGGTAGTGGGTAGGGGAAAGTTGGGGAGAAAATTTGTACCTCAAAATCTTGTATAAATGAATGTTGTAAACTAAAAATAAAAATAAAATTGTTTGTCAAAAATAATAATAAGTTAAATATGGTTATTTAAATAAATTAAAATTTGCAGGCTATAGACAGATTTATTAGTTATTTTTTTAGGAAAAAAAGTTAATCATTTTACTGGGATTGTTTTAAGTGTAATAAGGTAAAAGAAGCATTTTAGGAAAACTGAGTCAATGCAACAGACATTTAATTCTACCGGTCTGTGAAAAATTGTCTATCAAAAATGGAATCTGAATTGCTTTTCATTGTAGATTTAGAAATATTTCTACAAAAAAAGAACTCATTTGAGAGCCATTGAAACAAATGTATGAAAGGTCACATACATTTTGTTTTGACTCTCACAATTAGATTTTCAATAATCACCTAATTTCTGTAATTTATTAAGTGTCAGTAAAACTAGGGGAAAAAAATCTTGGTTGACTTCAGGGTCCAGTTTCATTATATCCTTGAAAATACATTATTTCTGTTATGTTCCATGCAATTTACACATTTGAGGTAAACTTGGAGTGGTATAATTAAAACGAAAAAAATGGCATTGTATTTTTGTAAGAAAATTTGAGAATGAAACCCTTGCTTGGCAGATCTATATTTTAAATAATTGTATGTTCTTTTAAAAAATGTGTTAATATTAATTAATGTAAAATATATTTCCACAATCACATAAACATAGAAGTTTCATGCAGTGATCATAGTTCCAAAATAATCAGCAAATTTTCTCTCATTAACACTTATAATACTTAGATGAATCAAATACTATGTCTTACTGATACTCTTTGGAATGCAATATCTTTAGATATAACATTCTAGTTTGTCTATGTTGACTTCAGGAGACCACCCTCATGCCATCATCATGGCTCATGTTTCAGGTTTTAATTTGCCCCACTTATATATGGAGTATCACATACTTTGACTCCATGTTCATTCAAGAAAATAGGTGTTATAAAAATGTTTTATTTGGATAATATTCACTCAAGACAACCATATTGAATTCCCAATATATAGTGACATCATTTGGGTTTTCCCTTTTTCTTATAACTATTATTATGATATAACTATATTATTATTATTACATAACTATAGTATTATATAGTTATAAAAGTATAACCAAAAGTTATACTTTTAGGAATATGGGAACATCTGATAAGTGCCAGGCTTGTTGAGATGACTTCTAGTACAGGTCTTGCCATACACTATGTTCTTTTTGACTGCATTTTGTATGATTGTCTTAAGTGAATAGATTTGGCAATTCTTGAAGGCATTAGATAACCCCTGAAGTATACACTGGACAATTATTTTGTTTTCTAGTTGTTTCACTTTCTAGTTCTCTATTTTTTTTTCTTGTTTCATTGTCTTTCTTCCTTTTCAGAGACATATAATCAAAATTGTCTTCCCCATTGCAATAAATTGTGGTGACAATGTCTAGATTATCAGAAATACTAGTCTGGGTGAATTTTATTCAGGAGAATGAAATTCTGCAAAAATGTAATAGGTATTATTATAGAGTACTGATTTAAAATCACACTTTAGATGTCCAACTCAAAGCAATTCACTTCTCTGGCCTTGGTTTCATCATCTTAAAAATAGAATACCAATAGCATTTACCTCACATGGTTATATTATATACAATGAGATGACAAGCTATTTGAAAACCCAAAGTTCTACATAACTGTAACTTATCTTTATTATGGTCATATTGGTGATGTTTATGATGGTGATGATGGCAATGCTGAAAAAAAATTGAATCTAAGTTCAAGTTCTGACTCTACAATTTAGAAACCATATGACCTCTCTGATCATCATTTTTTCTTATTTTTTAATACAGGTACAATAATATCTACCTGACCTGCTTTGATGTGTCACCACCCTGGGCATGAGGATCAAAATAATAAATGCAAAATAGCACAATAATTGTCATATTGCTACACCTACATGCTCCTGAAAAGTCTTTTGGATTTCTGAGAATGATATGACTCCTTCCTGCAGCTTTCTCCTCTCATCAACTACTCCTAGTTATACCTACTCCCAATGAAGAACTCATCCAGCATTATTCCTCCTCCAGTATTATAAAGAACCCATAACTCAGCAAAGATTGGCTCAGTATTTAGGTCAGACTTGCAGCTATATTCTGCTATTCTTTACCACTCAGTTTTTAGGAGGCTTTTTTTCTCTCTAATGATCCACAGGATTTTTGTCTCAGTACCTAGGATTCCTGGTTGATCTCTGGGATATTAGCTTCCACTGATCACCAAGCACCATACTTCTCTTATCCTGCTGTAGCTAACATTACTTCCTGAGATTTAACCTCTAGTCATTTGATGAAACTGCATTCCCTCTGTCTTACTCTTTGTCTGGCATGGTGCTCTAGACTTCGGGAATATACCCTGGGCACTGTTATCTTCCCTTTTGCTAAGCTTTCTTCCTAGTTTGGTTTTGATTCAGGCTCCAGGCAATGATTTCCTCCTTAATTTTTACCTACCACCCTGAACTCTGACCTCAGTTTCATCCTCTAGTTCCATGATATTATCAGCTACAAGCAGCCCCCTAGTGATTTCTGCTTATTTTTTTATGTATAATATTGTAATCATCTGGTCTCACTTTTTGACTTGGTCCAAGAATCACTAGCCCTGATTTGTCTATTTTCTGCCTTCCTGCTAACCATAATCTAAAACTGATATTGAAATTGAGACAGAATGCTAATGAGATAAGCTGGTAGGCAAATGAAATAAATTGATATGTTTATATATTCCCCTGAGGGATATTACAGACCCCTTTTGGATCAGAAGATAGATGTCTTTTTCAAAGACCATTCTACTTGAAATGTGGTTAAACCATATGATTAGATTTCCATATTTTATGGAGTTTCTCAAAAGGTGAGTAATTTTATATATGTTGTTTATCCTTAAATGATAATTCATGTCTAGTCCTGGTCACTTTATTCACAGAAATTGAATGACCCTAATTTTATTTTTTAATGTTTAATTGCACCCCATAATTGCTTATTAATCTCATACTAATTACCAGACTTGTTCTAGGTGCTGAGGATACATAGGCAAAAATGAAATAATCCTGGCCCTCAAAGAGATGTCATTTTACTGATAGAAATGACACACATGCAGGTACAGAAATAGAAAATATATACAAAAAGAATCCTAAGTTATTTGAAGAGTCAGGGAGAATCAATCACTGGGGGAATCACAAAAGTACCACAAATAGAGTACAATGCATATGTATGGAACTTGACAAATTCATTTTGTTCTGGGCAACTATGAAATCATCCTCATTAAAATGAAGATGCATCTGTAGGCTTTTAGGAAATATTTGAGATATTTTAAACTTGCATCCTTGACCTCTGTTACTGCAGAACAGTCTGTCATGGTTAATTAAGGCTTACTCTCATTGCTCCATCTAGGGCTGGGTTGAGAGGAACTAAGCAAAACTCTCAACTTCGAGATTATGTCCAGGGCACATTAATGAGATACACCTTTGTGGCCTCATGGACTTAAAAAAAGAAAACAACAAAGGGACAGTTTTGCTGCTGGCCACACAATAACCATTGCAGAATGCTACTCGAACTTCAAAAGCCCAAGGAATATGCTGTGCTTTTGAAGTTGGGCAAAAAAAGCCCACAAACACATACTAAGAGAAAACAATATTTAAAAGCCATTTGCTATTAAGAATTTTCAACATATTTTTTTAGGTCACAGTCAATTTTCCTTCCAAGTCCTCTTTCCACTGAGCATCCAGGCATCTTTTGAACCTAGAGTTCTCCTCCCTCCCTTACTCTGAGCCCTCTTCTTCAATCAGCATTGATCCAGTTCTCATCCCATGTTGCCAAAGTACATTTTGCTTCTGTGTGCCTAGGAATGGTTTTCAAGGAGAGATCCTCAATAATGTTTGTTTAACTGTTCAATCTTCCTTTACGGGTTGGAGAGGAGCCCTATTAAAAGAGTTGATGTAGAGCAAATAGGAATGAATTTAATTATAGATTTTTAATAAAAGTTAAAATAAAATGCCCATAAAAGAAAGTTGTATGGAAAATAATCCAGCCACATTCCTGTGTCAATATTGAATATTAAGTAATGGCAGAATATTCAATGTGTAGCAATATTAGAAACAACCAAGGCAAAACTAAAACTATGTCTAGTAACTTTCTGTCACTGTATTACATCTACAAGAAAGGGACTTGGACCACCCTTTAATTTTGTCAATTGGACTAGCCAAACTCCATAATTAAATCTTGATTCCCAACTTTGAGATATGAGTTATGCCCTCTGAGAATCAGGGAGAGGGATGATGAGAAAGAGAGGAGGGAAGGAGGGAGGGAGAAAGGGGAAGAGAGAGAGACTGAGACAGAGAGAGAAACAGAGACAGAGACACAGAGAGACCAAGACAGAGAGACAAAGAGAGACATTCTAATATACTGTTTAATTGGAGAAAAGTTAAAAACAAACAAACAAAACCCTGTGGAATCTCCTGAGAGATTCACTGACTGAAATATGTTAGCTCATTCTTCATTTAAACATAGGCTTCTTACTTGGATTCTAGTGATACTGGAGAGATAATTGATATTGCTCATAGGAAAAAAAAAAAACATCTTTTCTAGCCTTTTCTGACTAAAACACTGAATCTAAAGATAGAGGTTGACTTTTAAAGCAGTTACTTTTCAAGCATTGCTTGTTTTTCAATTAGAAGAATGATATAGAAAACAGATCTAAAATCAAATCGTCATTGGTCATTTTTTTGACTTATTTTCTTCTGTGTTTAAAAGAAAAATTGTGGTGAAAAAACCACCAGACTTGGAACTGAAGCAGTAGCCCTGGATTTGGAACACAAACTCTATGAGTTACTTGCTGTGTAAGAGAATGTGGGCAAGTCATTTAATGACTTGGAATTTCAAATTCCTCCACTCTGAGCATAGAGATAAATAATAGTTTTACTAAGTCTGGAGAATTCCTATGAAAATTAAAATGGAATAATATGTACAAAGTATTTGAAGTAATAAAGTTTAATTCACATATATTGTGTAAAAATATACATTAGCAATACAACACAGCATATCTAATTTATATTAGCTATGTTATACATTTTATATACTATTTTGACTTATTTCTATTAGATACAAGTGGAAAATAATATGCTAATGACTTATATAAAAACACATTGGTTAATCTTCTATTGGTTTAAATTGATGTTAGCTTATTAATTAATCTATTTCGCTTCTTATTAATTCAATACCACTAGAAATATCTTCTGTCCTAAGAACAGAGTTGGTAAAGTATTTATTCTAGATCATAGGGAGGATAAAATCATAGCATTTGAGATGGTGGAGGTTTTAGAAGCCATTTAGTTCAGTTTTCTTACTTTATTAATGAGGGAAATTTGAGACTTTGTTATTGATTTTTTCAAGGTAGTTAGATAAGGAGTAGTTAGAAGCAGATTTGGCATTTGAATCCCATTCCTCTGGTTCCAAATCCATCATCCCCCCCCACCATCCCATCTTCTTTCTTACATTTGTCATTTTATTTCTCCTTGGCTTCACACATTCATTATCCCAAAGTAAGAACTTTTCAACTTTTCTGGATTTTTCACATTGCTTATATCTTCCATGTAGTTAAACTGTCATGTGGCACACCAATTAATGGTATGGATGGAAATAATTTTGACTATGTTTAAACCATAAAGAACCCTTCCTTATTTATGATTCTATGAACATTATTTCTGACTCATAGCCAATCTTTTGAGATTGATTGTATCACTGACAAATTTATTTTCGATCAATTATATGACACACATAGTTCATTCCATAGGAGCTGCACAACCCATTTACATTGCATTTATAATAGTAATAATAATGATAAGGATAGCTAGCATTTATTTAGTACTTTGCAGTTTGCCAATTGCTTTAAAATGCTATCTTATTTTATCCTTACTACAACTCTGATACGTGCTATTATTCATCCGTATTTTATACTTGCAGAAACATAGGCACAGAGATTTAAGTGATTTACTCAGGGTCACACAGAAGTATCTGAGGCCAGATTTGAATTGATGTCCCTATACCTCCAAATCAGCTACTTTATTCAGTGTATAACCTAGTTTTTTTATGCCTTGAAAAGACTTTGCATGTGAACAATGATATAGGTCCACAATTAGAGTGTTAGAAAGTTGCCTCTGAAAATTACAAAGTTGGGGCGGCTAGGTGGCGCAGTGAGTAGAGCGCCGGCCCTGGACTCAGAAGGACCTGAGTTCAGATCCGGCCTCAGACACTTAACACACACAAACAAAAACCTAGCGGTGTAACCTTGGGCAAGTTACTTAACCCCAATTGCTCTCCAAAAAAAATTACAAAGTTATTTCTAGCTGAATCAAATCAGTTGTTTTAATAATAATATGCCTTTAGGGAGATGCTATGACTGTCAAAAATGGGATAGCATAGTCTGTAAAGAATCAATTTTTATGTTTATCCAAAGGGCAATGGCATGTGTGCATGGAGTATATAAATCAAGAATTCTGCAAAAGAAGAGAAGTGTTGTAAAGGTTATTGTCACAGAGGATTATGACCAGGTAGCTTGGTGGCACAGTGGATAGAGGAATGGACCTAGAGTCAAAAAGGTCTCTGTTCATTCAAATCCAGCCTTAGACACTTAATATCTTTGTGAACCTGGATATGTCACTTAACCTATATTTGTCTCAATTTCCACAATTGTAAAATGTCAATCATAGTAGCAACTAACTTTCAGGGCTATTTTGAAGAGCAAATGAAATCATATTAGGTGTGACGTACATGCTTATTCCCCTCTCTTCACAGTATTGGATGGGAAGATTGATAAGAATGTCAGATATTTAGGGTGGACAATGGATATAATGCTGGGCTGGGACTCAAAAGAACCTGAATTTCCTGAATTTTAATCTCACCTTAATAGTTGTGTGACCCCGGGGAAGCAACTTTACTAGGGCAAACCTATGTTTCTTCATCTGTAAAATGGTGTAGGTTGAATATAATGGCCCTTAAGATGCCTTCTCGCTCAAAATCTATCATTTTATGATTCAAAATCTTATGAAAACCTGGTAAATAGCAATTTTTTCTGCTCAGGTCAGAAACTCTGATCATTTTTCCTTCCCAGTCTGATCCTTTTATGATGGCAAACTAGACCATCTTTTGCTTTAATTCTTATTGAAACTTTAATTATTGAATGGGTGTTGCCTCAGGGAAACTGAGACCTGGGGAAGTTCTTAGCTTAAAAAAGCCAGTCTTCTACTGCATCTAGGCCCTTTACTAGTCAATGTCTTGCCACTAGACTCTGATGACTCTGGAGTCCTGCCTCACTTAAATCCAATTCACTTGCATGTGAACACATCACCTTTCTGATGTCATTGCTCCTATTTGAGAATGAAGGACAAACAACAAGGAGTTGAAAATCTGGGTTGCTTTAGTAGTGTCTTTGCAGTGTCAATAGATCTAATGGAAGGTCCTCAGCACAGTGGTGGTTCCTCTGTGGAAACTTTATATGATCATCTGCCCAAGAGAAGCATAGATAGAATTTATCATTAGAAGGAGAGTGTACATCAGAGAAAACACTAATTCATCACAAAATAAAAGTAATGAATGAAGATGATAAGGTTATTATTTATTCCTCCATATTCTCTCCTCCAATTCCAATTTTGAGTGTTAGAATGCATATTGGAGACATATTGTATTGGTTATCATATTAAGCTGTCAAAATATATAGTGATAAAATGATAATAATATTGAATTTGAAGTCAGATCTGGTTTCAATTGCTGCCTGTGCTACTTCCTAACTCTGTGACCTTACCAAAGTCACTTAATGCTCTGAGCTTTAGTTTCCTCTTCTGGCAAAAGGGGGAGGGTTGCATTACAGACCCTTCAGTTACCTTTTAGCCATAAAGCCTATGGTTTCATTTCATGAAATTATGTCCAATTTCAATAATAAGAATTGATTTTGACCTCATTGACACTATGGTTAACACATGGAAGCTAAACCTAGGCCATTTACTAAAGTAAGCTGTATTTTCTCAGATCGTTTCATATTAATTATTAAAGTAACTAACCAATTCTGCACTTCTAAGCCACTTCAAGACAGTTATTAGTGTGTTTGTTAGGAGAATAACTGCATTCTTATGTTCTCTGAGATAGCCCTGTTTTCATTAAACAGTCGCAATCCCTATTTCACTCCTGTAATGGCCAACATGGTGCCATTTTGGCATGGGAGTTAGCAAATGTTTCATAATAAGATTATCTGACTGATTACATAAATGATGTCTGGTCACAACACTCTCTTAATTATTATTGATCAAAGAAGGGCTCAAATAATATAAGTTTTACAATAGCTGACTTCTTATGAATGGAAACTTGGATAAATCAAGCTGCTGAGCTGTAGGCTATTTCTGTGGAGAAACAATAAAAATACTTGTGCTGTTTTTGGTATCCCTTTTTATAATTGAGACTATAGGAGGTGGTAATTCATTATGCATTATTGAAAAATGTCCTATGTGCATCCCATAGTGAATTGTTGATAAGTACTGATATTGGCATAAAGTAGTAGGTGTTTCTGCCCATATGTGATTTATAGATTGAGTTGCATGTTTTCTTCTACCATCTGTACAGTATAGGAAAGTTGTGCCGTATGCTTCAATTTATTTAACTACCATATTTAACACCCACATTGTTCTGTGGATGCAATAAAAGTATATTGATGATTACAATAAAAATATTAATATAAAGCAAATCAGTGGGTTTCTGAGTTCAGTCAAAGTGAGTTTTCTGGGCTATACCTGACCATTAGAAATAGATCTCATTCAAGCTTAGTTCCTATAAGCTTTATTTATCCATTTGGAAACCTAAGTGGATAGCAATGGCTGTCAGAGGCCTCTAAGATCGTTAAATGAGCAGTCTAAAGACTAGAAGTTTTCTATAATTCCACATAGTGTAATAATGCCAATAAATATGATGCTTTTAATAGCAAAAATAAATATCTGAGCAGTTTTGCTATTTAAAATAAACATTCTTATAAAGCAGTTCATGCCATTTTTCAGAGAACATAGATTATTTGGAGGCTGTTGATTATATTTAATGCTGAGTCTAGTGCATAGGCTTTTTTTAGGGACAGGGCAGTCTGGTTAAACAAATAAATCTAAATAAATATATAAAACTATGCAGACTGGTAAAGCAGTTTCCCCATTTGCAAAGGCTGTTCTTCACCAGCATAACAAATGTGAAATTCTCAGGATGCAAACAAGTGAGGTTATAGCACTGGAGCCAGTGGTCCCGGGTCCAAATCTTAGTTCTACCACTTGCTATGTCTCCATAGGTTAGTACCTCTCCAGGTCTCATTTGCAAAATGAGAGGGGTGGACTAGATGACCTCCAAGGTCCAATCTAACCCTCAGTATATTACTGGGACCTTCCTTAAACTCCCTATTCCTAATAGACCAAGTTTTTCCACTAAAGTGAAGATGTGTGCCATGATACAGAAAGAATGCCAAGATAAATGAATGGATGAAGGCACACATTTCATACATTTTTAATTTGGGGCAAGGACTGTGCTAAGTTCTGGGGACATAAATACTTTCAAAGAAGACAATTTATACCCTCCAGAAGCTTGAATTCTAATAATAGGAAATAATATATAAAGGGGTGCTTCCTAATGGGTGGAAAGCAACTTGGTGTGGGCATTGGTATGAGTGTAGTACCATTGCTTTGAAATGCTCAAAACATGGCATGATGTTGTACTGCCAGAAAAGATAAGGCAATAGCTAATTTATAAAAGACCAGAATTCCAGAGGCAGAATTTGAGTCCTGGTGAGGAAGGGTGATGAGCATGGGAAAATACAGATGGTATGTTTTGGAAAAGGCTAGGAAATGGTGAGGTGGTCTGCTTCCAAGAAAGATAGGGTAAAAACATTCATATGAGAGTCCAGGATGCCAAGACCAAAATCGAATTTCTGGTGCAATGAGGATGAAGCTGGCTATATGTAGGTAAGTGACATGTTTTGGAAATGGTCAGGAAATATCCTGATGGCCTAATTTCATAGGAGGTAAAGTGTAGTGGATAGACTGTTAGGGCTGGGGTCAGAAAGACCCATCTTCCTGAATTTAGATCTGTCCTCAGACACTTATTAGCTATGTGACCCTGTTCTAGTCACATAGCCCTGTTTGCCTCAGTTTCCTTATCTTTAAAAATGAGCTGAAGAAGGAAATGGCTAACCACTCTAATATCTTTGCCAAGAAAACACCAAATGGGGTCACAAAAAGTTAGATACAACTAAAATGAATAATAATAGAAAAAAAGCTTATCTAGCAGAACTTGAGGTCCTGTCGTTTACTGCTTTAGATTTCTATCTCCAAGTGCTCTTGTAGCAGCTAGACAGTTCAAGGGATAGAGAAGGAAATAAAAAATATCTGAGAGCAGGACTTGGCAGAACCCCTGGTGTAATGGATCCACATGAACTGGTGTCACCCCGATAAAGTCAGGGGACATAAAAAAGTACTAACTGCTAGTTCCTCCATCAAAACTCCCTAAAGTTCTATTTATATACAACTGTACTTTAGTTATGTAATAAAAGCTGGAAAATAGGGCCCTCAGCACATCCAGGTTGACCAAGGCAAAATACCCAGAGTAAATTTTAGGGAAGATAAGCATATATGCAAAGAGAGGAGTATCATCATGCTGCTATGTTTAACAAACTGATGTAGTTTATGAAGAAACACACACACACACACACACACACACACACACATACACACACAAATTACGTGCTGATACTTATGTAGGTAGAATTACATATTTTGCAAATTCACACCATCCCAAAACAAGCACGGTGGAGTTCGATGTTCTAATAGAGAATCATTGATCTTCATTTCTCTCTGGCTCATTCCACTCTTAGTGACTTGTATTTTTCATCTTAGTTCACCCCCTATAGACTCAGTACAAGTCTTCTGACGTTATTTATCTTTATTTGGTTCACATTTGCTCAGCAGTTGTATTCTGATGTTCATCTTCATTCACTTTTCATCCATTAAGCAAAGGTTGTGGGACAGTGTTCACCTTTGTTCTTTCCATCTCCACCCTGTAGCTGTTGCCCCATGTCATTCCTCTTCATTTGTTTCTGCTCCATCCAACCATCTTTCCACAACACTGTTCTTTTTCTCTCACTTGTGTACATTAACAATGATTATCTAATGGAGTTCAATTTCTTTTACCTCCCATGCATTCAAGAGTCATCTGACATCATTTGTGCCCATCTTCTCTGTGTCCATTGAAAGATGATTTGTCTTTATTCCTCTTCATTCCATCAGCAATTACATAGCTAATGCCACATGCGAGATTGCCTTATAGGACCCTGCTCTTGATGGAAACTGGAACATTTTTCATGAATATTGTTGAATTTTTCTGACTTAAACTTCACCTATTATATTTTCTCATTATAGCAGACATACTAGATGAAACACACTGCCCTCAAATGATGGAGATAAAATAAGATGTCAAGGACATCTATGTTCTATATTACTCAGACAGGAAATATTGTAGTTTTGCTTGTGAATCATTTTCAGATGATAATTTATAAGGCATGATTCCATATATACCAAAGTAAAGGACTTGGTTAGAGAGGTTCTAAGGTTCCAGAAAGTTATCTTGTAGATATTATTTGAAGAGGTATCTCTGAGGGAGTAAATTAATAGCTGGAAAAGATGAACAGAGTTTGATGGAAAGAAAATATTCCTAATGAATAGAGCTATCTCAAAGCAAACTGTGCTACCTTGGGAATTAGTGGATTCCCTCTCAGTGAAGAATTTTAAACAGAGGTTGAATGACTACTTGTCAGTTCCATTATAATGGGGATTCATCTTTAATTTGGGGCAGGTTTAGTTGGCTTTCCATTCAACTCCTTGATCACATGTTTGATCTCAGAAGACAGTGTGATTTAAGCAGTGGCTCTTACATTGAGCATTACTTTTATTGTGTGACCCCTAGAATATCACATCTGCCCCTTATGGCATCTCTTTCATATCTGAGACATGAGAACTCACCACCTACCTCATATGGATATTGTGAGGGCAAAATGAAATATGTGTGAAAATGAAAACTCAAACATTATCACCCAAATGTTAACAAGTGGCATTGGGCTCTAATATCCTGAAAAGAATGATTTTTGAGAAGTGGCAGAGGATAATCAAAGAATTAAAAGAGAGGATTAGTCATGTTGGGGGAGAAAAATATAACTGATGGTTAGACCTCATGTCTGCAAACTTCGATGGTAATCTGATAATGTCAAAAAACATAACAAAGGTCCTAAGCATGTGTGATAGACCCACTGTGGCAAAATTATGGGACAACATAGACAAAAGTTACAAAAGATGAGGAAGAATTGAAATATTTTTTCAGCATTGTTGAAATGAATATGTGAATGGATAAGGACAGCAACTAATATTTATATGTCTACTTTGGGCCAGGAACTGTGATAAGTGTTTTACAAATATTTTCTTATTTGATCCTGCCAATGACCCTACAAGGTAGGTGCTATTATTCGCCCAATTTTACAGTTAAGTAAACTAAATTAAACAGAGACTAAATCATCTGTCCAGGGTCACAGAGCAAGAAAGTGTGTGAGGTCAAATTTGAACTCAGGTTTTAATTATTCCAGGCCTGGTGCTATGTTTTCTGAATTACCTAGATATTTCATGGATGGGATCACAAATCTATCACCTTTTTAAGATGTAAAAGTACATATAAAGATATTAGGTGTGTGAATGCCTACTCTGGATCCATTGAGGATTATGAATATTACAAGGGATTCTTTTTGAGAAGGAAACTTTACTCATTCAAAGTGCATAGGCACTTTGTCGATATTAACCTATGTAGTGTAGATGTTAAACTGAATGTTGCATTATGGAAAAAAAAAATAGAGAATTAATAGCCAATGTAGATGATGCCTAGTAGAATTATATCAAAGAAAGGCATATAAGTATTGTTTGAGCTCACTGGGGCATTGATATTTCAGTGATCTTATCTCATATTATTTCAAAGACTTTATGTCATTGTGACAAAAGAAAACAATTTGCTTAAATCTTTTGACTCTCCTAATGTTTTCTTTAGAATTCAAGAAGGGATTTAAATCACTTTTATCACTTAGTGTTTTCCTACAGTAACTTGCTATCATAAGCCTTGAAGTTTTCCATAGAAACTATTAAGAAGTTTTGTTTTAGGAAATAATTGTAGCTAGGCATGCATGTGTAAATACAGGTATATGTCAAATTCTCCTTCCACAGTTTATTACAAGGCATTGGATAGCACTTACTTTGTGGGTCTAAAAAGTGTGAATAACCTTAGGCCTTCTATTTCTTTCAAATTAGTCCCATTGACCAATCTGTCTCACTTAGAAATATAAAAGAATGTCATTTTACTTTTGATATTCAACACTTTTCATCCTAAGATCTCTTAGTACACCAATAGCCATTCTTGATGGCCTCATCTAAGTGGCATAATGGATGAAGCTTGACTTGTTTGGAGTCAGGTAGAAATGAGTTCGTATGCTTCTCCAGACACATCATTAGGTGCATAAGCCTAGTCAATTAACCCTTCTGAGATTGTTTCCTCATTTGAAAAATGGGATTAAGGACAACATTTACCAAATAGAATTGTTGAAAGAATTAAAAGAGGTAATGTATATAAAATACTTGACAAAAGCACTATATGAATGCAAATTAATATTATTATCTTTGTTTTTTCTGGTTCATTCAACAACTGGTATACTCAAATTTCTGGTCCTAAAATTTAACAGTAGACATGTTTTTACTGTTTTTATTTTAAATCAAGTAACATGATGGGTCAAGAAATATACATAAGAGAGTTCCAGCCCTGTAGACAACTGGGTACTTAATGATGTTGTGTCTTCTATGAATCTGGTATGAATTTATATGCAAGCATTACAAGGGAAAGGACAATGATCATATCATTTAATAACCCACAACAGAGGCTAGCACTGTGCTAGCTTCATTATCAGGTTTCCATAAACAATGGTGAATGGTGCTTTATAGTTTTTATAGCCCATCTCAATCCTGCCCACTGGGGAATTGATTTTTATTTCCTGTGTGTCTGTTCATTTGTTGTTGACATGGTTTTCCATATTTGAGAACTTTTACGCTTGTATCAAATTAGAAGGACAATCAAAGGTTTAAATCTCTCTTTCCTCTCCCTACACCAAATCAATTTTGGCTTTCCATTACCTCTCACCTATACTATTTCAACAACCTCCAAATCAGCCTCCCTTGTTGTATCTTGTCCATCTTCAATCTTTATACAGCTTCCAAATTCCTATTCCTAATGTGCAAGCCTGACCATGTCACTCTCCTGCCTAACTATTTCCAGTAGCTCCCTCCTATCTCTAGGCTAAAGCATAGACTTCTCTGTTTGCTTTCAAAGACCTTAACAATCTAGGTCTAGACTGCTTTAATATTCTTCCTCCTCACCAACTCTGCAAAGTTCTAGTCAAATTGGATGATTTGCCATTCTTTAAAGTCATATTCCAGCACCTACCTCCCTACTTTTTCATAGGCTATCATCCAAGTCTTAGATGTTTCCTTCCCCTCAACCCACTTCTTCCTTTGAATTCTTAGCTTCTTTCAGGTCTAAACTTGGGTGTTACCTCCTACACAATACAGTTCATGATTTCTACCTTCTCCCTCTTGCCCCACAGTAGTCATTCATATTTTCTGTAAAAATACTTTATACTCAGTTAACATATAATTTGCTTTTATTTATCTTTTTACTTGATGAAATACCTAAAGAGCACATGGTTTCTTTGAGATTATGATTTATTTTATTATTTATCTATCTGTCTGTCTGTCTATCTATATAAATATCTATATCATTTATGTGTGTGTATGAGTGTGTGTATAGAAAGATTGATAGATTTGGATATAGATACCCTCAACATCTGGCATAGTTCTTCAAACATAGTAGTAAATTCATAGTACTCTCTAAATTGAACTGTACGACGTTAAACTCTTTACCCAAAATATCATATTAAGGAACCTGTAATGGAAGAATCAACTCAGTAAAAAAATTGCCCATTGACTACTCTGTCCAGAACACTGTAAGTTCATCCATTTTCACCTGTTTCTCGAGCATGTTCCAAAGTATCATTGAACTCTGGGTCAATGCTACTATGTAAACCCAATGAATGAAAATGCAGAGGAACAAGCATATCATTCTATTGTATACCATAGAGACTAAAATTCCCTTCTGTTATACAGACAGTATAATTTCTGAATCTATAAAATTACCATTTTCAGAATAATTTAGTTTGTTATTTTTTGTGTCTTCCTCATTTCAAGTCAGTCCTGGGAAACTGCCTTACCTGTAATTTGAAATTATGGGGACATCATTAAATGGCAACAATGTAATTTTTATCATATCCTGAAATGTTCATTTTTGATATAAAAATTAATCATTGGTATTTGGTAATGTCTTAATGATAACCTGTACATTATGATCCCCACATTCACTAAGGGTATTATGAAATTCAAGCTTTTGAAAAAAATCCTAAAGTTAAGAAAGTTTGTTCTATCTTTTCTAATTTCACAGGAACATAATTCTTCATTTCTTTTATTTCTATATTTTCTTCAGTCCCTTTCATAATTCTTGATAAAAAAATACTAAATATCTGCATTTTTGAAACTATCCCAGCCTTTAAAAAATAATTGGCTAACAGAACACTTGTCTAATTTTCGAGGTGAAAAACTTCTAGGGTTTTTTTAAAAGGAAAGCAAAATTTATAGATGCCTTATTATTTCATATTTCCCTTTCCTTTATCACTCCTAAATCAGCATCTTTTTCCCTGTGTGTTATATCAAGCAATAAAAACTTACATTTGTCTGCTAATGAGGAAACTGGCTTCTGTGGACTTTTTAATGTTGGTATTTCTTCCGTTTGTGAATTGTACTTATTTGATTGTGTCATGCCTTCCTCCATTCATAGGGACAGATATGCTGCTATTTTAGAATATCTGCATTTGGCTATTGCCAATCTACATGTCAGTGCATCATAAATATTGTGTAGTATTACTAAGTGAGAATCTCTGAACTGGAAAAGATGTTGGTGACTATCCAGTCAAACCTTTACCTGAGTGTGAATACACTTTAAAATATCTCCAGCAAGTAATGAGACAGTATGGACTTCTGCTAAGAAGGAAAGCATCAGTTTCAAAGACAAAGCATCAGTTTCAAAGACAAATTCTTCTTTTCTTTTTTTTTTACTTTAATATTTCTGTACATTTCTTTTTTTTTTAACAAATGCTTTATTAACTTCTGGTTAACATCACTCATTTCCACCAGATTTTGAGTTACACTTTTTCCCCATTTTTCCCTACTCACCACCCCAGAATAGCAGTCCCACTAGATATCCCTTCATCATTCTTCTTTTCAATTATGCCAAATCGTTTCACTATTCATTCATTCGATACGTACTTCTTAAACATTTATACAGTTACTGTGTTAGGGGCTTGGTGAGATTAAAAAAAAAAACAAGCAATCCTTACTTTCAAGGAGATTATGTTCCACTGGATTTGTTTTTTGTGTGAGTACACATGAGAGAAAAAATATTCATGTACATATAAAGTATTTGATGGGGGGAGGGAGAACACTAACAACTAGAGATGAGAATATGCTTTCTTGTGACTTATGGCACTTAAGCTGAAATTTGAGAGAAAACTATGGATTCTATGAGGCAGAGATGAGGCTGTAACACATTCCAGGCATAAGAGACCAACTTTTTAAGGAATGAAGATGGAAAATCACATGTAGGGGGCAGCTATGCAGTGTGATTAGAACAGAGAGCATAAGGAGAGCCAAAATATGCAGTAAGCCAGAAGACATAGCTTGTAGTCAGATTCTAAGAGTCTTTAAACGTCAAATAAAGGAATTTTGTATTTTACGTTAAAAGGCAAAAGGATGGGGCGGCCAGATGGCGCAGTGAGTAGAGCGCTGGCCCTGGAGTCAGAAGGACCTGAGTTCGGATCCGGCCTCAGACACTTAACACACACACAAAAACCTAGCCGTGTGACCTTGGGCAAGTTACTTAACCCCGACTGCCCTCCAAAAAAAGCCAAAAAAAAAAAAAAGGCAAAAGGAGCCTTTGGAGCTTCTGAAGAATGGAAGTATATGTGGTTAGAAATATGCCTTAGGGACTCTGAATGACCTCTGGAGCTCAAGAACCCACAAAATGACACAGAGAAGCTAACCTCCCACTGAGGACAACCCAGCAGCCTGACGGGGAGTGGCCAGTGCAGTGCTCTGGAAGCAGACAGCATAACACTCTGGGAGCGCAGCCCAGGCCCACTTGAGCCGTGGTTTTAGCCCCAGGGTGGCCAGGCCAGCAGTGAGTTGAATACACAAATCACCTCTTGAAAAAGACCCCAAAAAGAAAACTCCTAGGAATATTATAGCCAGGTTCCAGAACTCCCAGATCAAGGAGAAAATACTACAAGCAGCCAGGAAGAAACAAGTTCAATATCGTGGAAACACAATCAGGATAACACAGGATCTGGCCTCTTCTACACTGAGGGATCAAAGGGCATGGAATGTGATATTCCAGAGATCAAAAGAGCTGTGATTAAAACCAAGAATCACCTACCCAGCAAAACTGAGTATCATGTTTCAGGGGAAAATATTCAGTGGAATAGAGGACTTTCAAGCATTCTTGATTAAAAAACCAGAGTTGAATAGAAAATTTGACATTCAGATACAAGAAGCAAGAGATGCTTGAGAAGGTAAACTGGGAAAAGAAATCATTGTGAACTTATCAAAGTTGAACTATTTACATTCTTACATGGAAAAACAATAACCGTAACTGATGAAACATTCCTCAGTATGAAAATAGTTGAAGAAGGGTATATGGGCATATGAATACATATGTGAATGTGTGTATATATGTTTTCAGTTATATAGAGAGGGCACAGGTCAAATTTAATAGGAAGGGATGATACTTAAAAGGTGAAATTAAGAGGAGAGAGAGGAATACATTGAGAGGAGAAGGGTAGAGACATAATGGGGTGAACTATCTCATATAGAAGAAGCAAGGGAAAATGGTTACAAGGAAGGGGAAGAACAGGAAGGCAAAAAGGCAAAACCTTATCCTCATTGAATTCAGATCAGGGCGAGAATGACATACATACTAAATAGGGTTTCTCACTCTACAAGAGAGTAGAGGAGAAGGGGATGAGAGGGAGTTTAATGGAAGGGAGGGCAGGCTGGGGGGGGGGTTGGAAGCACCCACTTTTGAAAAGTGACAGGACCAAAGGGGGGAGTGGACCAGGTGAGAGTTGGGATGGGAGGGGGGGAAATATAGTCAGTCTTTTACAATATATCTACTATGGTAATGTTTTGCATAGCTACACATGTACAGTATAAACTGAGTTGTTTATTTCCCTTTTAAACCAAATTTTAATATATATATACTATGATTAATACTATTGTGAATATAATTGGGAGATAAGGTGTGCAGGCATTGGGGTACGAGGATTCACCTTGCCCTACTGGAAAGGGAGTACGGGAGAAGAAATGGGAGAGAGCAGATTGGATGAGGGGATATCCTGTGGGACTGCTATTCTGGGGTGGTGGGTAGGGGAAAAATGGGGAAAAAATTGTAACTCAAAATCTGATGGAAATGAATGATGTAAACCAGAAGTTAATAAAGCATTCAGAAAAAAAGAAATATGCCTTAGGATGTTTAATTCTTCAGCTGTGTGGAGAATGAATATTGAAGAAACTTAACAATTAGAGAAGAAAAACTAGTGGCAAGAGGTAGAGAAGGCCTGAACCAGGGACAGGGCCAAATGGATGGAGAGAAAGGAATAAGTATAAGAGAAACTGTAGAGCTAGTACTTGACAAGTACAAGACAGTACTTATCAAATGATTAGATGGGAGGATGGGAGCAAATGAAGAGTCAAGCATGATCTCAAAGTTGCAAACTATAATAACTTGAAGTGTGTCAACAGAAATCAAGAAATTTCGGGAGGAGAAGATGAAGAAAGAAAATAGTTTCAACCTTGGAATGATATTTTAGATCACTTCATGATTTTCAGTTGAAGATGTCACATATATAATTGATCGGTGGGACTGGAATTTACTAGATAAATTATGGTAATATATAGATCAGAAAGTGTTCAGTAGTGAGATTATAGTTAAAACTATGAGGAAAATTATATCAGAAAATAAAATGCATAAGGAGAGAAGATGGTTCAGCAAAAAGTATACATAGGGTATTGATGATGCTGGAGTACACAAACTGGAGATGAGTAGATGAACTGGCAACAGAGAACCAGGAGAACATCATGAAAACTCAGAGATTAGAGTGCTTCCAGGAGAAGAGAAATAGCAATGTCGTCAAATTCCACAGAGAAATCAAATAGTGGACTATGAGCAGGACGTTAGATTTGGTAACTAAAAGATGTTATTATCAAATTTGGAGAAAGCAGTTTTAGTGGAGTGATGAACTTGGAAGCAATACTTTTCAGGGACTAAAAAGTAGAGCAAGAAGAAACTCCACTTTAGTGAAAGTTTCTGCCTATGTTTTGGGATGGATAGCTAGGACACAGTGAATAAAGCACTGGACTTAGAATCATAAAGTTTGTGTTCATGAGTTCAAGGTGGGCCCCAGACAGTAATTGTGTGACAAGTGACAAGTCACTTAACCCTGTTTGCCTCAGTTTCTCATCTATAAAATGAACTGGAAAAGGATATGACAAATCACTCCAATATTTTCCACAAGAAAACCCCAAATAAGGTGATGATGAATCAGGCATGATTGAAATGAGTGAACAACAATCTATCTAATTTTACTAATTCCATTCTCTCTAGTCAAGCAAACTGAGTTTAATACCTCTTCCATATCATAAACTATTCAAATATCTTGAATATAATGACTTTTCTCCCTTCTGGGGAAGACCCCTTTGTGTTCAGAGACACATGTGTACACACACACACACACACACACACACACACACACACACAGAATTTTCTCTTCTCCATTTCAATTTCAAAGAATTTTCCACACTTAAATTTTAGGAAGAGACATAAATGTCCAATTCATAGTTTCTTCCCTTCCCCTCCCAATTAGAATAAAATATATCTTCAATTCAAACAAACAGCTAATCAGTCTTGCCTGAAGAAATAATATGGAAGGAGGGGGAATGCTACAGACAAAGGCAGTTCATTCCATATTTTGATAGTTCTGATCAGAATTAATCCAATCCTTATTCCACAAAACTATTCAAATTCTTAGAGATATCTACCAGATATGTAAAGACAATTATTTCCACTGATCTATCTAGAGCATCATCTTGAAGCACTTCATCCTCCTATTCACACTCCAGGTCATCAATATACCTAAAATGGCACCATAAATGGAATTCCAGATGTCATCTTTTGAGATGCTATCAGTTCCCTACTCTTGGACATTATGGCTTTCTTTAAACAATTTTATTTAAGAAGCTTAAATAAAAAAGTGATATTATTAGCTAAGTGTCTGGGCTTCTCAGTAAATTATGTATGCATGATCGGGTCTTGCATTGTTTTTATTTAGGGAAATACATTTTTGTTGCAGATGTACTCTGTTGTATGAAAATACATTGTATAAAAATTAGGGCATAAAAATGAGGGGATGATATTTTTCATTATAAAAGAACCTTTCACTGTTTCATGCAAACATTAAACCAAGTCTATTGTCTTAAATTCATTTAGGTTCTGACACACCATTGATTTGCCAAGGAAGAAATGAAAGAAAAAGGAAAATTAAAGAACCTAGAGGCAAGGCAAATTAAAAATAATCACAATTGAAGACAGATATTTATTTTTTCAGAATTTATCAAATAAGATAATTTTCAGAAAACCTAAAAATAAATTAGCTGGAGATGTTTAAGAACATAGTGTAAAATGAAAATTACCATTACTCTTTCAGGAACCCAGCCATAATTACCTGATTATTCATTTATACTTCGGTGAGAGTTATAAATTGAAAGAATTTGATTCCTTAAACCAGTGTCTATTTGGCAATTAATAAAATTTTTAATGGAGAAAACTTTCATAATATATGTGAGTTGCAGTTTAACAGCAAATTCATGGAATATTTTATTTTAATACTGGTGGGTATGTGATAGCGAGAGTGATGGACAGAGAGGAGAGAAAACCCTGCAACTGGATCCTACCTCCTATGCCTACTAGCTATGTGCCCTAGGAAAAATCATTTATTCCTCCTCAGTTTTAGTTTTCTCATCTGCAAAATGGGTATAACACCATTATTTGCCTCACAGAGTATTTTGTGCCAACTAAAATAGTGCTTTGTAATTCTGAAAGTGCTATATAAATATTAGTTATTATCAGCAGTAATAGTAGTAGTTGTAGAAATAGTAGTAGTAGTAGTAGCAGCAGCAGCAGTAGTAGTAGCAGCAGCAGTAGTAGCAGTAGTAGTAGCAGCAGCTGTAGTAGCAGCAGCAGCAGTAGTAATAGTAGTAAGAATCTATGTTTCCAGATTTTTTTTCTTATGACAGCTCAGGATGTCTTTGCTATAGATTTTTTTTAAATCAAATTGTATGACATATCCTCTTCTTCCACCATAAATATTAAATGAGGTCACACATATCAGTGGTGTGTGTGTGGGGGGGGTGTATGGATATGTGTATAGATATTGATAAAGAAGTGAACAAAAATATAGGTAATAGAAATATGCAAAGAAGAGCTATGTAAGGAAAGCAAATGTAATGAGTGCACAGACATTAAGCATTATAACACATTTACATGCATTACATGATACACACATGCGTATATCCAACAAAACAATGCAAAAAGGAGAGTTATTAATTCCAATCAGATATTTATAGAATTGTTAAGGCCTCCAAGCATTTGTTCACATAAAAGCTTTTCTGGTGCTTTCTTGCATCACTAATGAGCATACCACTGCCTTTTGAGGCCAGCAGTGTTCTGTCTCACTAGCTGACATCCTGGCCCCTATGAGGTTTAGACAAGGTGAACATCTCAGGGTGAACTCTACCCCTGAGATAGGTCTCTTCGACTGGACTCCACTACAATGTGTCTCCTGGGTTTTGGCATGATGAGAACCACTTAGCACTCTTGGGAACACTTGAAACTAATCTGACTTAATGCGGCCCTGGCAAATCCAGGGTAAGTCTTCGAGGAGTCCCCTGAGGCTAGCACTAGGCACTTACACCATTATATCTGCTTGTTCATTCTAAGTGTTATGGCTAGCTCTCCTATTGACTACATTATCTTTTTGTCATAGGAAAAGGAGCACATATATTGCTATGCCCCAGTGCCCTGCACAGTTTCATTTTTTAAGGAAAGGGGTCGGGGAAAGAATATCACTTACAGGTGAATTCAGACACAGCTCTCAGATTAAACTCACAACACTCATTCTTCCTCAGTTGAATTTTAGATGCCTGAGGCAGTGTGGAGGCATTGATAGGCCCAAAGAGAAATTTTTTCACAAAGGAAATATGCCTATATTATAACTAACTCCTCTAGTCATACCCTATAGACTTGGGAAGGGGGCAGGGAAGGAAAATAGAAGAGTGAGAGCTCCAAACCCCAACATTCTACCATTATCCTGAAACATTGGTTTTTCCTTGGTCTTTGCTGTTGATCTTATCCTACCACTACATTATGAAGTCAAGCAGAGGCTTGCCAATTCGAGGAATACACCAGCACTGGTCATTGCTGATGATCCAGACAGAATTCCAACTAGTTTAATGAGTTTGGGCAGAGACTACCTGAGCTTTTATCCAGTGCACAAGCACCTTCAGCTTTGTAACCTGACACTCCCCTTCAACTGCAAATTTCAAATCATTCTTGCTATCATATCCAGATATTTCTGCAAAATAGAACAAAACCCTAATAATTGCAAAAAGTGGATTCCCATATTCTTAGGCATTTAAAAAACACTCAATGTGCCTATTAATAGAAAAAAAAAGAAAAAAAGTAGAATTGCTTTTTTGGAGCTTACTCTAACTATGGAGACTGAAGCAAAACCATTTTAAAAAATTTGGAGATAACAAAGGGACCCCTCAATCTTCAAATTCAAGATAGATTAGTAAGAGAAAGTTAGGCATAAGAATCATTCACTTTTAGATTCACAGAAGATAGATTTCAAAGAATCAAAAGCAAAGATAGATAGGATTATGCAGCTTAAAATGCTGAAGAGGAAGTCAGCCCAGCAAGAGCTGGAAGCTCTCCACAATGCAATTTTGAACATACAAACAGGAAAAAAAACAATGTAAGAGAGAATAGAAAATCATCAATAAATATGGATATGGATTTTTAAGAAACTCATCAACCAAATTAGATTTAAAAAAAAAAAACATGCGCAAAACTTCAAAGCCATGGTAGATAAAGATAGATGACTACAAAGCATAATATGGCCCAGAGACAGAGCCAAGATAGCAAAGGCAGTGACTGAGTTCTCCCTCAAGGGCCTCCAAAAACCTTTAAGTAATGCCATAGAACAATTCCAGAAGTTGCAGAAACCAAAAAAATATGGGCATAAATAACTTTCCAGCCATAGACAACTTAAAAGCTCATCGAGAATGGTCTGTCACACAACTGTGAGAATGGAACAGAATCCAGAGCAGGCTGTACCAGTGGAGATAAGGCCCGAACAAATGAGGAGCAGGCCTTGGGGGCCACTGAATCAGCAGTGGCAGCAGCTGTTTCAGAGTTCTCAGCCCACAGATGGTAAAGGGGATGAACAAATGATCAGAAGGAGATGGCGAGGTGTCTTCGCTGCCACCGGGACCTGTTGCTTTGCCCATATTCAGATCTGGTTCTCAATCCTAGGTAGCAGTCCCAGTACTAGGAGAAGCACTAGCACAGTAGTGGAGCAGAGGCCCATTGTCAGCTCCAGGGCAGAAAAGGAGCCTTGTAGTCATTCACAGATTAGAACACAGGCCAGAAGAGTGGTAAATATGCCTCTTCTTAGATCATACCACCTTGGAACAACTGAAAACTTACTGTTCCTTAGAAGTATCTGGGAAAACAGCTACAACAAATCCCAGAAGCTTGTGACAATGTGCCCTTTACCCTGGAAGCAGAGTCCTAAATCAACAAAGAGTTAATTAAAAATAAAAAAATATACTGGAGAAAAAATAACAAACAAAAATATTCTGACCATGGTGACAAAGAAGATTACTCAAATACTCAGAAGAAGATAACAAAGAGAAAGCTCAAATATTCAAAGCCTCCAAGAAAAATATGAATAGGTCTCAGGCAATGGAAGAGCTCAAAAAGGATTTTTAAAGATCAAATAAGAGGCAGAAGAAAAATTGGGAAGACAAATGAGAGAGTTGCAGGAAGATCATGACAAAAGGAGTCAACAGCTTGGTAAAGGAGACACAGACACAGCCGCCCCCCCCCCCAAAAAAAAATACTAAAGAAAATAATGCCTTAAAAGCATACTAGCCAAAATGGTTAAAAAAAAAAAGTACAAAAAAGCAGATGAAAAGGAGAATGCAAAGCAAAATTAGCTAAATTGATAAAGATACACAAAAATTTACTAAAGAAAAAAACTCTCCTTAAAAAGCCGAATTGCTGGGGGCCGGGCTCTGCTGGGGTTGATGTTGCTGATCTGAAGTACCGCCTGAGAGAAATGGCTGGGCCAGCCGCAGCAGTCGCAGCGGCCGCAGCTGTAGCTACCGCGACGGCGGCCTCATCAACAAAGGTGTCGTCGTCGACCCCGTATCTAACTTCGTCTTCCACATTCTCGTCATCTACGACCATGCCGCCCCCGATATCCCAGTCGATATCCCAGTTACCGTGGTCACTGGAATCCTTGGCTTCATGGGTGCAGGCCGCATGGCCGAAGCTATCGCGATGGGCATCATCGTGTCAGGAAAAGTGGAAGCTCACAACGTAATGGCAAGTGCTCCATCAGACAAGAACCTGTGGCGTTTTCAGAATTTGGGCTGTAAAACAACTCATTCCAACACCGAAGTACTTCAAAACTGCAACATAGTTTTTTTTGCCACCAAACCCCACATCCTACCTATTGTACTGGCTGAGATTTCTTCTGTTGTCACCAGGAAACATGTCCTTGTCTCAGTGGCTGCTGGTATCTCTCTGCACACCCTGGAGAAGCTGCTTCCCCCTAAATCAAGGGTGCTCAGGATCATGCCTAATCTACCTTGCAGAGTCCAGGAGGGTGCAGTGGTAATGGCTCGAGGTCGCCATGCTGAGAAGTGTGAAACTGAATATCTGCAAAATCTTTTATCTGTCTGTGGTCTGTGTGAGGAGGTACCAGAGGCCTATATCAACATCCACACAGGCCTCAGGGGCAGTGGTGTAGCCTATGTTTGCATGTTCTCTGAAGCTCTGACAGAGGGTGCCATCAAACTGGGAATGCCAAGTGGCCTGGCTCACCAAATTGCTGCCCAAACACTTCTGGGGGCAGCCAAATTGCTTTTACAAATTGCTTTTACAAATTGCTTTTACAATTACATTTTACAAAGTAAAATGCTTTTACTCCATGGACTCTATGGAGTCCATGCCTTGGAGCAGGGTGGACTACAAGCTGCTGCGATGAACGCCGTGGAAGCTGCCACCCACTGGGCACAGGAACTGAACAAGCAGTAGGGATCCTGAGCACCAGCCGTCTCCTTCCCCCAGGCTTGTTCCTCCTTCCCCAGGGGTTGCAAGAGCTAACAATGTGGGTGAAGGAAGAGACCTCTCAGCTGTGGGCAGAAACCCCCTGTTCAAACCAGCTGGCATCTTTCTTCCCTGGGCACAGGACCCTTTCCTTGAATGTGTACCCTGATCATTCCCTGCCTCCCCACACAAAGGGACTCCAGGTTAATCTACTCCTAGGCATATCCTCTCCA
The DNA here is from genome assembly GCA_011680675.1 of Gymnobelideus leadbeateri. Classification (NCBI taxonomy): domain Eukaryota; kingdom Metazoa; phylum Chordata; class Mammalia; order Diprotodontia; family Petauridae; genus Gymnobelideus; species Gymnobelideus leadbeateri. The sequence goes on from WOXC01002573.1 coordinate 278,083, forward strand.
CCCTGGGATATGTACAGATATACACTGAGAGGACAGCTGCTTTCCCTTTCTCTCTCGCTAGACTTGTCCCACTCTGCTAATAGGCTTTGTGTGGGGCAGACTAGGAAGAGGATAGTAGGTCAGCCTTTTCCATTCCAGTCCCCACTTCCCCAAGACCTTTACAAACAGGCAGGAAACAAAAAGATCCCCAAGTTTATGTACCAGTTGATTTTATGTTGGCTCAGCCTGACTACAGCTCCAGCCTCCATTTTCTTATCTCCATTCAGGAAATTTCAAGGCAAAATCACCATAATAAAGCTCAATGGGTCTTGTTGCAAAAAAAAAAAAAAAAGGCGAATTGCCCAAATAGAAAAGAAAGTATAAAAACTCAGTGAAGAAAATAATCCCTTAAAAATTAGAATTGAGGGGGTGGAGCCAAGACGGCAGAATAGTAACAGCACTTCCAAGGTGCTCTACTCCACACAACTTCCAAACAATGTAAAATGGGAATCTGAACAACTTCTGGAGCCCCAGCACCGACAGAACGACACAGAGAAACTAACCTCCCACAGAGGAGAACCCAGCAGCCCTGCAGGGAGCAGGGAGCTCAGCACTCTGAGAGTAGGCAGCACAGTGCACTGGGAACCAACAGCGCTATGGGAGCTGAGCCCAGGCCCTTGTGAGCCACGGTTTTAGCCCCAGGGTGGCTGGGCCAGCAGCTGGCTGGAGGGACCTCAGAACACCAGAAGCTGTGGTGATTCCAGAATTATCAGCACAGATATGCCTAGAACAAAGTGAGAGGTTAGTGCCCTATGGACTTTGGGACCAGTATTTAGGGAACACGACAGCTTCCTCCCCTGGGGATTAAAAGCTGCTGAAGAAACACTGCACAGAAGCCATTTTGCAGTATCAGTGGCGGCTCTAGCTCCTGGTCTGTGAACAGTAGGGAGATCCAGCAATCAGTCTGGGTGTTAATTGCTCTGGCTTTAACCTGCCTGGATCTGGATTGTGGTCTGGGGGGAGGGGGGAGGGGGGGTTGGGGTGGGTATCCAATTTCCCAGAGCAGGTGGAGGCTTTGCAGAGGCCACCCAACCTCCAGAAGTTGTGAAGACCCCACTTTTGGGACAGAAGCTCTCCTGTCTGGTGACAGAGTCCTACTGTGGCAACAAGCCCCAAAATCAAGTAATTAAGGGGCAACATGCCTAGGAAAAGAAACAAAATAAACAGAAAAATTCAACATTGGACTCCTATTTTAGGGGCAAAGAGGATCAAAGCATTGAGGAGGACTCTGAGGTCAGAAATCCTGCACCAAAAGCCCCAAATGAAAATACAAGCTGGCTACAGGTAACAGGACCTTAAGAAGCAGATAAGAGAAGTGGGGGAAAATTGGGAAGAGAAATGATAAAGATGCAAGAAAAGTATGAAATGACAGTCAAAAGCCTGACTGAGGAAAATAACATCTTAAAAAATAGACTAGCTCAAATGGCAAAAGAGGCTCAGAAAGGCAATGAGGAAAAGAATGCCTTAAAAAGATAATTCTCCAGATGGAAAAAGAATCTCAAAAGCTCACTGAGGAGATTCATTTCTTCAGAGTTAGACTGGAACAAATGGAAGCTATTGACTTTATGAGAAACCAAGATGCTGTTAAGCAGATCCAAACAAATGAAAGATTAGAAAGCAATGTGAAATATCTCATGGGGAAAACCACTGACCTGGAAAATAGATCCAGGAGAAACAATTTAAAAATTATTGGACCACCCAAAAGCCATGATCAAAGAAAGAACCTAGAAATCACCCTTCAAGAAATTCTCAAGGAAAATTGCCTTGATCTTTTAGATCCAGAGGGCAAAATAGAGGTTGAAAGAATTCACAGATCACCTCAAGAAAAAGATCCCCAAAAGAAAACTCCCAGGAATATTATAGCCAGGTTCCAGAATCCCCAGATCAAGGAGAAAATACTATATGCAGCCAGGAAGAAACAATTTCAATACTGTGGAAACACAATCAGAATAGCACAGGACCTGGCAGCTTCTACACTGCAGGATCAAAGGGCATGGAATATGATGTTCCAGAGGGCAAAAGAACTGAGAATGAACCCAAGCGTCACCTACCCAGCAAAACTGAGTATTTTGTTTCAGGGGAAAATATGGTCATTCAGTGGAATAGAGGACTTTCAAGCATTCTTGAGGAAAAAACCAGAGTTGAATAGAAAATTTGACATTCAGACACAAGAAACAAGAGATGCCTGAGAAGGTAATCAAGGAAAAGAAATCAAAAGGAACTTATCAAAGTTCAACTATTTACATTCCTACATGGAAAAGCAATAACTGTGTCTGATGAAACCTTTCTCACTATGAAAATAATTGAAAAATGGTATATGGACATATGTTTACAGGTATACATGAACAGAGGGCACAGGTTGAATTTGATGGGAAGGGATGATTGTTAAGGAGTAAAGTCAAGAGGTGAGAGAGGAATGTGGCAAGAGGTGATGGGGAGAGACAGGGTAGGGTAAACTATCTCATGTAGAAGAGGCAAGGGGAAGTAGTTGCAGGGGAGGGGAAGAACAGGAAGGCATAAAGGCAAAACCATATTTTCATTGAAGTTGGCTCAAGGAGAGAATCACATACATATTAAATGGGATATCTCACCCTGCAGGAGAGTAGGGGAAAGGGGGATGAGTGTGGGGAGGGTGGAGGGGAGGGCATTCTGGGGGGAGGGGAGGTTGGAAGTACCCACTATCAAAGAGGGACAGGATCAAAGTAGGGAATGGACCAGGTGGGAGGTGAAATGGGTGGGAGGGAAATATAAGCAGTCTTTTACAATATATCTACTATGGTAATGTTTTCCATAGCTATACATGTACAACACTTACTGAATTTTTTATCTTCTCAGAGGGAGTGGGTGACAAGGGAGGAAGGGAATGGATCTGAAAATCGAAGTTTTAAAATTAAATGTTTCATAAGATGTCCAGGCATTGGGGCTCAGAGATTCACCTTGCCCTAATGGCAAAGTTGAAGGGGGCATGGGAGAAGATATGGGAGAGAGCAGATTGGATGAGGGGATATCTAGTGGGACTGCTATTCTGGGGTGGTGGGTAGGGAAAAATGGGGGAAAATTGTAACTCAAAATTTGGTGGAAATGAATTATGTAAACTAGAAGTTAATTAAGTATTTGTTTAATTAATTAGGAAAAAATAGAATTGAGGATTGGCTAGGTGGCGCAGTGAATAGAGCACTGGCCCTGGAGTCAGGACATGAGTTCAAATCTGACCTCAGACACTTAACACTTACTAGCTATGTGACCTTGGACAAGTCATTTAAACCCAGTTGCCCAGCATTCCCAACATCAAAAAAATTAGAATTCAGCAAATGGAAGCTAATGACTTCATGAGAAATCAAGAAATGATAAAAACAAAACCAAAAGAATGAAGAAATAGAAGAAAATGTGAAATATTTCTTTGGAACCAAATAACCCCCCCAGAAAAACAGATTCAGAAGAAATAATTAAAGAAGTATTGGACTACTGATTGGAGAAAAACATGTCAAAACAACTCTTAGGTACCACGTCTCACTGGTCAGATTGGCTAACATGACCAAACAGGAAAATGTTGGAGAAGATATGGGAAAATTGGAACTCATTCATTGTTGGTGGAGTTGTTAACTGATCCAACCATTCTGGAGATTAATTTGGAAATATGTTCAAAGGGCTATAAAAAATGTCCCAGAAATACCACTTCTAGGTCTATATCCCAAAGATATACAAGTGGGAGAAGGACCTTTATGTACAAAAATATTTATAGCAGCTCTTTTTGTGGTGGCAATGAATTGGAAATCAAAGGGATGCCCATTAACTGAAGAATGTCAGTCCAGTGGGGGTAAATTATCCTACATAAAAGAGACAAGTAAAAGCTTTTTTACTGTTTAGGGGAAAATAGATGGTGAGGGAGAGTGAGTGAACCCTACTTTCATCAGAATTGACTCAAAGAGGGAATAACATACACACTCTATTTTGTATTTGAAATCTAACTTACCCTACAGGAAAGCAGTGGGGAAAGAGGGTAAGAGAAGGAGGGATGATAAAAGGGAGGGCAAATTGAGGGAAGCAGTTGTCAGAAGTAAACACTTTTGAGGAGGTACATGATGAAAGGAGAGAGAACAGTATAAACAGGGTGGGGAATAGGTGGAGGGAAATACATTTGGCAATCATAAACATCACACATGAAAAAATACTGATGCAAATTTCTCTGATAAAGGCCTCATTTCTCAAATATATGGAGAACTGAGTCAAATTTGTAAAAATAGGAGCCATTCCCCAAATGATAAATGATCGATATATGAAGTTTTCCATTCTATTTTGCTGTTTCATGATAGAATGCTATTTTGCTATAAGAAATGAGCAGGATGCACTCAGAAATACCTGGAAAGATTTATATGAGCTGAAGTAAAGTGAAATGTTCTATGTAGAAAGTAACAGCAATATTGTAAGATGATCTGCTCTTAATGACTTAGCCATTCTCAAAAACACAATGATCCAAGACACCTTTGAAGGACCTTTGACAAAAAAATGCTTTCCATTCCCACGTAAAGAACTGATGGTGACTGAATACAAATTGAAGCATACTTTTTTATTTTTTCTTGAGTGATTTTTTTGGTCCATGTTTTTCTTTCACAATAATTAATAGAGAAATATGTTTTGCATGACTACACATGTATAACCTATATCAAATTGCTTGCCTCCTCAATGAGTTGTGTGGAGAGAGAGGAAGGGAGAAAATTTGGAACTCAAAAATTTTTAAAGCGAATGTTAAAAAACGGTTTTACTTTTATTAAAGGAAGAGAAAATCAATCAAGGAAAAAGAAAAGAATCCAACAACAACAGCAACAACAAAGATATGGACCATTTTGTGAGTATATATTTCTAATGCAGACTAGATAGATAGACATATATAGATATAGACACACACATATACCCACACATACACTTACGTATTATATGTATACATCTCTATGTGTGTATGGGCAGGTGTTCAGGCATTAAAATACAGTTATATATTTATTGCACAAACATATTTTGCATGTTTATATGTGTGTACATATAAACATATATGTGTGTTGTTCAGGTCATTCTATATGTTGCTGCTCTCGGCATCATATGAAATACTATAAAATGAAACAAACAGAACCAGAATAACAATATGTAGAAATTTTAGTGCAATGTTAATGAAAATAATAACATTATCAAAAATAATCCTTTGTAGTTATTATTACCAAGAAGCATGGTCTATCAGTGTATTTGAAAAGATATCCCTCCTTCCCTTCCCTGGAAAGGTGGAGAATTATGAGTATTGAACCTACTATTAGAATCACTTGATGCGATGACTGGTTTTGCTGAATTGCTTTTTTTACTCTTTCATTTGAAATCAGTGTTCAAAGAGATATCTTGCTGTAGATGAAGAGAAAAGGGGAAAGATGATATTATGTTACACTACATAAAACATTGGACTAAAAGACAGGAAGACTTTAGTTTAAGTCTTGCTTTGGTTACTGTCTAGCTGTGTGACCATGACCAAGTTACTTGAACTTTCCCAATCTCAGTTTTGTCCACTGTAAAAAAGAGGGAATTGGTTTCTAATACCCTTCAAGATATGAGTCAATCATTTTATTACATATTCATAAATATTTTGTAAACCAAACTATATAAATAAATTTATAATTAAAAATGCTTGGGAAGTACACACAAAAACAAAGCCATTTTTCAAAAATTTTCTTAGAATTCTACTATGTGTAAAATATTGTGCTGGGCACTGAAGAGAGAAACAAACAAAAACAAATGAGACAGACCCTGCCTGTGCTTAAGATGTTTATACAATATATTTAATAAACAAATTCTTGCTTCAGAATAAATTACCTTTAAATTCTCTTCCAACTCTAAGTCTAAAACTACATCTATAAATACATACATGCACAAATACATATACAATATACTGTGCATGCACATGTATGTATAATGTTAAATTTGTGTGTGTATTGTTGTTGGTTGTACTCAATTATGCCATCTGTTATCTTCTTCCCCAGAATTCTTTCCCCAAAATAATTTGACTCAGTTCACTTTTATTCATATACCATAAAGTCATCTATGTATATATCCACATACATATATTTACACACATGTGTATTATATACATATATGTGCATAGATATGTGTATGTGCATAAACACATGTGCATATATGTTCATATTCACATGCATGTGTGAGTAGATGACCATTTATCAAGCACCTACCATGGATTACGTATATTTACCACAAGTCAGTTAATACCTTTTTCAAATGCTTACATTTTGTGTGCATTGATAGAAGTCATATAGAAATATAATTGTCTGCAAGACAAACCAATGATACAAGGTGAACTGTATTGCAGAGGACAAGCAACAGTCTTAGAAAGAAGAATGGAAACACCACTGAACAACTGAAGGATTTTGCCAGCAGGAATCAGGTAATCCAGGTGGGCAAGCTGTGACAGGGAATCAGGTGTATGATTGAGCAGAACCACGGAGCATTATTTAAAGGCTATTCTGGCACCAAGGAGTAAGTAGTGATTGAGGTAAGCAAATAGTTTGAAACAAGGACAACTGGCAGAGAGTTTAGTGGAAACTGTCACAAAAGCTGTGCTTGAGATTAGGGCCCCTGGGAGAACTGGCAAGAGTCTGGTCAGGTCTTTATTCAGATGGTTTTAATGCCATAGAATACTAAGGATCTGTTTATTAGGATAAGAGTATTAACTGGGGGCATTCAATGCAATAAGGAAATAATCTGGCCATGACCCAAGATATAAACTTTTTTTGGGATCAGAGGCAAGATGGAGAGTGTTGATATGCCTAAGCAATGGATTCATGTATCAATATATCCCTAACATTTATAGACTTTAGAACTAGGAAGAACTTTCCTATAAGGAATTCCACAAGGAATCATCCTCATTTATTTACTGAGTGGACATGATATCTCCTGATTTTGCTTTCTTCTCTTAGATTCTATGATCTTAGAGAAAATCTAGTTCAATACCTTTGTTTTATAAAAGACACAGCTAAGGTCCAGAGACAACAAAGGTTATGCAGAAAGCAACAAAGTGAGGAATTGTACTCAAGGCTTAGAGCTACAAATTAAATGGATTTCACATTACATCATACTGATGCCTTTATTTCCACTGTCTAACGGTCAGTCTCAGGACCTAAATTCAAAGTAAATTTCCTTGATTCCCTAAGGATATGAATTATAGAACTAAAGAGTCAAGTTAGTGGTACCATTCTGATTACTTGGCTAAGTATATTCTAAAATTCACTGAAAAAGATATTCGTTTTTCATAGATAATGGATGAAATACTATAATTCCCAGGTAATTCAGATATATAGATTCTTCTTGACAATGTAAAGTCAATTAGACAAATATTTTAAGTACTTATATGTTCTACGACTTCTGCTAGGTACTTGGGAATAAAACAATAAAAGAATGAATAGTACCTGAGACAGCTAGCTAGCGTGACGGCTTGGGATCAGGAAGACTCATCTTCATTGAAGGATTTTGTTGAAATCTGGTCTCAAACACTTACTCTAGCTATGTGATCATGGGCAAGTCATTTAACCCCAGTGACATCAATTTTGTCATCTGCAAAATGAGCTGGAGAAGGAAATGGTGAACCATTCTTTTTTTTTTTAATTTTATCATCTTTGCCAAGAAAACCTGATTAGGTCACAAAAAGTCATACATAAATGAACAGCAACAAAACAGTGCTTGCTCTTAAATGAGCATCTTGTGGCAAGATACACAGATAAATATAAGAATATAAGCAGAGTGTCCCCCTTTGTACATATTGTCTTTCTCAAAAATCATATAAGAGAAGATTGGGTGATCTTCTATCTGAAGAACACAAAATATAGCATAGGCCATGAAGAGTAAACCAGCCCTTAGCTCAACATTGATTTCTAGGACCTTCAACATCATTAGGCTATTATATCATCTTTATCATTAATCATCATCTGTTATGTCATGTTTCCTTTCCATTTGGTTGGGTATCAGGTGTTATGCTGAATGCTTTCATTACTGAATTCCCAACCAGTGGTGACTGGTGGCTGGCCAATTAGGTTACTTTGTGACTATTTATTAACTCTCTTAATTGTTTGACAAATCATTATTGACTAGCATTTGGAGAATGACAGATGGCCAATAAAATATTATATGGCATTTTCTGTCCTTGTATAAGCTCCTTGTGGGTATTAGGTTTATTAAATCAAACCAAAAACCAAACAAACAAAAACTCCTTTAAAAGTGTCCAATATCTTTTTTAGGAAGTCTTAAATAAATGATATTATATACCTCAAGGTATGAATTATAAAATGTAGATCTAATCCAATATAGAATACCATAATTAAACAAATTTACTTTGTGTCTTCAAATAATTAAGGAGAGCACACAGAATCTTTTGTACTCTTCTACTAATTAATATATTTGAAAAAATGCAGCATCGATCTAGCAATCAATATTCTAACAGAAGGAGAGAGAACCTGGGCTTGCATCCAGATATAAATGGACTAGTGCATGAACCATACATTTCAAGATGAAATGATAAGGAGATAAGCAAAATACTATATTTTGTTTCCTTAGGCAATATGGTGGGTAAAGTATAGGTCTTAGAGTCAAGAAAACCTGAATTCAAATCCAATCCCAAACACTTAATAGTTCTGTAACCATGGACAAATCATTTAACCTCTATCTGCCTCTGCTTCATCATTTGTGAAATGGTGATAATAGTAGCACTAAACCATCAGGATTTGTTGTGAAGATAAAATGATAAAATATTTTAAAGAATACTGTAAACTTCAAAACACTATATAGATTATTATTACAAGCTATATTTTCTTAGGGAAAAGTAAATGATATATTCAGAAATTAAGTTGAAAAATCAATGATATTCTTATACACTTATATATATATGCATACACACACACACACACACACACACACACACACACACACACACACACACATATATATATACCTCTTGAATTGAATTCAATAAAAATATTCTTAAATTACCTAATAGGTGATGTGAGATACTGAGTAGAGAGCTGATACTGACCAGTTTTCCGCTCCTGCCTCCTATATATAATGTCTATTTCGTCCTCAACATGTCCCTTAAACATTCAGGACTCTATGTATTCAAATATTGTTAAATCATAGAGACAAGACCTAGTTGCTATGGTTGATGAACTTTCCTTATCTGAGAGGTCCCCTTTCCTGATTTTAGTTGACATGATACACAGAGCATATAACATCAAACTATAGTCAAGAAAACCTGAATTAGAATTCCAGCTCAGATAATTATCAGCTATATTACTCTGGGCTGTCATTTAGTATTACTGTTCCTCAGTTTGCTCACCTGTAATGTTATCTACCCTGTATATAATTCCCTTAAGGTATATAAAAAGTTATAGATAAATTATAGATAGGTAAATACATCAATAGATTGAGAGAGAGAGAGATAGTAAAGCATTATGAGAGAGACAGAGAGAGATGCTAAAGCATTATTAAGCACTTACTATCAGTCTGGCACAATGGCAAACACCATGGCTACAAAACAAGAATATAGGATAGCCCCTATTTTCTTTTTTTTTTTTTTTTTGCTTTTTTGGAGGGCAGTTGGGATTAAGTAACTTGCCCAAGGTCACACGGCTAGGGTTTTGTTTCTGTGTGTTTAATGTCTGAGGACGAATCTGAACTCAGGTCCTTCTGACTCCAGGGCTGGCACTCTACTCACTGCACCACCTAGCTGCTCCAGATCACCCCTATTTTCAAAGAGCTTATGTTTCTAATGGAAGGAGGCAAAACATAAGGAGTGTTGGAAAAGTTGTGGGGTATTGTGAGGAAGAAAGAAAAGCATCCACATTGGGGCAAGGCAGTTGCAGAAATAAAACAGACAAGAGTTATATGGAAGGTAAGGGCTCCTAGAACTATGGCAACTATGGATGGAGATTCACAAATGTTCAAATAGTCCTCAGACTGGAATGATTCTCAAGGGTTCAAGGCAGCCAAACTGGAGATGGAAAAGACCAGAGAATAAGCTGGAAACCAAATAAAAATTCTATATTATCTTTTTAAATACTTATTGGAATCCTATTTTATAAGTGCTACTCTTGGCCCCCTTTTTACGGATAAAGGAAATGAGTCTGGAAGAAGTTAACTGCTTTCACCTGTTACCTAGATAGAAAGTTTCTGAGGCAATATTTGAATTCAGATTTTTCTCTCTCTGAGTTCAGCACTGTGTCATATAGCTTCCCATAAATCAAAACAAGGGATTTAGACATAATGGATTCTAGGCACCCTTATAATTCGGAATCTATAATTATTATACTCTGAAGTCACATAACTCCTCCCTTTCCTAAATATTTCAATATGTATCTCACTTCTGCCCTAACTTTGATTACTCTTTGTTGAGTCTCTCATTTTCTTCCAATTGATATGCATTTACATTTCAGAAATGTTTTATGTTCATATCTGACTGATCCTTAATTGGCAGTAGCTCCTATCTCTTTTGCTTTTAATTTCCCCATTTTCTCACTACCAGGCTCTCCATCAAGTATCTGAGCATATGTCAAGAAGTATTTAATTAATCTGAAGGTTGACTCCTCAGAGGAAACATCACTTAATTCATCCACTTTGTAAATTTTTAAGGAACATTCAGAAAGGAAGCTCTGTTTTTCACCAGTGTTAAGAAATCTCCATTTTCTGACAATTTTACCCAAGCTAAACTACATATTTAGTGCCATACCAATCAATTTACCAAAAAACTACTTTTTAGAGTTTGACAAAATAATAACAAAATTTATTTGGAAAAACAAACGGTCTAGAATACAAAGGGAATTAATGAAAAAAATGCTTGGGAAAGTGGACTAGCTATGTCAGATTTTAATCTGTATTACACAGCAGCAGTCATCAAAACTGCTTGGTACTGGCAGAGGAGTAGAGTAGTGGATCAATGGAATAGATTGGGTGCAGGAGACCTAGCAGTTAATGAATATAGTAATCTATTGTTCGATAAACTCAAAGACCCCGGTTTTTGGGGAAAGAATGTACTATTTGATAAAAACTGCTGGGAAAAGTGGAATAGAGTATGGCAGAAACTGGGCAAAGATCATTATCTAACACCATATACCAAAATCAAATCTAAATGGGTGCATGACCTAGGTATAAAGGAGGATACTGTAAGCAATCTGGGAAAGCAAGGAAAAGTTTACCTGATGGATTTGTGGAGAGGGGAAGACTTTAGCACCAAACAAGAATTAGAGAGCATTATAAAATGCAAAATGGATAATTTTTATTATATTAAATTGAAAAGGTTCTGTACAGACAAAGCCAATGTAACCAAGATCAAGAGGGAGGTGGGAAATTGGGAAATAATTTTTACAACCTATGTCTCTGATAAAAGACTCATTTCTAAAATTTACAGAGAATTGAGTCAAATCTATATGAATACAAGTCATTCCCCAATTGATAAATGGTCAAAGGATATGAACAGGCAGTTTTCAGAGAAAGAAAATAAAGGTATCTATAAGGATATGAAGAAATGCTCTAAATCATTATTGATTAGAGGAATGCAAATCAAAACAACTCTGAGATACCACATCTCTCCAGTCAGATTGGCTAAGATGACAAAACATGAAAATGACAAATGCTGGAGAGGATGTGGGCAAATTGGAACACTAATGCATTGCTGGTGGAATTGTGAACTTATCCAACCATTCTGGAGAGCCATCTGGAATTATGCCCAAAGGACTATAAATAATTTCTTTTTTTTTTAAGTAATTGGGGTTAAGTAACTTGCTCAAGGTTACATGGCCAGTCATTATTTATGTGTGGGTGCTCATTTTCTGAGGCCGGATTTGATGCCAGGTCATCCCAACGCTGAGGCCGGCACTCTTACTCACTGCACCACCTAGCTGCCCCTAGGACTATAAATAATTTCATACCCTTTGACCCAGCAATACCACTTCTAGGGTTATATCCCAAAGAGATCAAAGAAAAGGGATGAAGACCCAAATGTACAAAAATATTCATAGCAGCTCTTTTCGTGGTTGCAAAGAATTGGAAATTAAAGGGGGGGTGCATCAATTGGAGGATGCCTAAACAAGTTGTGGTATATGAATGTAATGGAAAATTATTGTGCTATAAGAAATGAGGAGGAGATGGATTTCATATTTAACTGGAGAGGTTTATACAAACTGATGCTGAGTGAGAAGAGTAGAATCAGAAGAAATTTTTATACAATCACAGACACATCATATGTGTGATGACCATCTATGACAGACTGGACTCTTTTCAGCAGTGCAGTGATATAAGTCAATCCTGAAAGACTCATGAAGGAGAGAAATGTGACATCCAGAGATATAACTAGAAAGAGCTGAGCTTGAATCCTGATGGAAGCAAACTAATTGATCTTTTTCTTTTCATTGTTTGGTTTTATTTCTTCTTTACCATTTTTCATCCCACCTAGTAAAATATGCCTTTGTAATTGGACTAATGTCTAATATGAATGTATTTGCATATCCTATACTGGACTATATGCTCTTGTGGGGGATGGGGGAAGGGAGGTAAAGGGAATTTTAAAATTAAGGAACTATGGAATTGAATCTTGTTAACTGAAACTAAACTAATAAATTAATTTAAAAAAAAGAAATCTCCATTTTCACGCCAAGTCAGATGTGCTGACATTTATTTTTTTCTTCTACTTTGAAAATAGTTTTGGGGTAATGGAGGGAGAAGTTATGATTGCTTGGGAAAGAAAATAATTTCTAAAGATTTATTCCAATTATAATGAGGTTATTCTCCTTTCTTTTCCAGTGAGTAATGAATGTGTCTTTCCCATCAGACATAATTTTCCTGAGGTAATATATCCTCTCAGAGATGCTGGAATACATTTCCTCCCAATGTGTTCCCCATCTCCTGATATTGTGTGAAAAAAGTATCAAAGCAGAAGGGGTCTGTAAAGGTACTAGGAGGGCAACCTGCATCCTTGATTGGTGAAAAACAAGATTATAGGAGGAATGCTGAAGGAGATGAGGATGCTACTTACTTTCTGTATTTCTTGGGCAAGTCATGTAATCACCTGGGGCTCAGTTATCTGTTCAATTAGGATGCTGTAATAGGTAACCTCTATTTTTTATTGTTCACTTATTTAAGAATGTGCATCTCTTCATTACTTCATGGACCATAATACACCAGGCCCTTCTATTCTCCACTATCTCTTAAAGGCTATCCAAGTTCATGATCATTGTTTCCATGATACTATTTGTCCTTCCTATCCCCTGACACCCCCTTCTCCTTTTGCCTTCAATCTTTCCCAACAATCAAGGTCTTTTCTAATAAGCCCCATCCTCTCATTATGTGGTCAAAATATATAAGCCTCAGCTTTAGCATTTCATCTTCCTGTGAGTAGCCTGAATTAATTTCTTTAAATATTGACAGATTTGATCTCCTTGCTATCCAAGGGACTCTCAAAAGTCTTCTCCAGCACTGTAATTCAAAAATGTAGATTCTGTAGATTAGGAGCAGAGCCTTACTGGTGGCTTGTCCCAGAGCTCAGGTCATTGCTGGTGTCTTGCACTGGGGATAGGGCCTCATTTCTTCCCTGAACTGTTACTGACTTGCCTTGGGGTTCAGGGACACCCTGCTTGCTTGCACTAAGGGTGGGGATTCACTGGTGACTTGCTGGACCTCACTACTGGTGCTGGTTTGCTCAGGTGCCATCTGTGCTAAAGCATACTCACCTCCTACCCCAGTGAGAAAGACTTTTTTCTACTGACCTTTTAAGCTATCCTGGGCTAAAAGACTTCTTCACTACTACAAAATTGAATTTGAGGTGTTATTCCAAGTTTATTTGGAGGGGAATTTGGGAGAGTTCAAGCAAGTTCTTGCCTCACTCAGCCAATTTCACTTCAGAAGTCATTGAATTCATTTTGTTGCAAGAAAAAAATTATAAACAAAATGGATGCCTTTCAATTGTGACTTATTTGAAACAATTATGGCATATGGATTTAATTTAATATTATTATTGAAAAGAGTACATTTGGGGTGGGGAAACATTACATCTGGATTCAGAGAATTCAATTCTAAAATGCTTCTCCCTATTGCCTGAAAAATCTGGTAAATTCATTTATTGTCCTGGAACCTCAGTTTGCTCATTTTTAAAATGAAGGAGTTACACTAAATGACCTTATTGAGAGACAAAATGGATTAATAAATATGTAGCTGCTCTCAACATCTAGGGTGACCTAGTTTCAAGTCCCATTTCTAAAACCTATTAGTTATGTTGCAAATCACTGATCCTTTCAGTGATCTAGGGATTTATTAAAACTATAAACTGCGGGGAAAATGCTGTTCTAAATTGTCAAAAATTTATCACTAGGAATTACTTATGCTAGTCAAATAATATGCCCAATCCCTATTCCTCTCCCTAAGGAATGATTCCCTAAGGAAAGGGAATGATTCAGAAAAACCAAGGAAGACTTATATGAACTGATACAGAGGGAATGTAAAGTCAACAAGAGCAGCTTTCTGGAGGACTGCTACTGTGAACAGGTTCTGATTACATAGTATAGTGAACTCGCTATTTATTCAGGAATAAATTAAGGCAAAACTTTCACAGAAATCAAAGTACAGTGTTAACAATAATATGACATAACAACATATCACTAAAATGGCCACATAGTTTTTACCAAAGTGGCCACATAGTTTCAAACAATGTAAATTAATTTAGTAACTCAATCATTCAGTAAATCCTTAATTCAATAATCCTTAAGGAATCTTGTCTGTTTAATGGACACAAGGTGCAAAGGTCAAAGTTCTCCATCCCTAGGTCACAGTAAATCATAATCTTCTCAGTCAGCATGAGGTACCCAAGAAGAGATCTTTTCGTCTTTACTCAAGGCTGGCTCTCAGCTTCCATGGTTCCTCTTCCATGGTCTCAGCTCCAGCCTGAATCTGCACAACTGTCACCTGGTTCAAAGGGAGGCAGTTCCCAGTTCTTTGTCCAGCTCCTTGTCCAGTTCTTTGTCCAGTTCCTGTTCCATATTGAAGCTCACAGTGTCCAGTCCACCTCAAGTCCTTCACAGTTTCTGTTTCTGGGAAGACAAAGCTTAATAGAGCCACCATAACATCCATAAACATTGCTGGCACCATCATCAATTCACTCTCTGCCTGTGAAATCAACAGAGACCCACAAAGAAGATCTGAGAACTCAACACAATTCATCAGTACAGTCCCAGGACCTCCAAATCCCTACTCCAGGGTTTCTATAAACAGACAACCAGAAAATCCTTTTTCAGGGCTTCTAGTAAGGTCCCAGGGCTTCTGCAAAAAGCATCACAAACAAACATCAACACAGACAGAACAGACAACCAGTTTTCTCATTCTTAACTCTGCCACCACAAGAGTTCTGCTCTGTTCTCAGATCTTTCCTAAATTCTGCTCAGTTCTCAGTTCTTCTCAGTTGCTGGTTCTGCTCAGGTCTTAATTCTTCTCTCGGTTCTCCATTCTGCCATCACAAGTTCTGTTCTACATTCTATTCTCAATTCGTAGCAGTTCTCAGAAGTTCTCAGGATTCTAGCAGTTCTCTCTCTCTCAGCAATTCTGGCTCTCTAGCTTGGGCTTTTCCTTATATATGGTATTTGCTCCTCCCTGTTCTTCCCCTTCCTGTTAAATCAGCAACTTCCTCCCACTCTGGGATTCACAAGTTCTGGATCTTCATACTTTTCCTTATATATGGTATTTGCTCCTCCCCGTTCTGCCCCTTCCTGTTACATCAGCAACTTCCTCCCACTGTGGGATTCACAAGTTCTGGATCTTAATACTTTATACAATCATGAGTTTAAAACAAGATGCTAAGTACTTGTTTGATTGCCAAGACAAGGGGCAGGGAAGATCTTCAAATCCCCATTACAATGACAGGGAAGTAAGTCAAACCAAGACAAAAATCTATACAGTAACCAAACCATTTAAAATAAAACAGCTATGTAAGACTTGAGAACTATGGTTGATGAAGTGAAAATCAAGACTTCAGATGAGTGATTGTGAAGCATGCCACCTATCCCTTGGTGGAGCAGTAACACATTGTAAATATAAAATGATGACACATTTCCAGACACATTATAACTTGTGTATACTTGTCTATCCTTTGACAATAGGAAGAACTATTTGCCCTGAAGGGTGGGCAAGTTTGGGAGAAAAAGTAGAGAGTGGTGATAGCAATGGAAAATAAAACAATGAAAAAAGTGAAGACAGAAATTAAAGAGAGAACCAGTGAAACATAAAGAAAATACACAGAGAAGGCTTTAGAGAGTCACACAGACTTGAAAGGCAATATGGGTACTTTAATAAGATTTAATTAAATATATGTTAAAAGTAACACTTTGTATGTAGTGCCTTCCTGGTTCCCTATACAACTCTCATTTTCTGAGTTTCTTTATGTGCGTCATTTTTCACCTTTATCAGTGATTTTAAAGTGCATAATTTCTAAATTCTTTACAAAAAACAAAGCTCAATTCAAATGGATTGATACATTTCAAAAAAAAACATTTTACAATGGCCAAATGCAAAGTATTTGAAACAACTTTGTAAGTAGATTTGTAATTTAAAGTGCTCAACTAGTGGAAGAGACCATTTGTTCTGAACACAGCAAACACTTTTTGTTATATTTTTGAATGAAGGAAATATTAATAAGTCGGTGTTCTAAAGATTGTCATTTTGTTTCCCATAGCTAAGGAAACATTTTTTTTTCAGTTAAAGACAGATGTAACACATATTATTTTCTTTTTGGTCAATTTTAATATCATCTTCTTGAATTATTTTGCACATTTCACTGCCAGGCAACTATTATGATGACATAGAAGTTTTTTTTGTTTTTTTTTAAAGCAATTGGGGTTAAGTAACTTGCTCAAGGTTACATGGCTAGTCATTATTTATGCGTGGGTGCTCATTTTCTGAGGCCGGATTTGATCTCGGGTCATCCCAACTCCGAGGCTGGCGCTCTTACTCACTGTGCCACCTAGCTGCCCCTGAAGTTTTTCTTTTTTCCCCTTTGTTTGATCACTGGCTTGAATAAGCAGCTGATCATTTGTCCTTCCAATCTGTTTTGTTCATTAAATATCTTAGTATGGCTGAAGTTAATTTGTTGAAAATGTCTGTGTCTGAGAAACATAAACTCCTGAACTCCTCAGCTAATCTTTGGTTATCATTAAAGAGATTACTTCTAGTTTGTTAAATTGCAAATGTGTTCTTCTCTCTACAATATGGCAGATAGAAGCATTTTCTCCAGTAAATAAAAGCTAATTGTATTTTATACCATGAACATATATTGACAGGTGGTGACTGGGAGGTATGATGGCATTACTTAATTTTTATTAGGAAAAAAATAAGAAGTCAGAGCAAAGATTTACAGTGAGATTAGAATGTATTGATCTGTGTTTTCCCCCCCTAAGGACCATACAATATAGCTGCTGAAATTGACCATACACTAGAGCAGGAGTGTGTTTGCCACTTGCAGACAAGAAAATATATATCTTTCTTATGGGCTTTGCAACTTTCAGTACAAATCCTCACTGGAAACTACATCTATGATTTGCAAAAGTGCGATGAAGAAATGTATTTAAACAATCCTCATGATATGTGAAATCACAGTATTTTTTCAAATTTTATTCAGTTTTTTCATAGGTAGATTTAATACGCACATGCTATTGGACTGATGTTTAAGAATATCATGAGTGATGTTCTTAAAAATACAATTTTGGATTAACATCATTTTTGTAAAAAAAACACACAGATAATTTTGCTTTTGCAAAAATCTATTGTAACAGGGATTTTGTTTTTCTTTCATACTCAATGTTGGAGGGGGAGGATTTTTATTGATTGAAAATAATAAAATTTAATTAAAAAAGAATAAAAACACAAATTTGTTTATTCAACCTCCTTAAGTTTTTCTCATGTATAAAATGAGGTAGTTGAACTAGATGAGTTTTCCCAACTCAATTTATAAGAACCCATAAAATACCTAAATCCCTAACTTCCTTTTAAGCAAGCCTTAAGTGTCACTTCTTCCATATTTCCTTTCCTGATGCCTACAATTATTATACTTTTCTTTCTCTTGAAATTTACTTTTTACAACATTGTATATATTTGTATTTAATTAATTTTTTGTTTATTATTTCACACTAGTACAATGGAATATTCTTTAAAATCAGAGACTGCTTTAGTTTTAATTTTTGTTTTTTTGTGTACTTGTTTCTATATCTCCAGCACTTAAACTAATACCTTGAATATTTTTTTCCTGGAATATCCTGATATTTCCCTAGAAAGGAGGTCTCCTAGTGAGAAAACTAACCTTACCAGTTGGTATCAGTTAGGCAAATTCAAAAGTTTGGGAATGGCACATTGAATTAGTTGAGAAGTTCAGTGACTTTCCAAGGGTCATAAACATAGTTCATAACAGAGATGAGAGGTCACTCATAAATAACACAGAAAGAGTTATTTCTTCTTCATCTATATCTAATGATTTCTCTCCCCATGCATATAGAAGATATTAAATGAATATTTATTGAATCAAATTGAATTACTCTATATGTAGTAGTCACATTCTGCTTTCTCATCAGGGTAGATCATGAGTCAAGAGTTAGAAAGTGAGAACAGGGATAACATATAGCTATAAAGCTCAAAGAAGTAGGATACAGTTTTTGGTAGGATATGTAGCTTTTAGATACTTTGGTGATGGGATGTGCCTTTAGTCAAACAATATTTTTTTCAATTAAAATCAGGAATAAATTTAATCGAATACAGGTTTTGAATATTTTGACAAATCAGTAATAATTTGTTGAGAAGTTTCTTAGGAAATAATGTACTTGATGATACCAAAACACTCCATTCCAATATTCTATTTTTTATATCATGAGAGTTTATATCATGACTATGTAAGCTTTCAAATTTATAAAAAGTATGATTTTGCCTGGTAAAGTCAAGTTGAAAACAAGTCAATGGTTTGATTTTTAATCATAAAATATTTGGAATATATTTTCTTAAAAGTAAAATTTCCTCCATTATATTAAAAGCAAAAATCTTATGAGGCTACAAGCAGCATGAGAAACTTGGGTTTTTTCTTCAAGCATTTGTAACTTTTAGGAAGAACTATTTAAGCCCTTCTATGGCAAAGCAATGGAAGATTGCACTGTGTGACATTGGGTAAATAAAAAACAAGTGGACAGCTTGACAGAGTTGCTCTACTGTACACAAATATAGACACATATAGAAGCAGAATATGTATGTTTCATTTATACAGGGTCACATTTCTAGATATATGATCATTCTGGACTAACCACTACCACAACCATCCCAGTCCTATATAACTATACTTTAACTTTTGCAATGTACTTTAAGTTTATCTAATGTGATTCTCACAACGACTCTGTGGTGCTGATGCTGTAATTATCTTCATCTTATAGTGGAAAAAACTGAGAGAAACAAAATTTAAGCAACTTGTCCAGGATAACACAGCAAGTGAATGTCTAAATCTGGATTTGAACTCAGATCTAAGCCCAGTTTCATTGACTGTAACACCTAGCTGATTACCTTTGATTACACTGTGATTGATTGCATTTTGGAATAATTTTATTGTAAAATATTTTAGCATAATTAATGATAAGCCTTAAAATTACTGAATTCTCTTCTTTCCAAACTAAAAATCAATGAAAATGAATAATGGTTATTATTATTATTATAACAGAAACAAATTCCAGAATTTGTATCGTGCTTTAAGATTTAAAAAGCATTGCAAATATTAAATTATTTGACCCTCACAACAATTCTGGGAGTTAGGTATTTTCATTATCCCCATTTAACTAATAAGGAAACTGAAGCATTAAGAAACTGGCCCAAGGTCACACAGTTTATGAATATCTGAGGCTGTATTTAAAGTGAGGACTTTCTGATATTATTTCCACTTTTCTACTGATTATCTATCTGGCTTTCTGTATATAATCTGTCTCTGTCTCTGTCTCTCTCTGACTTTCTCTCTCTCTCTCTCTCTCTCTCTCTCTCTCTCTCTCTCAGATTCTATGGCAGTTATTGGACACACAGCACATTGATGATTACTCATCAGATACTGCACGCCACTTCTTCTATTTTCATGTTGAATTTTAGCTTGAAAATGTCATTTTACATTACTTTTCACAATTTTCTCTTATTTTTGCAAATAAATTTAACAATTTAATGAGGTCTGTGAGAATAACCTCTCCAATTCCTCAACTATAAAATGAGTGTATTGGTTTAGGTACCTCTCAGGGTCCATTCAGCTCTACATCTTTGATTTATGAAGGAGAAATTTAAAATATTCTCTGACAACAGGATATCTACCACCTGACACAAAATAAAGTATGCTTGATATATGAATTAGCCAGTGTTTTTGAATTTCTATATCATTGTTTTCCAAAGCTGTCTAGTACAACCACTTAATTTTACAGATGAAGACACTGATGTCTAAATATGTGACTTGCCCAAGGTCACAGAGTTCTTAATGAATAATTTCATATCTGCTTATACCAGAGATGTTCTTTTACCTACTCTATTCTATTGAAACTCATGGTGACACTTAGACTTCAATAGAATTTCAAAATTTCCAAGATTTATAAACCATTAGCTTAGCTCTTCCATTCTCTTAAGATAGCTTTTATTTTTTTGTACTTTAGTACAAAAAACTGTTGAGTTGCTATGATAAAAAGTTATAACTAGCACCCTGAACCCTAATGCAAGCAAAACAGGTCTAAAAGAGACCCTCAAGTAATCATTGTAACTTATGAGATGAAAATAATACAAAAATCATTTTAAGTTTACTTGAGCTAGAAGGATAACCAATTGTTATATGGATTAGATAGGTTATTAATAATAGGCATGTTATGGGGGGCGGAGCCAAGATGGCAGAGTAGAAACAGCTCATCCAAGCCACTCTGCCCCCAGATTCCCCCCAAACTATGTAAAAGGGGACTCTGAACAACATCTGGAGCCCCAGCACCCACAGAACAACACAGAGAAGCTAACCTCCCACTGAGGACAGCCCAGCAGCCCTGAAGGAAGGACCAGCGCAGCAGTCTGGGAGCCAGCAGCAGGCAGTGAGCAGAGCGTGGGGAGCCGAGCTGAGCCGAGCCCAGGTCCACATGAGCCAAGGTTTTAGCCCTAGGGTGGCAGGGCCAGCAGCCGGCTGGAGAGACCCCAGAACACCAGCAGCTGTGGAGATTCCAGAATTATCAACATAGACATGCCTAGGACAAAGTAAGAGGTTAGTGTACTATGGACTTTGGGACCTGTATTTGGGGAATGCGTCGGCTCCCTCCCCTGGGGGCTAGAAGCTGCTGAGGAGACATGCCATTTTGTAGTTTTCAGAGGCAGCTCAAGCTCCTGGCCTGCGAATTGTAGGGAGATCCAGCGATCAGCCTTGGGGGGTAATCTCTCTTGCTTTAACCTCCCTGGATCTGGACTGTGATCTAGGGTGGAAGTAATGGGTGGGTTTACAGCTTGCCAGAAACGGAAGTTGCCCCCCACATGTTCGGGATGAAAATTCCTCTATCTGGCCTTAAAGCCATAGTGTGGCAACAAGCCCAAAAGTCAAGCAATTAAGTGGCAACATGCCAAGGCAAAGGAAACAGAAAAATGCAACCCTAGACTCCTGTTTTGGGGGCATAGAGGAGGAAAAGGACTGTGAGGTCAGAAGTCCTGCTCCAAAAGCCCCATGGGAAAACATGAGTGGGTTGCAGGCCATAGAGGACCTTAAGAAGGACTTTAAAAATCAAATAAGAGAAGTGGAGGAAAAATTGGACAGAGAAATGAGAAGGATGCAGGAAAAGTATGAAATGAGGGTCAACAGCCTGACTGAGGAAACAACACCTTAAAAAACAGACTAACTCAAATGGCAAAGGAGGCCCAAAAGGGCAATAAGGAGAAGAATGCCTTAAAAAGTCAAATTTGCCAGATGGAAAAAGAATCTCAAAAGTTCACTGAGGAGATTCATTCCTTCAGAGTTAGACTGGAGCAAATGGAAGCTAGTGACTTTATGAGAAATCAAGATGCTGTTAAGCAGATCCAAACAAACAAAAGATTAGAAGTCAATGTGAAATATCTCATGGGAAAAACCACTGACCTGGAGAATAGATCCAGGAGAGACAATTTAAAAATTATTGGCCTACCTGAAAGCCATGATCAAGGAAAGAACCTAGAAATCACCCTTCAAGAAATTCTCAAGGAAAACTGCCCTGATGTTTTAGATCCAGAGGCCAAAATAGAGGTTGAAAGAATCCACCAATCACCTCCTGAAAAAGATCCCAAAAAGAAAACTCCCAGAAATATTATATCCAGGCTCCAGAATCCCCAGATCAAGGAGAAAATACTACAAGCAGCCAGAAAGAAACAATTTCAATATTGTGGAAACACAATCAAAATAGCCCAGGACCTGGCAGCTTCTACACTGAGGGATGAAGGGCATGGAATATGATATTCCAGAGGGCAAAAGAACTGGGAATGAACCCAAGGGTCACCTACCCAGCAAAACTAAGTATTTTGTTTCAGGGGAAAATATGGTCATTCAGTGGAATAGAGGACTTTCAAGCATTCTTGAGGAAAAAACCAGAATTGAATAGAAAATTTGACATCCAGACACAAGAAGGAAGAGATGCCTGAGAAGGTAATCAGGGAAAAGAAATCAAAAGGAACTTATCAAAGTTGAACTATTTACATTCCTATATGGAAAAGCAATAATTATGACTGATGATATCTTTCTCACTATGAAAATAATGGAAGAAGGGTTTGTGGTCATATGAATACATATGTGAATGTGTGTGTATATGCTTACAGTTATATATGGATAGAGAGCATAGGTTGAATCTGTTGGGAAGGGAGAATACTCAAGGGATGAAATTATGAGGAGAGAAAGTGGCAAGAGGAGATGGGGAGAGACAGGGTAGGGTAAACTGTCTCATGTAGAAGAAGCAAGAGGAAGTGGTTGCAAGGGTGGGGGAGATTAGGAAGGCAAAAAAGGCAAAACCACATTCTCATTGAATTTGGTTCAGCGAGAGAATGGCATACATACTAAATGGGATATCTCAACCTGCAGCAGAATAGGGTGAAGGGGGATAAGAGGAGGGATGATGGATGGGAGGGCATCCTTGTGGGGAGGGGAGGTTGGAAGTATCCACTATAGAAGAGGGACAGGATCATGTAGGGAATGGACCAGGGGGTGTGTGGGATGAGTGCGAGGGAATTATAAGCAGCCTTTACAATATATCTACTATGATAATGTTTTGCATAGCTAGACATGTACAACATATACTGAATTACTTATCTCCCCAGAGGGAATGGGTGACAAGGGAGGAAGGAAATGGATCTGAAATTTAAGGTCTTAACATTAAATGTTTCAAATATATATAAATACTATTATTAATACTCTTCTGCTTATAATTGGGAGATAAGATGTGCAGGCATTGGGACACAAAGATTCACCTTCCTCTAACGGAAAAATCGAAGGGGGTATGGGAGAAGGTATAGGAGAGAGAAGATTCGAGGAAGTGATATCTTGTGGGACTGCTATTCTGGGAGGTTGGGTAGGGGAATAATGGGGGGAAATGATTGTAACTCTAAATATGGCAGAAATGAATGATGTAAAACAGAAGTTAATAAAGCATTTGTTTAAAAAAATAAAAAATTAAAAAAAATAATAGGCATATTATGAGTCCTATTTTAATTATTTAATTAATTTAAATTATTAATTAATTGATTGATTTAATTATTTGTAATTTTTAATTTTAGACAAATACTAGAACTTAAACACATAAGAAAAAAAAAGAATTGTAAATCTAAATATTAAATAAGGAAAAAAAACATGTACAGAGCAGAATATAGTAGAGGATTCAGAATATATAACAATATATATAGCAAATTATCATTTCAAGAAAAACTATATGTTAAATTCTGTGTAATATGTTGAAAGCTGTACATCTTAGTTTCCTCAGAGGTTTTCTTTTATTTTCTGCTATACACTTTTTATTTTGTTCTTTTTTTCCCCTTCCTCTTTCCTACCCACTACACCCCAAGGCTACAATTGAGCATGGAGATATTTGTATATAGGTAATGATATATACATATATTTACATATAAACACATATATATGTGTGTATATACATATATATACATATATATATAAACAAACATATATACATATATATAAATATATATGTAAAGAGATATGCTTTCCCCAAGACATTCCACTCCTACTCTTGTTTTTCTGTTTACATATCTTTTTTCCTATCTCTTCTAAAGCTTCTACTTTACTTCTACCTTCTACCTTGCCCCCCTATTACTTAACCTGCTGGCACTCCAGGAATGGCTCCCTCATCCACCCATTCCCCTAAATCTACAGGTCCTTCTATATTCCCCATTTTGACCTATTCCATCACCCTCTGCTATAACAATCAGTCATCTATCCTCTCCCCCTCCCTATTCCCATAGAATTTCATTCCTTTCTAACTTTAGAAAACTTTTGGACTCTTCTAGATGTATATTTATTTTCCCCTCTTAAACACATTCCAAATGAAAGTAGATTTCCAGAACCAAGAACCCCCCCCCTTCCCCATCTAATTCCTCCCTATTGGTTCTTCCTTTTGAACCCCATTTGTATAAGATAATTACTCTTTTAATTGTTCTTGAAAGGTTTTACTTTTTGAAAATATATTAAACTCAGGTCTACCCCAATATTACTTATAAGTCACCTAATTACCAGCAACAACCTTAGACATAGGTTTTACATTTTCCATACATAATAGGTAAACATTCTCTCCTTATTTAGTCCCTTATAATTGATCATTCATATGTACCTTATATTTCTCTGGCTCTTGAATGTCAAATCTTCTATTGAGTTCAGTGTTTTTTTGTTTGTTTGATTTTTAATAGAGTCCTGGAAGTCTGACAGATGACCAAATGTCAGTTGTTGTTGGGTTTTTTTTTCATTCATATTTATGCTTAACTTTGCTGCATATGATATTTTGGTCAGAGGCCCAGTGCTTTTGT
This sequence comes from Gymnobelideus leadbeateri, assembly GCA_011680675.1. Lineage (NCBI taxonomy): Eukaryota > Metazoa > Chordata > Mammalia > Diprotodontia > Petauridae > Gymnobelideus > Gymnobelideus leadbeateri. Next base: position 303,202 of record WOXC01002573.1, read on the forward strand.
TCCTTGATATATAGTGTTCCAAGACCCGCAATCTTTTAGTGTCACAAATGCTAGGTCTTGTATGATTCTAATTGTGGTACTGCCATATGCAAATTATTTTTTTCTTGTTGCTTGGAACATTTTGTCCTTGATCTGGGGATTTCTGGATTTAACTGTAATTTCCCTTTGAGTTTTCCTCATAGGCTCTCTTTCAGGCGGTATTCTATTCTATTTTTACTTTCTCCGCTTGGTCTAATGCTTCAGGAATTTTTTTTTAATAATTACTTATACTATAATACTAAGATTGTTTTTTTAATAAGAACTTTCAGGTAATCCAGTTGTACTCATATTTTCTCTTCTTGATCTGTTCTCTAGATTTGTTGTTTTTCTTACAAGATATTTCACATTCTGTTTTATTTTTTTATTCTATGTATATGTACACATGTACATATAACATATATAATACACACACATACACACACATATATATATTTCTGACCTACTCTGCCACCTTCACAGAATCCTCTTAATTAATTATTCTTTCTAGCTAGATTTGAACTCCCTTGTTTTTGAAGGAGGATTTTAAATTCATTGGCGTTAAATTCAAGGACCTTCATTGCCCCTTAAAATTTGGCATCTTAACACAAATTCCTGGTTCCACTCTGGTTAAGGGTCTACTAGGGCTAAAAAATTCATAACCTAAGAATAAACCTGGTAATAACTTGCTCTGCATTTAGGGGTGAAATCTATCATACTTTTCATGTCCAAAGACTTTTTCATTTGTTAAGACCCATTAGAGATTTCACCCAGGGTCATAGCCTTTGAGAACCCAAAGTTTTCTTTATAGTGTGATAAGACTTCAGAGTAGGACTTGGTTTTCTCCTCAAAGCTTAATTCATCAATATGATAAATCAACCACAAACAATGAATATTATTCAAGACTCTGAATTATATGATATAAAATCAAAATTTGTGATTCTGGGATTCTAAAAAGAACATTTATAAAGGGTATGATAACTAGCTCCTAATCCCACTGTTATTATGCATATATGTGCAATGAAGGTCATTAGCCACTATTGCATGATTCGTTTTTTTTCCCCACAAAATATCTTGAAGTCAGTATGGAATAGTGGATAAGAGGATTTGTGAGATATATTACAATCATGTACACACAACTTCCTATTATGACATCGTGGGTAAGTCATGGAAGCTTGAAGAATTCCATCTTCCTTATCTGTAAAGAGAAGGCAAGAAAAATCACAATACTTGACTCACTATTTGCCTTCCCTCTCCAGAATAAGCTTGGAAAACTCAATGTGTTTAAAATGTAATTTTTCAAATTTTAAAATCTATACAAAGCTAACATAAACAACAGCATAAAAAAGTCTAAAGTCTAGGACTGTGCCTCCCTATACCTTGGTGAGCAGAGGGAGCCCAACTTTAAAATAAAGCTCAAATCCAAGAAATAGACTGGGAACTGGCAGACAACAAAATGAGAACTCAACTATAAGAAGTTATTAGGATGGCAAAAAAGACCAAGACACAAACACAGGAAAAAATGGGAAAAGGTACACCAAATGCATAAAAGAAAATTCTACTTACTCAGGACCAACATGAATTTTTAGAAGAATTAAAGGGGAAAATAGGTATATTATAGGAAAAAATTAAGGAACGAAATGGAAGTGAGGCAAAAAAAAAATTATGAAAAGAGAATTAACAACTTGGCAAAAAAGAGGCACAGAATATTGGAGGAAAAAATTCTCTATTTTTTTTCAATTTTATTTTATTTTTAGTTTTCAACATTCATTTTCTCAAAAATTTGAGTCAGAAATTTTCTCCACATCTATCTCCTATCCCCACCCCAAGATAGTGAGCCTAATGAATACCCCTTACCCCAATCTGCTCTCTCTCTTATATTCAACCCCACATTACCTCTAACTTTCTAGTTGGGCAAGATGGATTTATATACCACAGTTCCCATATATCTTATTTCCCAGTTGTATGTAAAAAAAAAAGAAAGAAAGAAAAAACATATTTTTAACATTTATTTTTAAAAATTTGACTTCCAGATTCTTTCCCTTCTTCCCTCCTCACCCACCCCCACTGGGAAGCAATTCAATATAGGTTGTACACATGAAGTTATGCAAAACATTTCCATAGTAGATATATTGTGAAAGCCTATCTTTCCCTCTATCCCATCCCACCCCCACTTATTCTTTTTTCTACTTTGACCCTCTCCCTTTTCAAAAGTGTGTGCTTCTAACTACCTTCTCCCCCACTCTGCCTTCACTTCTATCATCCCTCCTCTCATCCCTTCCCCCCCCCCATTTTCCTGTGGGGTAAGATACACAATTGAGTGTGTATGTTATTCCCTCCTTAAGCCAAATTCAAAAAGATTAAGGTTGACCCATTCCCTTTGACCTTCCTGCTCTTCACCTTCATTGTAACAGTTTTCTCTTGCCTCTTTTATATGAGATAATTTACCCCATTCTATCTCCCCCATCTCCTCTCATTATATCCCTCTCTTACCTCTTAATTTTACTTTTTATATATCATCCCTTCATATTCAACTGATGCTGTGCCCTCTGTCTATATAGACATGTATACACATGATCGCAAATGTATTAATATATATATATATATATATATATGGAGAGAGAGAGAGAGAAAAAGAGAGAGAGAGAGAGAGAGAAACTTCCCTTCAACTATCCTTATACTGAGAAAAGTCTCATGAGTTACAATTGTAATTTTTCCTTGTAGGAATGTAAATAATTGAACTTTAATAAGTTCCTTATGATTACTTTGTATAGTATATGCTCCAATCTAATTTTGAGAGAATTATTCTCTTCAGTGAGTTCTTGAAATTCCTTTTCCATCCTGCAAATTCAGCTTTTTAAGGCATTCATCTCCTCAATGGATTTTTGAGCCTCTTTTGCCATTTGAGTTACTCTATTTTTTAAGGTGTTATTTTCTTCAGTATTTTTGGGGTCTTCTTTAGCAGGCTGTTGACTCACTTTCCATGATTTTCTACATCATTTTCATTTCTCTTCCCAATTTTTCCCCTATTTGTCTTATTTTATTTTCAAAATCCTTCTTGATCTCCTCCCTGCCTCATAACCAATTCATATTTTTTCATGGAAGCTTTTGATGCAGGAGTTTTGCCTTTGTTGACTTCTTCTGGTTCCATGTTCAAATCCTTTTTATCCCCAAAAAATAATTCTATGATTTGATTGTGCTTCCTCTCCTTGCTCATCTTGCCAGCCAATGACTTGACTTTTGAGCTCTTTGCCATGATAGAACTCTGCTGCCAGATTGGAGAGCTTTGTCCCAAATCCCTGGGTTTTTCACAAATGTTGTCAGAGGCCTGAGGAGGGTGTCCTTTCTACAGAACCCCAAGCTCAGGCACACTAGCCGCACACCCAGGGGCCATCACCCAAGAATGCAAACCAGCTCCAAGCAGGTCAAAGCCAGAACAATTACATGAAGGATCACTTGATCCCCCATGATCTTCAGGCCAGAGGTTCTGGAGGCAGTGATGCAGCAGCAGCTGCAGTTGCAGTGCCTCCTTCACCTCTACTCCCAGGGTCAGGGGCCTGACTGTGCACTAACATCACTCAGGTCCAACAGAGCTCCCCACTGACCTTTTGCTTTCAATTTGGCATTTATTGGTTGAGAATTCTGGAAAGTGCCACAGCTGCTGGTGATTTACTCTCCTGAAATCTGCTCTGGCCAGTCTGGGCCTCTGGTTGAGGCTACCACAGGCTCAGTGTAGCCCACACGAGACTGAGCTTGGCTCCCAGCTATGTGCAATAGACTCTTCCTGTCAGCCTGCCAGGCTGTCTTCAGCAGGAGATTTGTTTCTCTCATCACTTTGTAGCTTCTGTACCTCTACAATTTGTTCAGAGTCATATTTTATAGGTATTGGAGGTGGTTGTGGTAGGAGCTCATGGAATTTCCTGCTTCTACTCTGTAATCTTGGCTCCACCCGCTATAATTATTTTCAAGAAACTATTTTTTTAAGTGTCCCAATGCCCTAGAAACAGAGGTTAAAAGAGAAATGGTAGCCACAATCCCAAAATGGAAACTCTCAGGAATATTATAGTCAAAATCTAGAACTTCTACATTAAGGAGAAAATATTTCCATGGATCCCAAAACAAACCACTCAATTACTATAAAATTTAGTTAATAAGATAAAAATAAAGATGAAAACTAAATATCAGTATCAAAAATGAAAATCATGTTTGTACTACCCATGAAGATGAATATGAAGATATTTTATGTTTTAGGCCAATTATGCCAGAAAACCTGCCAACCAAATTAAATACATGAATATTTGAAAAAATATTAACAGAAGAGGAAGTAGTATCAACTTATATTAGAAGAATAAATTCAACAAGTTATAAATAATATCCCTAAGAAAAACTCCCCACTAATAGTTTTATATAATAGTGAATTTTATGAAACATTTAAGGAACAATTACTCCCAAAATTATATGTTATTTTTTAAAAGGTAAAGACAGAGTTCTCTCATTTTATTTTTCTTGACACAAACATAGTTTTGATACATAAGAAGAAAAATAGAAAAGGAAAACTATACACCAATTTCCCTGGTGAATACTGATAAAAAAAATTAAATAACATACTAGAAAGGAAATTATAGCAATATACCACAAGGTTCCTATGCATGACCAGGTGGCATTTATGCAAAGAATGCAGGTTTGGTTCAATATGAGAAAACTATTGGCATAACTGATCAAATAAATGACCTACAAAAATCATATTATTATATTAATATATGCAAAAAGATTTTTTTACAACGTAGAATTGCCATTACCATTAAAAAGAGTAGAAAACATAGAAATAAATGAAATCTTTCTTAATATGCCAAGTAGTACCTATCTAAAACCAAATAAATTCTTTATCTGCAATGGGGATAAAAATATGAGCCTTCTTAGTAAGACAGAGCATAAAGCAAGTATGTTCATTATAACCTCTACTGAAGGAATAAAGACAATATAGAAAAAAAATCATTTATAGTTAATATAGTGCTATACTTAGTAGAGAACCCAAGAGAATCATCTAAAATACTAGCTGAAACAATTAGCAAATTTATCAAAATTTTAGGATATTAAATAAATACACAGAAATAATGATTTCTATACAAAATAAAATTTAAAAACCAGCAGCAAGACAATGAAAGAGGAATTCAACTCATAATAACTATGTTAACTATTATGTTAACTATCTGCCAAGACAAACCTAGGGACATTATGAACCCAAGTACAAAACACACTTCGTGAAAATAAAGACAGGTCTAAACTATTAGAGAAGTATTCATTGCTCATATGTAAACTAATCATATATAATAAATATATATATAATAAATATAATAAAATAACAATTCTACTAGGTTAGTTTATTCAAAGCCATATGAATCCAGCTATCAAAGAATTATTTTACAGATCTAGAAATGGATAATAAAAAAATGTATTTGAAAGAACAAAAGTCAGGGACAGAGACAAGATAGCAGAGTAAAACAGGACTTCTATGGGGTTCTGGCTTCCACTTCCCCCAATTCATATAAAATGGGACTCTGAACAAACTTTGGAGCTACAGAACCCAAAAAATGACAAAGAGAACCTAACCTCCCACTGAGGACAGCCCTGCAGGCCAGCAGGAATTGGGCAGCACAAGGCTCTGGGAGATGAGCCCATTCCCCTATCCCCCACCCCCAAGCTTGGGGTTTTAGCCACAGGGCAGTCCTGACCAACCACCAGCTGTAGGGACTTCAGAAAACCAGCAGCTGTGGGAGTTTCCAGAATTATCAACACATAGATTCAAAGAACAAAGTGAGAGGTCAGTGCAGTGTGGACTTTTGGATCCAGTATTTGGGAGTGTTGTCAGCCTTTGCCCCCAGGGCAAGAAGCTGCTTAGGCCCCACAGTGGTGCACCTGCCCTCACATGGCAGCTTCAACTACTTGCCTGTAGATTGTAGGGGGACCAAGCAACCAGTATGAGGGGCAATTGCTCCTGCTTTATCCTTCTTGGATCAGGATTGCTATCTAGGGTGCATGTCCTAGGGTGTGCTAAGAGCTTGCCAAAATGTTTGCGGGCTTCAGAGAGGGCACCCAACCAATACCTTAAGCAGCTTAAAAAAACCCAGCATTTGGGACAAAGCTCCCCTGTCTGGTGGCCAAGTCCTACTGTAGCAAAAAGCACAGGGGTCAAGTGATTGAGTGGCGACATGAACAGGGGAAGGAAGCAAAATAAACAGAGAAATGGAAATTTACATTTTTATTTTGATGACAAAAAGGATCAAAGCATGGAATAAGAGGAAGACAGTGAAGTCAGAACTCCTGCACCAAAAGCTTCAAAGAAAAATATGACCTGGTTACAGGCCATACAGGACCTTAAGAAGCAAATAAGAAAAGTGGAAGAAAATTGGGAAGAGAAATGAGAAAGATTCAAGAAAGGTGTGAAATGAGAGTCAACAGCCTTACTGAGGATAATAACACCTTAAAAATAGGCTAATTCAAATGGCAAAAGAGGCTCAAAAAGGCAATGAGGAGAGGAATGCTTTAAAAAGCCAAATTTGCCAAATGGAAAAATAATATCAAAAGCTCACTGAGGAGAATCATTCCTTCAGAATTAGACTGGAGCAAATAGAAGCGAGTGACTTTGTGAGAAATGAAGATGCTGTTAAACAGATCCTAATGAATGAAAGAATAGAAGGCCATGTGAAATATTTCATGGGAAAAACCACTGACTGGAAAATAGAGCCAGGAGAGATAATTTAAAAATTATTGTTCTAGGAGTAGAAACAGCACTTCCAAGGTGCTCTGCCCCACAAAACTTCCAAATAATGTAAAAGGGGTATCTGAACAACATCTGGAGCCCCAGCACCAACAGAACGACACAGAGAAGCTAACCTCCAGCTGAGGACAGCCCAGCAGCCCTGCAGGGAGCAGCCAGAGCAGCACTCTGAGAATGGCAGCACAGTGGGCTGGGAAGCAATATTGCAGCACTCTGGGAGCTGAGCTCAGGCCCGTGTGAGCCGAGGTTTTAGTCCCAGGGTGGCTGGGCCAGCAGCCAGCTGGAGGGACCCCAGAACACCAGCAACTGTGGCAATTCCAGAACTATCAGCACAGATATGCCTAGGACAAAGTGAGAGGTTAGTGCCCCATGGACTTTGGGACCAATATTTGGGGAATACATCAGCTTCCTTCCCCTGGAGGCAAAAAGCTGCTGAAGAAACATGGCACAGAAGCCATTTGGTGGCTCTAGCTCCTGGTCTTCAAACTGTAGGGAGATCCAACTATCAGTATGGGGGTTAATCGCTCTTGCTTTAAACTGTCTGGATCTGGATTGTGGTCCGGGGGGAAGTTTGGGGTGGGTATCCAATTTGCCAGAGCAGGTGGAGGCTTTACAGAGGCCACCCAACTGTCGGAAATTGTGAAGAACCCACGTTTGGGACAGAAGCTCTCCTGTCTGGTGGCAGAGTCCTACTGTGGCAACAAGCCCAAAAATCAAGTAATTAAGTGGCAACATGCCTAGGCAAAAGAAACCAAATAAACAGAAAAATTCAACATTGGACTCCTATTTTAGGGGCAAAGAAGATCAAAGCATGGAGGAGGACTGTGAGGTCAGAACTCCTGCACCAAAAGCCCCAAATGAAAATACAAGCTGGCTACAGGCCATAGAGGACCTTAAGAAGCAGATAAGAGAAGTGGGGGAAATATTGGGAAGAGAAATGATAAAGATGTAAGAAAAGTATGAAAGAGGTGAGAGAGGAAAGTGGCAAGAGGAGATGGGGAGAGACAGGTTATGGTAAACTATCTCATGTAGAAGAGGCAAGGAGAAGTAGTTGCAGGGGAGGGGAAGAACAGGAAGGCAAAAAGGCAAAACCATATTCTCATTGAAGTTGACTCAAGGAGAGAATCACATACATACTAAAAGGGATATCTCACCCTGCAGGAGAGTAGGGAAAAGGGGAATGAGAGTGGGAAGAATGGAGGGGAGGGCATTCTGGGGGGAGAGGAGGTTGGAAGTACCCATTATCAAAGAGGGACAGTATCAAAGTAGGGAATGGACCAGGTGAGAGGTGAGATGGGTAGGAGGGAAATATAAGCAGTCTATTACAATATATCTACTATGGTAATATTTTGCATAGCTATACATGTACAACACATACTGAATTGCTTATCTTCTCAGAGGGAGTGGGTGACAAGGGAGGAAGGGAATGGATCTGAAATCGAAGTTTTAAAATTAAATGTTTCATAAGATGTCCAGGCATTGGGGCTCAGAGATTCACCTTGCCCTAATGGCAAAGTCTATGGGGGTATGAGAGAAGATATGGGAGAGAGCAGATTGGATGAGGAAATATCTAGTGGGACTGCTATTTTGGTGTGGTGGGTAGGGAAAAAAATGGGGGAAACTTGTAACTCAAAATTTGGTGGAAATGAATTATGTAAACCAGAAGTTAATAAAGCATTTGTTTAATTAAAAAAAATAAAGTCAAAAGTTAAATATTTAAAAAAAAATTATTGTTCTACCTGAAAGCCATAATCAAAGATAGAACCTAGAAATTATCCTCAAAGAAATTCTCAAGGAAAACTGCCTTGATGTTTTAGAACCAGAGGGCAAAATAGAGGTTGAAAGAATCCACCAAACACCTTCTGAAAAAGATCCCAAAAAGAATATTCTTAGGAATATTATAGCCAGGTTCCAAAATTCTCAGATCAAGCAGAGAATATTACAAGCAGGCAGGAAGAAACAATTTGAATATTGTGGAAACACAATCAGGATAACACAAGATCTGGCACATCCCTCTACACTGAGGGATCACATGGCTTGGAATATGATATTCCAGAGGGCAAAGGAGCTGGGATTAAAACCAAGAATCACTTACCCAGCATAATTGAGTATCATGTTTCAGGGGAAAATATGGTAATTCAATGGTATAGAGGACTTTCAAGTATTCTTGATGAAAAAAAAATAACAGCATTAAATTGAAAATTTATAATATATTATAAATTATTATATGTATATAATTATATGTTATATATAATTGTACATAATTATTATAAATATTTATAATATATTTATACATATATATGTCTATTGAGGAGGGTGTGAATATATTTATATATGTTTACAGGTATACATAAATAGAGGGCACAGGACCAATTTAATAAGGAGGGATGATACTTAAAAGATGAAATTAAGAAGTGAGACAGGACTATAATGAGAGAGGCAGAGACAGAATGGGATAAACTCTCTCATAAATAAGAGGCAAGGGAAAATGGTTACAATGGAGGGGAAGAACAGGAAGGCAAAAGGGAATGAGTCAAATTTATTCTCATTGAATTTGGCTTGTGGAGGGAATGACATGCACACTAAATAGGGTATCCCAGGCTACAGGAGAATGGGGGGGGAGGGGATTAGAGGGGGGATGATGAAAGGGAGGGCATGCTGGGGGGGAGGGAAGTTGGAAGCACCCACTTTTGAAAAGGAAAAGGATCAAAGTAGAGAATAAAAAAAGTGGGAGGTGGGATAGGAGGGACGGAAATATAATCAGTCTTTTAAAATATATCTACCATGGTAATTTTTTGCATAGCTACACATATACAACCTACACTGAATTGCTTATCTTCCCAGTAATGGTGGGTGACAAGGGAGGGAGGCAATGAATCTAGAATTCAAAGTTTTAAAATCAAATGTTTAAATATATACATATATATTATTATTTTTATTAATACTATTTTACATGTAATTGGGACAAAAGATATACAGACACTTGGGAATAGAGATCCACCATGCCCTACTGGAAATGTCAAAGGGGGTATGGGAGAAGATATGGGAGAGAGCAGATTGGAGGAGGGGATATCCTGTTGTACCGATATTTTAGGGCAGTGGGCAGGGGGAAAACGGGGAGAAAATTTGTAACTCAAAATCTGGTGGAAATGAATGTTGTAAACCAGAAGTTACTAAAGCATTTTACACTAAAAAAAATAAAAAAATTAAAATAATCAAATGTTTAAAAATAAAAAAAAGAAAGATCAAAATTTAAGAATGTCATTTGTATCAATTTTTTTAATGTTAAGGAAGGCTATCTAGAAGTTCCATATTTCAAACTATATTACACAGGGTTAATCATGAATACAATATGGTAATGGTTATGAAATAGGGTGGTGAATAAATGGAATATATTAGATACATAAACACAGTAGGAAAAGTCTATATCAATCTATTGTTTGATAAATTCAAATATTTAAGATTTGGAGGCAAGAACTCACCATTTGAAGAAAAAAAAATACTCAGAACCTGAAAGAAATTTGGAACAAACTAGGCATAAGTCAGCATCTCACACTATATGGCAAAATAAATTTAAACTGGATAAGTGATCTAGACATAATGTGGGAATAGTATATGTGAATTTGGGGACTGTGAAAAAAAATGTACCTATCAAATCTCTAAATAATTTAAGTTTAATAACAAAAAGACCTAGCAAATATCACAGTAAATAAAATTGATAATTTTAATTATAAGAAATTTAAAAGTTTTTCCCCCACAAATAAGTAGCTGAAATTAGAAAGAAAGAAATAGCAAATAAAAAAAATACACCAAGTTTCTCTGATAAAGGACTCATTTCTCAAATATATAGGAAACTGAGCTTAAGTTACAAAAATTTTTTAAATGAGTCATTCCCCAATTGATAAATTCTCAAAATATGAACAGGGAATTTTCAGAAGACTAATTCAAAGTTATCCATAATCACATGAAAAAATGTTTTAAATAATTATTCAGAGAAATGAAAATTAAAAGAAATCCGATACCTCCTCACACCTATCAGATTGGCTAATATGTCAGAAAAGGAAAATGACAAATGCTGAAGGGGGGGTGGCATGTAGGAAAATAGGTATACAAATACATGGCAATGGTGGAAGTGTAGAATGTTCCACCAATTCTGTAGAAAAATTTGGAATTATTCCCAAAAGGCTAAAAAAATTGCATACCATTTAAACAAGTAATATCATTACTAGGGCTGAATCCCAAAGAGATTTTCAAAAAAGGAAAAGAAACTATTTGCATAAAAATATTTGTAGCAGTTTTTTGGGGGGGTGGAAAATAATTAGAAAATTTAGGGAATCTTTATCAATTGGGGAATGACTAAAAAAGTTATGATATATGATTTTGATGAAATATTTTTACATTATTTCAAAATGATAAGTGGAATAGCTTCAGAAAAATTTTCTAAAACTTATATGAATTGATGCAAAGTTAATTAAATCTACATAATTATACTATACAACAATCCATCATCTCTCCCTGTATGTGGACAGCATGATTCCTTTGAAACTGTGCTGTATTACCATATTGATCAGAGTAGCCATGTCTTTCATAGTTGATCATCATTAAAATACTGATGTTACCATGCACAGTGTTTTCCTGATTCTTCCAATTTCACTTGGAATCAGTTTAAATAGGTTTTGTTATGTTTTTGTTTTCTGAAACCACCACAGTATCATTTCTTATAGCACATTAGGGATCCATCACAATCATATGTGACAACTTGTTCAGCCCTTCTACCATCAATGAGCATCATTTGAATTTATATTTTTCCCTCCAAAAAGAGTGGTTATAAATATTATTGTGCAGATAGCTCCTTTTTGTTCTTCTTTGATCTCTTTGGGGTAGAGACATAATAAAGTCATTGCAGGTTAAAAGGCAGACAGTTTTATAGCCTTTGGGTCATAGTTCCATATTGTTTACCAAATTAGTTGAACCAATTAACAACTGCACCAACAGTTTATAAGGGTTTATATTTTTTCTCATCCTCTCAAGCATTTAACATTTCTTTTTTTTTTTTTTATTTGTGTGTGCGTTAAGTGTCTGAGGCCAGATCTGAACTCAGGTCCTTCTGACTCCAGGGCTGACGCACTACTCACTGCGCCACCTAGCCGCCCCTAGCTGACATTTCTAATCTGTATGGGATAATGCATAAGAATTGTTTTAAACTTCATATTTTCAATCAATAATAACTTAGAGGATTTTATTTTATTTTATTATTTTTTCCAAATTACTTATTTATTTTTAGTTTTAAACATTCATTTTCCACAAGATTTTGAGTTACAAATTTTTCTCCCCATCTTTCTCCTAGACCCCACCCAAATAGCTACCCTACTGAATACCCCTTTCCCCAATCTGTTCTCTCTAATATCCTCCTCCATACTCCCCCAACTTTCTAGAAAGGCAAGATGATTTTCTACACCCTGGTGCCTATATCTTATTTCCCAGTTGCATGTAAAAAATAATTTTATACACATATGTTTTAAAATTTTGAGTTCCAGGTTTCTCCCTTCTTCCCTCCTCATGCAACTCCACTAGGAAGATAAGCAATTCAATAAAGGTTGTACATGTGTAGTTACGCAAAACATTTCCATAGTAGGTATATTGTGAAATACTAACTATATTTCCCTCCATCATACCCTTTGATGCTGACCCTTTTCAAAAGTGTGTGCTTCTGGGGGGTGGAGCCAAAATGGCGGAGTAGAAACAGCTAGTCCAAGCCACCCAGATTTCCTCCAAACTATGTAAAAGGGGACTCTGAACAACTTCTGGAGCCCCAGCACCCACAGAACAACACAGAGAAGCTAACTTCCCACTGAGGAGCAGCCCTGGAGGAAGGACCAGCACAGTGGTCTGGGAGCCAGCAGCCCGCAGCTCACAGAGCACAGGAGCCGAGCACAGGGAGCCAAGCACAGGTCTGGTCTGCCTGAGTCTTGCTTTTAGCCCCAGGGTAGCAGGGCCAGCAACCAGCTAGAGGGACCCCAGAACACCAGCAGCTGTGGCAATTCCAGCATTATCAACATAGACATGCCTAGGACAAAGTGAGAGGTTAGTGCCCTGTGGTCTTTGGGACCAGTATTTGAGGAACGCGTCGGCTTCCTCCCCTGGGGGCTAGAAGCTGCTGAGGAGACACACCATTTTGTAGTTTTCAGAGGCAGCTCCAGCTCCTGGCCTTCGAACTGTAGGGAGATCCAGCAATCAGTCTTGGGGGGTAATCGCTCTTGCTTTAACCTCCCTGGATCTGGATTGTGATCTGGGGTGGAGGTCATGGGTGGGTTTCCAGCTTGCCAGAAATGGAAGTTGTCCCCCCACACGTTCGGGACAAAAGTTCCCCTGTCTGGCGGCAAGGGAATGGGTGACAAGGGAGGAAGGGAATGGATCTGAAACTGGAGGTCTTAAAATTAAATGTTTCAAATATATATAAGTACTAGTATTAATACTCTTTTGCTCATAATTGGGAGACAAGATGTGCAGGCATTGAGACACAGAGATTCACCTTCCTCTAATGGAAAAGTGGAAGGGGGTATGGGAGAAGATATGGGAGAGAGCAGATTGGAGGAAGCAATATCTTGAGGGACTGCTATTCTGGGAGGGTGGGTAGGGGAAAAACAGAAGGGAAAAATAATTTTAACTCAAAGTCTGGCAGAAATGAATGATGTAAAACAGAAGTGAAATAAAAATAAATAAAAATGAAAAAAAAATAAATTAAAAAAAAAGAATGCTTGGAAGTCCTCTTTTTCATTGACCATATTTTCCCCTGAAGCATTATACTCAGTTTTGTTGGGTAGATGATTCTTGGTTTTAAACCTAGCTCCTTTGACTTCTGGATTATCCTATTCCAAGCCCTTTTATCCATTAGTGTAGAAGCTGTTAGGTCTTGTGTTATCCTGATTGTGTTTCCACAATACTCAAATTGTTTCTTCCTGACTGCTTGCAGTATTTTCTACTTGACTTGGGAACTCTGGAATTTAGCTGTGATATTCCTAGGAATTTTATTTTTGGGATCTTTTTCAATAGGCAATTTGTACATTCTTTCCATTTCTACTTTGCCCTCTAGTTCTAGAATATCAGGGCAATTTCACGTGAGAATTCCTTGAAAGATGGTATCTAGGCTCTTTTTTTGATCATGGCTTTTAGGTAGACCAATAATTTTTAAATTATCTTTCCTGGATCTATTTTCCAGCTCAATGTTTTTTTTTTCCAATGAGATATTTCACCTAGCCTTCTTTTCTTTCATTTATTTGGATCTGTTTAACGGCATCTTGATTTCTCATAATGTCATTAGCTTCTCTTTGCTCCAATTTAATTTTGAAGGATTTATTCTCTTCAGTGAAATTTTGAATGCTTTTTTTTCCATCAGGCAAATTTGGCTTTTTTAAGGCATTCCTCTCTTCATCAGCTTTTTGGTCCCCTTTTGCCATTTGAGTTACTTTTTAAGTTGTTATTTTCTTCAATCAGACTGTTTACTCCCTTTTCATGATTTTCTTGCATCATTCTCATTTCTCTTCCCAATTTTTCCTCCACTTCTTTTACTTGATTTTCAAAATCCTTCTTGAGCTCCTCTGTGGCCTGTAACCAATTCATATTTTTCTTGGGAGCTTTTGACATGAGAGTTATATTTTTCTTGGGAGCTTTTGACATGAGAGTTCTGACATCATTGTCTTCTTCCCATTCCATGCGTCTGTCCTTTTTTTTTCCCCCAAAAAAATGAATCTATGGTAGAATCCTACCATATTTCCTCTGCTTGCTCATATTGTCAATTACTTGACTTTTGAACTCTTTGCCATAATAGGATTCTGATTCCTGAATGGAGAGATCTTTGTCCCAAATTGCTGGGGTTTTTGCAGCTGCCAGAGCAATTAGGAGGATACCCTCCTTGAAGCTAGCACAGGCTCTGGCACACTGGCAACATACCCCAGGACCTCCACCCAAGACTGTGATACAAATCCAAGCAGGTCAAAGAAATAGTGATTGCTCTCTGGATGGTAGCTTGGTCCCCCTAAATCTGCAGACCAGGAGCTCTTGAGTTAGCCATATGGCACAGCTGCCACCACACCTCTGCCATTCTTCTGTCCACCCCTGTTCCAACAAATCCACCACAGTTGCTGGTGCTTCACTCTCCTGAAGTCTGCTCGGCTGCTGCTGTTTGGGGCTACCCTGGGGCCCAAATTGCAGGGTTCATGCAGAGCTGGGCTTGGCTGCAAGCTTGATGTTATAGCCCCTTCCTGCCAGCCTCCCCGTTTGCCTTCAGCAGGAGATTTGTTTCTTTCTGTCACTTTGTGGGTTCTGTAGCTCTAAAATTTGTTTAGAGTCATTTTTACATGTACTGGAGGAGGTGGAAGCCAGAGCAATGGAGAAATCCTGTTTCTATTCTGCCATCTTGATTCTGCCCCAATTTAGAGGATTTTTAATATGACTATACATAGCTTCCATTTCTTCTTCTGAAAACTGTTTGCTCATAACCTTTTATGCTTTTTCAATTTGGGGACAGTGCTAATGTTTCATAATTTTGCCTTTGTTCCCTATATATGTGAAAGAAAAAGACTTTATCAGAGAAAATGACTTTTTTATTAATTCATTATGTATGATACATTTTAGCAAAATCTGGTTTCCCTGATTGTCTCTTTAATTAGGTCCATGTTTGCTTTTACTTTGTCTAAGGCAATGACTGTTATTCCTGCCTTTTTTCTTCAACTGGAAAATAATGGACTCTGTTCCAGTCCTTTATTCTAAATCTGTGTTTCTTTCTGTTCCAAGTATGTCTCTTGTAAACAACATACTGTTAGATTCTGGTTTCTGATTAACTCTGCTTATGTGTTTCCATTTTATGGGTAAGCTCATCCCATTCATATTCACAATTATATTGCATATTTGCCTCCATCACATTTTCTTTTATCTTTTTCTCTTTCTATTCTATCCTTATTCAAAAGTCTGTTTTGCTTCTGACCAGTCTCTTTTCATCCACGCTCCCTTTTATCATCACCTTTATATATATTCTTCTTATTTCATTAAATCAATTCGGATGAGGGTGAAGCTGCAACATTGCCTGCCATCTCCCCATATAGTCACCTCCATTGTAAAAGCCCTTCTTTTTGTGAGAAAAATTTATGCATTCTAACTCTACCTTCTCAAAATTAATCACTCTTTCTCATCACTTCATTTTTGAGATCATCCCAACATAATTGAATCATTCATGCCATATGTCTATGCAGACTTATTCCAACTACCCTAATGCTGATAAAGTTCTTAGGAGTTACAAATATCATCTTCCTATATAGGCAGATATTATCTTCCTATATAGGAATATAAAAAGTTTAACATTATTGTGTCCATTATGATTCCTCTTTCACGTTTACCTTTTTAGGCTTTTTCTTATATGCTTCTTGTCTTCTGTATGAATGTCAAATTTTCTTTTCAATTCTGGGTTTTTCATTAGAAATACTTGGAAGTCCCTTATTTCATTAACTTTTCATTTTTGTCCCTCAAGAATTATACTTAGTTTTTCTGGGTAGGTTTTTCTTTTTTTTAACTCCATATCCTATTCCTTTCAGTATACCATACCCCAAGCTCTCTGTTCCTTTGACATGGAAGTCACCAAATTATGTGTGTCCCTCCATGGCACCATATTTAAATAATTTATTTCTGGCTACTTGCGATATTTTATTATTGACCTGGGAGATCTGTTATTTGATTATACTATTCCTGGGAGTTTTCATTATGGGATAACTTTCATGAGGTGATTGGTGAATTCCTCCCATTTCTATTTTACCAATCGCATTTAAGACATCAGTGAAATTTTCCTTAACAATTTCTCAAAATATTATGTTTTTTATCATGGTTTTCAGGCAGTCCAATAATTCATAAATGATCTCTCATGGATCTGTCTTCAAGGTGAGTTTTTTCTGATACAATATTTCACTCTTTTTTTCATTCTTTTGACTGTTTTATTTTTTTTTTAATTTGTCATGGAATCATTAGCTTCTGCTTTCCCAGTTCTAAATTTTAAGGCATTGTTTTCTTGAATAAGCTTTTGTAGCTCTATTTCCATTTGTCCACTACTGCTTTTTAAGGAGTTATTTTCACTAGCAAAGTTTTATTTCCTTTTTACCACTTAGTTAATTGAATTTTTCAGCTGTTGATTTCTTTAGTATTCTTTGTCCCTCTCTTACCAAGCTGTTAATTGTTTTTTTTCTTTTCATAATTTTCTTGCATTGCTCATTTCCTTTTTTTCTAATATAGCCTCAACCACTTGAAGGAGGAAGGAAGGAAGGAAGGAAGGAAGGAAGGAAGGAAGGAAGGAAGGAAGGAAGGAAGGAAGGGAGGGAGGGAGGAAGATGCACTTTTTCATGTATGGCTATTGAAGAATTCTTAACCAATCAAGAGACAAGTGGCAATTAAAGAAAAAAATATATGATTTCAATCATTTAACATTTAAAATTATCATTTTGTGAACAAAAATAATCAATGAAAATAGAATAAGAAGTGAATTATTTTTAGGGAAACTATATCAAGTATCATTAATAAATATTTATTTTACAAGATAGAACATTGACAAAACATATAATGAGAATCATTCACCAATGAGTAAGTTGCCCTAATGTAATTTTTTAAATGCAAAATCATAATTGTGATATGCTTTCTGCAAATAATAACAAATTAAATTTCAAAGAACTATTACTTTTCATGTTATACACTACACATTGAAAAGTATGACTCAAAATGGGAAGAGTCAGTAAGGTTTAAAGTCGCTCAAGGATTTTCAAAAGCAGCTTGGAATTATTGAAGAAATATGATGAGACTGTTAATAGGTAAATAATGATTGTACTATAAGGAATGACACTAAAAAGGTCAAAGATGGAAACAAATGTCTTACAGATGTTAAATTATTCATATGAGTATTTTTGTATTAGGAAAGAACTAGAAACTGAGCATGCATTAAGTCATAAATGAGCAAACTATGGGATAAGAACATTGTGGGATATTTTATTGTAAGAAATTGAAAAATTATAAAGTAGTATGGAATATGGATACCTAGGAATGGTATTTATTATGAGCCTACTGTTTCTAACTTTATAACATTATCCTTGAAATAGCTCTCTACTTGATTAACTCCCCGCCTCAAAATTTCTTCTCCATTTAATTCTGCCTTCCACTCAGGTGGCAAAATTATTTTTTCCTAGATGTAGATTTGACCATGTTTTACCTCTCTCTCTCTGTCTCTCTGTCTCTCTGTCTCTCTGTCTCTTTCTGTCTCTCTGTCTCTTTCTGTCTCTCTCTGTCTCTCTCTGTCTCTCTCTCTGTCTCTCTCTCTGTCTCTCTCTGTCTCTCTGTCTCTCTCTCTGTCTCTCTCTCTGTCTCTCTGTCTCTCTCTCTCTCTCTCTCTCTGTCTCTCTCTCTCTGTGTCTCTGTCTCTGTCTCTCTGTCTCTCTCTCTCTCTCTCTCTCTCTCTCTCTCTCTCTCTCTCTCTCTCTCTTTAATTCCATTGGCTACCTATTGCTTCCAGGATAAAATGTAAAATCTTCTATTTAGATTTTAGACTTCCACCTTCTTGTCTTTCTGCTCTTACCTTTCCATACCCTGTAAGTGTACGCTATAATGTTGGTCCTCTACAAGACTGAATGGTTAGGTTAATCTTGAGTTAATCCTGGTTAATCCTAACACATGACACTATCTCCCTATTTGATTCATTTTTTAATTTGCTGTTCCCCATGTCTGGAATAGTCTCTTTCCTTGCCCCTGTTTCCTCAGTTTCCTTCAAGTCTCAGATCCAATCTTACTTTATTCAAGATTTTCCTCCTTACCCCTTCTTCCCCAATCCTCCTGCAAAGCCCTTCACCTAATTTTTGCACTGTATATATTTGGCATAAAAATTTTGTTTTGTGCATTGTCTTTGCTCTTTAAAAATAGCTACTTGTGTAAAGGGACTGTGTTTTTGCTTTTCTTCAAATTCTCAGGGTTTAGCACATTACCTGGCACATAGTAAGAGCTTAATTTATGCTTGCTGACCAATTGGTTAAAAAATTTTCAGTGTTATATATCTGTACCAGAGTAATTACTTCAACTGTTGTGTCAATATATATTACATAAAGTATTTCTTTGCACTGTACTCCATGAGTGGCAGCTGAGCTCTGAGCACCTGCTTGAGACCACAGGGAAGTGTTCAGGTTTGAGAGAAAGAGATTCCAAGATACCTCACAGTAAGAGGGAAAGAATTGTGTTAACCATGTGTCATTATATGTTCCTAAGAAGTGAGAAAACCAAAAAGAAAAGCTTCCCAGGGGAACACGATTATCTTCCAACATCCAAAGAAAATTTTTCTACTCACCACCTTGTACTTTAGTGGGAGGTTATTGTTCTGACTTTGCAGCCACAGATTATTCTCCCTAGTCTTGTCAGCAAATAAACTCTCATAATGGCTAGCTTCAACCATGGTTCCCCTGTCACAGTTGTAAGCAAAAGCTGTTTGGCTTGCTCTAGTGTCCTACATTTATCTGGAAATAGGGAATCTAACATGTGTAATGTTGTAATATTACCAGATAACCCAGGGAGAGCATTAAAGAAGGATAAAATAAATGTACTATATATATGTATATATATATATATATGTATCTCATACCTTCCATATATATGAATATACACATATAGATATACACATGTATGTGTATATGAGAATGTGTATGTTTGTATATGTGTAAACTATGTACAATATTGAGAAAAATCACAATTTATACATGTGTGCCTATATATATATATATATATATATATATATATATATATATATATATATATATCCGTATAGATAATCCCTTTAAAAACTATTTCATAATTTGTTTCAACATTGGCCCTAAGGCATTAAGGGGATCACTGGAAGGAAATGCACATAACAAGGATGCACTTATTTTATTCTCATTAATGCTCACCCTGGGTTACCTGGTAAGATTAAAACTTTAGAGAAGTTAGATTCCCTATTTGCAGATAAATGTGTGTGCATGAAAACCATACACAATGATGAGAAAAATCACAATTCATTGAACAAAGTTACATAGTATCTTCATGACTTCTGTTCACCCTTGTGGCTTCTGTTGTAATTAATTTTCCTCATATCGTTTGGTGAATTAAATAGACTGAGGCATCATGCTTCCCCTCCACCAATATTATACCAAATATATTTTAATATCTAATTAAAATTTAATTTTTATTTTGTTCAAGGTATATGATCCCTAACCATCACAAAATATTTAGATGATTTCAAGACATACATATAGGTGTGTATATTAGAGAGAGTGTGTGTATGTGTATATTTATGCATGTTTATGTAACAAGAACTATCTAAATATAAGCCTTTGGCCTGATCATTATATATGAGCATATTAACATATGTTCTATAAGTTGAGACAGTATGCCCCCCCATAATCACAGTAAATATCATTTAAATCCTTAATTTATACTTGTTTTATTTTGTTTGATGTGTGTGTTCCATTGTTAAACATCATGAAATATATTTAGAAAATTTACACATACATATACTTGCATGCTTATGTATATATGCATATATACATACATGGATATTCATAACAAAAATCTATTTGGTGTGTTGTATATTATGTATATGCTATATACACATATATACTTATGTGAATATGTTCACACCCATGTACCACTAAAAGATCAAGGATTTATATTAGAATAATCTGGTTAACATTTAAACATGGACAAATTAAAATTCTGAAAGGAATTGATATAGCAAGGAATCATCATGACCGAGAATAATTTTGATGGATTTCTTTCTTGACATTGCAATTATATCCAGTATACTTGACAATGAAATAAATAAATAGTACAAACTAAGCCATTAATTCCATCCCTATCTACACAATTTTAATTAGAAACATTTAATTAGACTTGGCTATAATTTCTCAAGAAGATTGCAAAATACGTATTTAGGCTACTCTCATACAATGGAATGTATGTATTATTGTTTGCTAAGTACAACAAATAGGTACCAGGGTAATAAGGAAGCTGGTGAAAAACATGGTTGTCAAAAATTATCTTTTATCACCAAACTTATTGGAAAACAAAGTTCTCTCTGGGTTCATTAGTTATTAAGCTTTTGCTGTTTTAATTGTTGTGATAAATATGCTTCCTTTTTAATATATACCATAACTTTTATGGTGTGTCATTTTTATGGGAAGCAATAAATACATTTGATGTCCTTGATCTTATTTCATTGTTGATTTTAAATAGCATTAAAGTGAACAATCCAAACACAAATTTAGACATGGATTAAAGCTATATTTTATACTAAAATTTTTTTGGAAAAAATATTGAACTATTGAATGATGGAATTCATCTATTGATCTATTAGATCAAATTCAACTAGTTGTTTTCAAAATAACTGATTGATTGAATTCAATCTCTTTCCTTGAGAACCAATCCATGCATATAGACAAGCACAATATTTTATACTGATTTAAGAAGATATTCTTTCTACCAATAATACCTTTATTCCCCCTGTGTTTGGATGAATGCTAAGTTCTACTCTATAGGTTAGGAATTATATGAGGTGGTGACTCTCGGGTCCAGTAGCTTTTATTTTGACTCGTGGTTCACATAAATGTAATATGTAATGACAGCTTCTTTTTCCCTCTCAATAAAAATCATTAATAGCTGGTCCTTATATATCACTTTCCAATTTCTAACATACTATAGGTGCACTGCTTTCTACTTCACAATACATTTCATGTACATTTTTCATGGCGTAACACAACAAAGAAAAGAAACATTAAACATTTTGCTAATTGTCAGAAACTGCTCTAAGACTGAGTAATATATAGATTTTTCAACAATCATTTGCTATCTCCTACTAGTTCATACTATATTGTGGTAGATAATATGCATATCTCTATGAATAAAATAAATACACATATCTAAAGACAAAATATCCCTAACACCTCAACACAAATTAATGTAACCAACAAGAATCTCTTTTCCTTATACCTTTATCAAGTAAAACACTACTTTCGTTCAGTTTCAAATTCATTCAAAGTAAAACCTAGGTGGTAACATTTCCTAAATATACTCATTAAATCAATTCATCAATGAAAGTTGAAAATAGGCACAAAATAATCATCAATTCACTTCACAGAGATAAAAGTAAAATGCTGAGGATGGATTCAGGAAGATCTGCGTTCAAATCCTCTTCCTTCCTTATGACATTATTCCTCTTCAAAGGTAGGAATAGTATTACATAGCCTCTAAAGACATTTCTACTTCCAATTCTGTGCTCTTATGATCCTATTAAGAATTTGAATCATGGAATATAAACAAGTGATATCATACATGAAATATCATATGACACATGAAAGAGAATTGGTCATACTTGGATAACACAATAAGCCAGTTTGGAATCTTGAATTCCAAAAGTAGGCAGTCAAATTGTAGAATTTATCCAGCCACCCCAATGAGAGAGAATCAGTTTCGGGGAGAGCAAAAGAATCTCCCTTCACCTCCTACAAAGTTGTGGATTTCACATCCATATTTTTGTGGTGTCCCTGAAAAAAATAATGCCCAACAGTAGAATGTGTATAAAAAGCCAAGAACAGACGAGATATGTTAAGAAAAGATAGTTTCAGGACCTTTAAATGTATTGACCCTTAGAGTCCAGCAGAAAGCTACACACACCAAATTTAAGCTACGTAGTTCCCAAATGAAGAAAAGGAATTCTAGAAACCAAGAACCATGAGGTACACTTTTACCACAAGTGTTCACTCAACTCTCCGTGTGTGCGTGCATGCATGTGTGTGTCTGGGTGTCTGTGTATGAGAGAGAGAGTCAGAGACAGAGACAGAGAGACAAGAGGCAGAAAACAATAGAGAGACAGACAGAGACAGACAGACAGAGAGATAGAGACAGAGACAAAGACTCAGGATGTTGTGATCAAGGAAAATGATTTATTACCAGTTGTTCTCACTACACCATATCAGTAAATATTTTAAATATTCTATAAAAGCTAAATAACTATGCCTGGCTAATTGATATCAACTAGGGGAGTACCATAGTGGAACTTATTAAAAATAAGGAGTAACTAGGTAACGAGGCGGGTGAACCTTCTTAGCTACCTCTAGAATCCTGAAGAGAAAAGTAATTGGCTCTCTTTTTTAAACCCTTCTCAGTTATGATAATGGGATGTGTGGGGCCAATTCAGAAGGGGTGTGATATGTAAATACAGAATAATTGGGGTGAGATAAGGGTATTAAAAAGGAAATTCTATAGAAGCTGACATTTGCTGTGAAGGAAACTAGAGATTCAAACAATCTGAGATAAAGATGAAGAAAATTGAACTTGAGAAAGTTATTAGCATATGGCGATATTGTTCCTACTATTAAGTATCAAGGGTAGGATTTAAGTCTAAATCTTTTTGACTCCAAACCTAGTACTCTATCTACAACTTGGATAAAGTTGTTTCCAACAACAGAAATGCCCTCCCATGTCAAAAATAATTTTAGCTAGAAGAGATTTTTAGTTTACTTAGCTCTTTCCTTCTAATCTTTATTTCATCCCCCCATATATTCATTTATTACCTACTACATGTCCCTTAATCAATTGGCATCTTTTTTGTAAGATGAATTCCCAGACAAAAATAACAATAACAATAACAATAAAAACTCACATACCGTTTATGTTGTTAAAATATTTTAGCTTTTAAGTAGTTTGGGCATTGGATGCAGAGACTATGTTCTATGTGGATACACATAAAAATACATAATTTAAATGTGAAGATACACTAAAATCATTTATTTCATCTACTTGGATGTGGCCTTCGGAGAAATTGCCATAGAGACCACCTGCACCAGTAAAGACTGCAGATCATACTGAACTCAAGAAAAATGCAAAGAATTAAGAAATGTAAGAAAAAACACTCATGAATAAAAATGTGTCTGATGAGTGTACTTCCTATTCACCTCAACCTCCCAAAATCTCTGTTGGGGCTGCTAGGTGGCACAGTGCATAAAGCACCAGCCCTGAAGTCAGGAGGACCTGTGTTCAAATCTGGCTTCAGACCCTTAACACTTACTAGCCCCGTGACCTTGGGCAAGTCACTTAACCCCAATTGCCCTGCCCTCCTCCCTCCAAAAAGGGGAAAAAATCTGTCTTCAAAGCACACCTCAGGTGCTAACACTGCTTTAAGACTTTATCTGATTCCACTTCTGTTTCCAGGTTTTGGGTTTGATCTTCGTATTTAGTTTGTGGAATTGCATAAGGTTTTTATTTTAAGTATTTTGCATTTGTTTATCGTGTAAATACAAAGTCCAAAAAGCTTCTTGAAAACAGTATGTTCTGTCTCCCTCATTCCCTCTGTTTCTTTTTAATTTTTTTCTTCAACATCTATCACGGTGTCTTGTGACCTTTTGTTTTGTTCTGTTATATATATTTTAATCCAAATATTTTATTTCATTCATAACAGAATATTTAGCCCCAAAGTTACTAAGAAGAGCCATGGTGAAGAGCATTATATATAACCTGAATTCAGAAGACCTAAGTTTGAATCTGGCATCAGTTAGTCACTTAGCTGCAGCACCCTGGACAAATCATTTCATCTATCATAAACTCAGTTTCCTCAGTGGTAAAATGAAAAGCATATTAGCACCTGTCTCACAAGACTTTTGTAAGGATCTAACATGATAACAAATAGGAAAGATTTTCAAAATCTTTAATACCACTAAAAAGCAAATCATTTTGTGTTATTTGTAAGGTCATAAAACTAGTGTGTACATACCAGAGACAGGACTTAAGCTCTATTTCCCTTGAGTCTTAAGTCAATTTATTCTTCACAATGATTTAGCCAGTGTGCCATGGCTTTTACTCATGAAAAGTAGGTGCTTAAGACAAGATTTTGAACTGTTTCTTTTTCCATTTCTTCTTTACCCTAATTATGTATGTCTATTATGACTGCAGTTTATTTTTAGCAACAAATAAATCAAGGTTAATTCTTGGGAACTATTCACATTTTAGATATTATCAGTAAGAAGAGAGACATAAAATGAGAGATCAAATACAGACTTGAGCTTCTTCCTGAAGAAGAAGAAATGGGATGGTTTAAGGTAGAAGACAATCCTTCTCCTCTGCAGAATGAAGGAGTAGAACCACAAAATATATCATCTAATAAGGATTGAAGAAAAGCATGAAGAGTAATAGTTGCTCATTCACTGGCTAGGTTTTTACAGACAGCTACCTATCAACTGGGTAACAACAATGTAATGGTTTATTGCCATGCTGGGGCATGTATTCAGTATATAAAAGAAATACTTCCAATAATTATCAAAATATGAATCTATCCCCTTTTGGTTGTTTATATAACCATAAATGGCATTGCCAGAAGGATCCTAAAAGTATTGACAATGATTGTGAAATAGTAAGAACATGATGATCACAGAGGTATAGGTTATTTTTTCCCTTCATTTTTTCCCCATTAAAAATGAGGAAAAGAGAAGAGGGAAAAAAAGGAATGTGAGAAATGGATAGCTATATAAGAAGATATATAGGACCAGAACATAATGAAGTCTTTCAGAAAAGTGTTGTGGAAAACATCCCATTTAGACATTCTGTCTGAAACTGAGCTGTCCTAAGTGATAGTTGTCCTTTTACTAGCAGGTCATGTCTCCCATCATGAAGCATTTAAGTTGTATTACAAGAACATTTCCCTTCTCAAATCACAGCCTCCTAGAATTTTAGTGTTTGTTCATAAATAATGGCATAACAGTGGGTTTGGACAGAAGATATTTTGGTTTTGGAATCATTTGAAAAAAATTAATAAATTATGTTTTCCTATTTTTCAGAGCTCAAATTTTTATCTGAATTGGTGTAAATATATGTGTTTGTGTGTGGGTGTGGGTGTGTCCATGTCTGTGTTGGGGGGTGGGGGAGCAATCTTCTTCACTACCCTTTTATCTGTCTTCATATTCGATATTCTGCAGATATTGTACAATTGTATATAACTATTTTTAAAATAAATAAAATATCTGGATGCAATGTCATTTAATGTAGGCTTATTGAAATTATCTTGAGAACAACTCTAGGAGTGGAAATGATATGGACCTGGATCATCTTGTATTCACATTATTTTATTTTTTCCTAATAGGTCTAATAGTGAAATTATTTTTTTTAATCATTAGGGGATGGAGGGAGCAGAAGAAATGCTTTTAATTCTACAAAGCTCAGAGCTTATGATTACTTGATGTGTTCCAATATACTCATAGTAGTGTTAAATTTGCATTGACTAATGTCATGTCAAGGTATTGGGGGAGGGGTAGTTGTATCTCAAGAAGATTCAGTGCCAGTAGAACTCAGTTCTCAAGGATATTTTGAGGACTGTGTGGAAATTTGTCCCATGTTAGTTTAGGAAGGAGAACTAAAGTTTGTTTCATAATTCTTGACACCAGACATTTCTTGATATATTTTGGGTATGTGCTACATTTTTATGGAGTACAATAATGTTTTGCACAGGGTCTCCCATTTGCTCACATAATCTACTTTGATCAATAGGTCTAGGTTACTTACAAATAGCCTGACTGTAATTTCTTGTGGTGATGATCTGGTCCAGACTAGGCATCATAAACACTTTCACTTCCCCAAACAAATCTGCATGACTTAAACATTTGTATGACACTTCTATCTAATATATTGTTAATTGAGTTCATGTGGATGTAACCTGGGTGATGCTTTTGACCACGTCAAGACGTTTGTCATTTCATAGGCTACATCTAGAGGGTAATTACTTTAATTACATTGAACAAATCAAATTGTGTACCTGTGGTTGACTTTTGACTATCACCCTATGAAATGTTTTTGCTTGTCCCAAGAATATATGTCTAAATTTAAAAAGAGATACATTTTTGTCCTGTTCTCTTGTCATTTCTATGCAGCTTCTCCCATTGTGATGAGGAAATGTTAATTTTTTGGTCATCTTAGTGTAATGAGCCCCATGTTAATTAATATTCTAAGCACTAGAAAGTGTTAGAATTGTGTTAGAGTGTTTACAAATACTATTGTTGTCCATTTGAAAATTCCAAATGTGTATGTAAATCTATGGTTGTATAACTATTGCTTTAAAAGAATTTTTCTCATTCAGTTTTGATTTCAGGATTCCAGTAACTTTTTAATGTATTTAATTCATTTCTCCTTGTTATATCTATGCTAAATGTGTCTTCCCTGGAGGAAACCATCCTTTTTATTTATAAGAATTGCCTTGATCCATTGATTGTAATTTGACTTCCAGATTCAAGCATGATTGCTTCCATTTCAATATGCGTTGCTCTCCTTGGCATACCTCAGATATTTTGCATTCATTGAGATCAAATGAGATTTTAAACTATTGGAATAGCCAATTTATACCATAGAGTACTCCGATTCTAAATATTAGAGATTGTTTTGGTGTTTAAATATATATATATATATATATATACTTATATCATTAAATATTTCACAATTACTTATAAAACATGGAACATCAAATTTGAACATTTTGAGTACCCAATTCTTTTTCTCCCCCCCATCTCCACTGCTTCAGAAGGTAAGCAATTTGATATTGATTTTACACATGAAGTCATGCAAATCATATTTCCTTATTAGCTATGTTGTAAACACACACACACACACAACCCAAGAAAAATAAAGTTTAAAAAAGTATGCTCTTATCTGCACTTAAAGTTTATCGGTATTTTCTCTGGATTCCGATAATATTTTTCATTGTGGATCTATTAAAATAGTTTTGATCACTGTCTTGATTAGATTACCTAAGGGTTCACAGATGATCATCCTTATAATATAGTGGCTATTGTATACAATGTTCTCCTGGTTCTTCTCACTTAACTTTACATGAATTCACATGTCTTCCCTGGGTTATGTGAAACCACCCTTTTCATCATTTCTTATAGCACAATAGTATTCCATCACAATCATAAACCAAAACTTGTTCAGTTATTCCCCAACTGATGGAAATACTATCACATTTGAGTTCTTTTTCATAAAAAAAAGAGCTGCTACTAACATTTTTAGGCAAATTGATCTTTTTTTCACTTTTCTTTGATCTCTTTGGGATACAAACTGAGCAATGGTATTTCTGTCAAAGAGTATGCAAAATTGTATAGCACATTGAGCATATTTCCATTTTGTTCTCCATAATGGTTCAACTAGTTCACAACTCTGTCAGCATTGCATTAAAGTCCCAATTTTGCCATATGCCCTCTAGCACAGTTT
Source organism: Gymnobelideus leadbeateri (assembly GCA_011680675.1). Lineage (NCBI taxonomy): Eukaryota > Metazoa > Chordata > Mammalia > Diprotodontia > Petauridae > Gymnobelideus > Gymnobelideus leadbeateri. The sequence continues at coordinate 331,286 of WOXC01002573.1, forward strand.
TTTTTATTCCTTCAATTTATTTTCCTTGCTTTATTTCTATAGCTAGAATATCCAGTAAAATACTTGAATTTAGTGGTGATAATGAACATCCTTGCTTCACCCTTAATCTTACTGGGAAAGCTTCACATTTAGGCATATTTCAAATAATGGTCTCTCTTGGTTTTTAATAGATACTAATTAATTTTTTAAACAAATGCTTTATTAACTTCTGTTTTACATCATTCATTTCCACCAGATTTTGAGTTACAATCATTTTCCCCCCACTATTCCCCTACCCAACCTCCCAGAATAGCAGTCCCACAAGATATCACTTCCTCCAATCTGCTCTCTCCCATACCTTCTCCCATACCCCCTTCGACTTTTCCATTGGAGGAAGATGAATCTTGTGTCCCAATGCCTGCACATCTTATCTCCCTATTACAAGCAAAAGAGTATTAATAATAGTATTTATATATATTTGAAACATTTAATCTTAAGACCTCGAATTTCAGATCCATTTCCTTCCTCCCTTGTCACCCATTCCCTCTGGGGAGATAAGTGATTCAGTATATGTTGTACATGTCTAGCTATGAAAAACATTATCATAGTAGATATATTGTACAAGGCTGCTTATAATTCCCTCCCACTCATCCCACACACCCCCTGGTCCATTCCCTACATGATCCTGTCCCTCTTCTACAGTGGGTACTTCCAACCTCCCCTCCCCCCAAGGATGCCCTCCCATCCATCATCCCTCCCCTCATCTCTCTACCCACTATTCTGCTGCAGGTTGAGATAACCCATTTAGTATGTATGTCATTCTCTCCCTGAACCAAATTCAATGAGAATGTGGTTTTGCCTTTTATGCCTTCCTAATCTCCCCCTCCCTTGCAACCACTTCCCCTTGCTTCTTCTACTTCCGATAGTTTACCCTACCCTGTCTCTCCCCATCTCCTCTTGCCACTTTCCTCTCTCACCTCATAATTTCATCCCTTGAGTATTCTCCCTTCCCAACAAATTCAACCTATGCTCTGTATCCATATATAACTGTAACCATATACACACACATTCACATATGTATTCATATGATGACACACCCTTCTTCCATTATTTTCATAGTGAGAAAGGTATCATCAGTCACAGTTATTGCTTTTCCATATAGGAATGTAAATAGTTCAACTTTGATAAGTTCCTTTTGATTTCTTTTCCTGATTACCTTCTCAGGCATCTCTTCCTTCTTGTGTCTGGGTGTCAAATTTTCTATTCAATTCTGTTTTTTTCCTCAAGAATGCTTGAAAGTCCTCTATTCCACTGAATGACCATATTTTCCCCTGAAACAAAATACTCAGTTTTGCTGGGTAGGTGACCCTTGGGTTCATTCCCAGTTCTTTTGCCCTCTGGAATATCATATGCCATGCCCTTCGATCCCTCAGTGTAGAAGCTGCCAGGTCCTGGGCTATTCTGATTGTGTTTCCACAATATTGAAATTGTTTCTTCCTGGCTGCTTGTAGTATTTTCTCCTTGATCTGGGGATTCTGGAACCTGGCTATAATATTCCTGGGAGTTTTCTTTTGGGGATCTTTTCAGGAGGTGATCTGTGGATTCTTTCAACCTCTATTTTGCCCTCTGGATCTAAAACATCAGGGCAATTTTCCTTGAGAATTTCTTGAAGGGTGATTTCTAGGTTCTTTCTTTGATCATGGCTTTCAGGTAGTCCAATAATTTTTAAATTGTCTCTCCTGAATCTATTTTCCAGGTCAGTGGTTTTTCCCATGAGATATTTCACATTGCCTTCTAATCTTCATTTGTTTGGATCTGCTTAACAGCATCTTGATTTCTCATAAAGTCATTAGCTTCCATTTGCTCCAGTCTAACTCTGAAGGAATGAATCTCCTCAGTGAACTTTTGAGATTCTTTTTCCATCTGGCAAATTCGACTTTTTAAGGCATTCTTCTCCTCATTTCCCTTTTGGGCCTCCTTTGCCATTTGAGTCAGTCTATTTTTTAAGGTGTTGTTTTCCTCAGTCAGGCTGTTGACCCTCATTTCATACTTTTCCTGCATCTTTCTCATTTCTCTTTCCAATTTTTCCTCCACTTCTCTTATTTGATTTTTAAAGTCCTTCTTAAGGTCCTCTATGGCCTGCAACCCGCTCATGTTTTCCCCTGGGGCTTTTGGAGCAGGACTTCTGACCTCACAGTCCTTTTCCCGCTCTATGCCCCCAAAATAGGAGTCTAGGGTTGCATTTTCTGTTTCCTTTGCCTTGGCATGTTGCCACTTAATTGCTTGACTTTTGGGCTTGTTGCCACACTATGGCTTTAAGGCCAGATAGAGGAATTTTCATCCCGAACGTGTGGGGGGCAACTTCCGTTTCTGGCAAGCTGTAAACCTACCCACAACTTCCACCCTAGATCATAATCCAGATCCAGGGAGGTTAAAGCAAGAGAGGTTACCCACCAAGACTGATTGCTGGATCTCCCTACTGTTTGCAGGCCAAGAGCTGCAGCTGCCTCTGAAAACTACAAAATGGTGTGTCTCCTCAGCGGCTCCTAGCCCCCAGGGGAGGGAGCCGACGCATTCCCCAAATACTGGTCCCAAAGTCCATAGGACACTAACCTCTTACTTTGTCCTATGCATGTCTATGTTGATAATTCTGGAATCTCCACAGCTGCTGGTGTTCTGGGGTCTCTCCAGCCAGCTGCTGGCCCTGCCGCCCTGGGCCTAAAACCTTAGCTCATGGGGACCTGGGCTCCACTCAGCTCGGCCCCCTGTGCTCTTCGAGCTGCCAGCTCCCAGCCTGCTGAGCTGGTCCTTCCTGCAGGGCTGCTGGGCTGTCTTCAGCGGGAGGTTAGCTTTTCTGTGTCGTTCTGTGGGTGCTGGGGCTCCAGAAGTTGCTCAAAGCCCTCTTTTACATAGTTTGGGGGGAATCTGGGTGCAGAGTGGCTTGGATGAGCTGTTTCTACTCTGCCATCTTGGCTCTGCCCCGATACTAATTATATAATTATATAGTAATATTCTAGTTTTAATTCATTGTGCTAACTCTTTCCATTTCATGGTGAACTCATCCTTTTCATATTCATAGCTATGGTTATATTGTGTATTTTCCTTAATCCTATTTCCCTCTGTTTATCTTTCTCTCTCCTTGTATCCCAACCCTCTTCAAATGTCCCTTTTGCTTCTGATCACCTCTTACCCCAATTGGCCTTCACGTCTATTATCCTTTCTTATTTTTTTTTTATGCTTTTTGGAGGGTAATTGGGGTTAAGTAACTTGCCCAAGGTCACGCGGCTAATTTTTTGTTTGTTTGTTTGTTTGTTTGGGGTGTGTGTGTGTGTGTGTGTGTGTGTGTGTGTGTGTGTGTGTGAGTTAAATGTCTGAGGCCAGATCCAAACTCAGGTCGTTCTGACTCCAGGGCCAATGCTCTACTCACTGCGCCACCTAGCCGCCCCTATCCTTTCTTCTTTTATCTTCTTTTTCTATATCTCCTCAAAATCCTGTTTAACTTCTGATGACTGACTCCATGGATTCATCCTTTTTTCCATCAGGAACTCCTCCTTCTCTTTTCCCCTTTCACTACTGCTACCTAAATACGTGTGCATGTTTTTACCTCTTTGAATCAATTCTTAGGACTCTACCCCATCTTCCCCTCTTCCTTTTACATCTCTTTTATATAAGATAACCCCTCCCTTTTCTACCTTTCATAATCATTGAATGGGTGTTGCCTCAGACAAACTGTGAAAAGATGGAAAGAACTCATTTTTAAAAAGCCCAGCATTCCCACTGCATCTACAGTCACAGCTAGTTGTCCCAACCTCTGTCTTGCCACTGGACTCTGATGAATCTGGAGGAGAGAGTGAGGTTTATGATTTTGCACAGTCCTACCTTCCTTAAATCCAATTCTCTTGCAAGTCAGGACATCCTCCTCCTGATGTCATTAGTCCTTTTCAAGAATAAAGGACAAACAACAATGTGAAAAAATTTCCCCCATTTTAAGTCTTCCTTCTCCCACTGCATCCCTCTTTCTCTTTTTATTTTATTTTTTTTTAATCATGGTATCATAGTCAACTCACTTTCTTTCCATCTGTCCAAATACAGTCATTCTAAGCATCCTAATGATGATAAGGTTCCATGGAGTTACAAGTATAAGGTTCTAAACAGGAAGGCAAACAGTTTGACCTGATGAATCCCTTATGATTTGTCTTTGATGTTTACATGTTCATGCTTCTCTAGTTTCGTATTGGAAAGTCAAATTTTGTCAGTTCTATTCATTGGGAATGCTTGAAAGTTTTCTATTTGATTCAAGGTCCATTTGTTTTTTTTTTCCCTCACGGATTATAATTCTAACTCTGCCTCACAGGATATCATATGCCAAGTCTTATGATCCTTTAATGAAGAAGCTGCTAAATCTTGTGTAATCCTGACTATGTATTAATGACCTTGTAATTTCATCTTTCTGGATGCTTATGACATTTTATCCTTGACCTGGAGCTCTGGAATTTGGCTTTAATATTCCTGGAAGTTTTCATTCTGGAATCTCTTTGAGGAGATAATCAATGTATTCTTTAAATTTATAATTTACCTGCTGGTTCCAGGAATACCAGGCAATTTTCCTTTGTTTGACCCAAGGAGATGTGTGGTCATTATTCTCTTGAACAGTGCTCTGCACAGCAAGTTTCCACAAGCACCATTCTACTTCCCAAAGTTGATAACAGGACCCTTGGTCCCCTGTGGTCACAACTTCTCTTGTTCCTTCTGGGCTTGTAAAAGTAGCTGGGACAAGCAATAGTTCTCCTCTCTACTCTGGTGCTGAGACAAGAGCCCCTCCTTTCTAGAAAGTGACCACAAGCACTCCTCTCTGCCTTGGAAGTATAACCAAGTCTCCTGCCCCCAAGGGGCCACAAACACCCTGTGCTATAGTTCCTTTTTTGCCTTGGGACTGTGACCAAAAATTATGTATGGGCGATGCAAGAGGTTCCTGCACTCAGTGTCAGGAATGGTTCCTTTGTAATCACCTTTTGATGACTTGTCTGAACCCTCTACTGTCTGTGTGCAGAGAGTTCCCAAACGAGGCACAGTTTAAACTACTTGAATTTTGCTCCCAATGCCCTCTATCACCCTGATGAGATAGACTTTTCTTAACTAAGTTTTCTTGGTCTGAAAAAATGTTTCACCCATAACTTTTGTTGGTTGTACCACTCCAATATTCATTTTGATGTCTTGTTTTTAAGGCTGTTGGAGAAGAATTTGGGAGAGTTCAAGTTCCTCTTAAAATGCCATTTCACCTCTATTTAAAAAAAATCTAATTAACCAATGGTTTATCTATTCTATTCTGTTTTATCAAACCAGCTCCTATTTTATTTACTAGTTCATTTTTTTTAAACTTTCAATTTCATTAATCTCTGCTTTTCTTATCAGAATTTACATTTTAGTGTTTAATTGTGGGCTTTTAATTTATCTTCTATTGCTTTTAGTTGCATGCCCAATTCATTGATTTGTTCATTTTCTCTTTTATTGATGTACACTTTAAAAATATGAAATATCCTCTAAGTACTACTTTGGCTGCCTTCCACAAATTTTGCAATGTTATCACATTGTTGTCATTCCATTTAATGAAATTATTGATTATTTCTCTGATTTGTTCTTTGACTTACCCAATTTTTATGATTACATTATTTAGTTTCAAATTAATTTTAATCTGTTTACACATTCCTTTATGGGATGAATTTTTTGTTGTACTGTAATCTAAAATAGATGCATTTTGATTTGGGTTGTGAGTTTAATGACCAAATATAGGGTCAATTTTTTTAAGGTGTCATGTATAGTTGAGGAAAAATATATAGACCTCTCTATTCTCCTTCAGATTTCTACAAAGGTATGTTATATCCAACTTTTCTTGGATTCTATTTATTTCCTTACTGCCTATCTTATTTATCGTATGGTTAAACTTATCTATCTCTGAGACAGAAAATTTGAAGTGTCCATACTAATAGAGGTTCATTGTCTATTTCCTCATGTAATCAATTTAACTTCTTTAAGAAATGGGGTGTCATGCCATTTTTTGTATACATATATATATATATATATATATATATATATATATATATATATATATATATATATCGCTGATATTGCTTTGTTAGCTATGGTTCCTTTTAGCAAGATTTTCCCTTGCTTATCCCTTTTACTTTGTTCTGTTTTTGCTTTTCTTTTCTCCTAAATCATGACAGCCAATCATGCCTTTTTTATTTACTTCAGTTATAGCAAAATAGATTCTGCCCAAGCACCATCATTTAAATCTCTTTGTATCTCTGTTTCAATGATGTATTTTTAAATAACTTATTGTCACATCATGGTTTCTTATTCATTCTCCTTTCTGCTTCTGTTTTATGGGTGAATTGAATCCATTCAAATTCATTTATTATTACTAACTGTACATTTCCCTCTATCATTTTGTCTTCTATTTATCCTTCTCTTTTTCTTTCTATCCTGTCCCTCCTTCTCAAGTCTACTTTTGCTTCCAGCCTCTATCTTTATTTATTTTCCCTCACTTTTATTATCACCCCCTTTCTTATGCCCTTTCCCTCCCAATTTTCTGTTGGACAACTTAGATTCCTATTACTAATTGAGTGTCTGTCTCTGTGTGTGCACACACATGTGCATGTACTTTGTGTTTCACTGTGAACAAATTTAGACATGAGGTTCAAATATTTTCTAAACCCTTTCATAATTTTTGCCTCTACTATAAATACTTTTCCTGGATCACCTCTTTCATACAAAATGGTTTCCCCCATTCTTCCTCTCCTTCCCCCCCTTTTCTTTGGGCATTTCTTTTTCACACCTATCCATTATTCTTTACCTAATCAGCATAATTGTCTCACCACTTTGCCCCCTTTCTAGGTAGAATCTCTCTAACTGCCTTACTGATGATAAAATTCTTAGAAGCTACATATATGATCGTTCTATATGAAGAGGTAAATAGCTTAATCTTATTGGATCATTTATGACTTCTCTTTAATATTTACATTGTTCTGCTTTTCTAAAGACTTGTTTTTGAGAGTGACATTTTCTATTCAGCTCTAGTCCTTTCATTAGGAATCCTTGAAAAAGCCTCTATTTCATTAAATATCCATGTTTTTCATTGAAGAAATATGCCCAGTTTTGCTGTGGAGGTTACTTTTGTTTGTAACCTGAATTCTTTTGCCTTTCAGAATTTCACAGTCCAAGCCTTCTACCCTTTTTTGAAGTTGTACTTGCTGCATCTTGTGTAATCCTTACTGTACCTCCACAGTATTTAAATGTTTTCCTTCTTGATGCTTGCAAACTTTCTCTTTGACCTTAAAGCTCTAGACTTTGCTATATGATTTCTGAAAGTTTCCATTTTTCCATCTATTTGAGGTGGTAACCTATGTTTTCTTTCAATTTCTATTTTATCCTCTAGTACTAGGATATAAGAGCAATTTTCCTTCATAATTTCTTGAAAGATGATGTCTCAGGACTTTAAAAAAATAAAAATAAATTGGCTTTCAAGTAGTCCAATAATTATTATATCATCTTTTCTCAATATATTTTACAGGTCAATAGTTTTTCCAATGAGGTTATTTCATTGTTTCTTCCATTTTTTTTCATTCTTTTGAATTTTTTCATTGTTTCTTAATGTCTTAAAGTAATGGGCATTCACTTGCCCAGTTCCAATTTTTAAGGTATTATTTTCTTCTGTGAGCTTTTGTACCTGTTTTTCCATTTGACCAATTCCCTTTTTAAGCTATTTTCTCCTACATTATTTTAAGGTATTCTTTTATAAAGTTGCTATTTGTCTTTTTGAAATTTTCTTCCTTTGCTTTTATTTTAAATCTTTTTTTTCTCTACCTTTCTTATTTGATTCAAAAATTATTTTAGCTTTCCTAAGAATTCTTTTCATGTTTGTACCCAATTCACATTTTTCTTTAATGATTTGCTTGTAGATGTTTTGGCTTCATTGTCTTCTCCTAAGTTTGTGTCTCAATCTTCACTGTCACAACAATAGATTCTTATGCTTAGATTCTTTTTTATTATCATTATTTGCTCATTTTTCTATCCTATTTATTTATTTTTAAATTTATGTTAAAGGTAATCTTTGTTCCTGGCATGGGGTACAAGAATCATTGTCTCAAGCTTCAACCTTTTTCGTACTTCTGTTTTCAGAGTTAGTTCTGGGGGTTTGGAAGTTCTCAGTGTCTTTAAGTTGGTATAATATAAAGCGAGCTCCTTCCTGGTTTGGATTAAGGCCCTAATTCAGGAAGGGGCCTTCATCCATTGATATGGCAATCCATACTACTCTTCATGGGCCCTGCTCCTTCAAGGCTGGGAAGCATCCTGTTGCAAAAGGTCCCTTGTCTTTTGTGACTTAAAGTGGTCTCCTCAGAACCCCCTATTAACTGAAAGTGCTACTCTTCACCCCGGAACACAGAAATAGGTATATACTATTTGTTGGTGTCTATTCCTATATCCAGTACTAACACAGGAGTCTCCTGTAATCTCTTTTTTGACAAGTTCCCAGGACCTCTTATCATGTCTGGATTGCTAAATCTTGAAGTTATTATTGCTTTTGCCACCACCTGGTTCAGGGTTTCACGAACAAGGGCTCTGGGTCAGCCTCCTCTTCTGCGTCATACATCTCTCCCCTTCCTAAATTGTTTTGGACTGGAAGAATGTCTCACTCTGATCTTTTGTGTACTTTGACACTGCAGAATTTAATTTGAGGAACTATTAAAAAGTTGGTTGGCAGGGAATGTTGGAGGAAGGAGACTCAACTGAGTCCTTTCTCTACCTTGCTATGTTAAATCCACCCCCAGAAGTCTCTGTTTTTTTTTATTGCATTGTTTTAGAATTGTATGAATTTATTTCAGTCATATATATATATATGTATATATGTAGTCATTTAATATATTGTTTTGGTCTGCCTTTTTCTTCAACTAGGAAGTAATATTGCATTTCATTTAGTAAAGGTATAAATGAATTTAAGGTTAAGCTGAATAATAAAACTCTTATATTGTATTCTTGAAAAATGTTTTGATATGATTATAAAGGAATTTAATTCCCTTTAAAAACAGGTGAAGATTGTGTATAGAGGCATGAAATATATTAATTATATCAATTGGGTTGACAGCATTGTGAGGACAGCCTTTTAAAATAGACTTTTTTTTCCCCATTGGGACATGCCATACTATATTTTTCACATCATACTTGGATCCATTTTATATATTTGTGTTACAGGAATAAGCCATGATATGGAAGTGAGACAACAGTTTAAAAAAAATAAGTATAAATGATGCATTGCTCTCAAAAGTCACATTCAATAATTATTTTTATAGATCTATAATTTTGACGCGCCTTTTTATTTTGCTCTAAAGCCATTATATTTTCTTTTAAATTATTATAGAATTTCTGAATGATGCAACCTGAGAATACTTTCTGTAATGTACACAAACAAAAAGTTCGCTTTATTTGGATGAGTTTCTAGTCTTTACATCTTTTTGATAATAGACACATAATTCCTTTTCTAGAGAGGAAGGATCATGCCTGTGTCTGAAGAAAGCTGAGAAAGTACAAAGCTAGTCATTCATGAGCTATTAATTATGTCACAGTTCTGACCCCCCACCCCACACACACACATTTTACATTTTTCTTCAGTAAAACAATTTTAGTCATTTCCTGTGATGTTATTTTTCTTTCATTCATTGTATTAGCAGTTTGTAATATCTATGTGTGGGGAGGGAGTTGATTCATCCAACATTTCATTATGCTGCATTTCTTTCACCAGTATAGGTGACCAGAAATTATCTATGATCTTCATGGGGGGTCTCCATCTCCTCAAAATTTGCTAATATTTCTTGGCTTTGTGACCCTGGTCAATTCATTTAATCTTTCTCTCCTTCATTTTTTTTTATTTGTAAAATGGGAATAACAATATCACTTCCCTCCCAGTGTATTTTGAAGATAAAATTAAATAATATTTGTCAAGGGCTTTGTGATCATTAACATGCTACATAAATGCTATTATCATTATTATTAACCTTATTTTTACTCATTATGTCACCTTGAACAATGTGAGTTTTTCTTTCACTGACTGATCAAGGAATCCTAGAATTTTAAATACACTTTTGTATCTGAATTCCATTCCTAATAGTGCTTATTATTATTGTACTTAATTTTAACTTTTCAACATGTTGTTCAAACCTTCTGTGAATGCCATATAGTTCTGAAGTCATGTACATTTTTTTTCCTACTGTTTTTCACTGTTTTCTTATAGTAATTCTTCCAGGGTTTTGTTAGATGTCTGTCCTTATGTGTATTCATTTATAGGCACCCTTCCTCCTATGATCATTAGAATAAGAATGGTCAAACTATATAATATTATTTTCATGAAATGAAATGACTTTAAATTGATGTAATATATTATAAATGAATTCATTTGTTAATAGCAAGTAGAGCAAATAACATTTCTTTAAAAAGACTCATCTTTGATATTATTGGCTTTCTATTTAAATTCATGTCAACAAACATAAGTGTCTAACCAAAATTTCTAAGTATGACTACCTTTTTTATCAAAATCATTTGAGATTAATGTTATGATTGTTATTACTATCCTTTCTGTAGTGTTGTAATGCCAAGCAAAGGCAACTTCCAAGGTTCAAAATACCAGCATAGCAGCTCTTCATTTTATTCAGTGACAAATTAAGAACAGAGAAAATCAAAATACCACATTCAACAAGTGTAATTCAATAATCTCCTAGTACTACTCCACCCCTGGGCAGCACATTCATTTAGTCAATGACAAAGCCCCTTTTGTCAAAAGGAGATTAGTTTCCAATCATAAACAAAGTACATTCATTTGTTCAGTCTCAGAGCACAAAAAAGTCAAAAGTTTCCCACCCCTGGATCACAACTGAATTATAATTATCATACATTAATGCCAAGCACCTTCTCAAAAGGGGTAGTAGAAAGCACAAAAGCAATCTACCCCTGAGCTACAAGAAGGTTAAGATAACATCACAGCATTCAATACCCAAATACAGGTCTTTTCTTCATCTTGACCTGAGGCAACTTCTCAGCAATCTCTGGTCCTAGGGAGACAAAGCCTAACAAGGCCAAAAGATACATTGCCAGTGTCCTCAGTAACTCATTATCTGCCTGCAGAATAGACTTTTTTTTTTTTTTTGAGGTAGAATAACAAACCAATTTATTTGAGGTGAGGGACTTTTGAATGTTTCTCTAGCTCAGAGGTTTTCAAACTTTTCGGCCCTTTACACTTAGAAATTGAGAGCTACAAATAACCTTTTTAAAATAACGTGTCACTACTGATGTAGCAGCAGGCACCCCAATATCCCCAGTGTGACTGCCAACACAGGTTCTTAGATCTGCTTTTCAAAAGGAAAGCAACTCAAAATGGGTTAACAAGCTTACTTTAATCAAACAAACATATATTACTTAGTTCAGGGGGAAAAGATCACCAGCTCCAAACTTGAGAGTATACAGACAGATCAAACAGACAGGCTTCCAAACTGTCCAACCATTATATCAATACCAAATCACAGTTACCAGAGAGGGAAGCATCAACATCTGAGTTTTCAAAGCCGGGGGGGTGGGGGGGAGGGTGGGGGGGGGTGCTCTCAACAACGGCTTCCCAGAGTCTCATCTGGTCAAATCACACAACACTTCTCAAAGTGAGCCCCAAAGCAAAGCCTCAAATTAGGAATTATATAGTCTTCTCCTGGCTCAGACAATGTAGCCACCCTCTTGACCTACTGCCCAATCACACAGCATCAAGGTGTGGTCATTCCTGAAAACCAAGCCTCCTACCACAGGCTCCATGTGACCACATTCAGTCTATTAGGGGGCAGAGTATATCTTCAAATTAAAGAAGGTTCTCAGAGTCACTTAAGCCAATCAAAGGGCCTAGTGGCAGGGAAGATCTTCAAATCTGCATTTCTATTACAACTGACACCTTAGAAGAAATTAAAACAAGGTATAGCTGTGAATAATTTTGACCTCACAGATGCCCCTTAGTTGGGTATTAGGGACTCCAGGGGTCTTTCTGGACCAGTTTTGAGAATCCGCGCTTTATCGTATGAGCACTAACCTATTTGATTCTGCAACTAAGACCTGTCATTTAAAGAGACGAAAAATAAAATTTTGGAAAGTTTTATTTGGTCACTGTTTATAGGCCACTTAAACAAAACAAAACAAAACAAAAAAGTGGATCAGCTGACAGTCAGTTCTGTCTGTCTGGCAACTTTCCTGGGGGACTGGGGGCTTTACAACTGGTCAGGCACCATGGCACCACAGGATATCCGGTACTACCAAAAAATAAGATAGAAACTGAGCTGATCCCCAAGACCAACCAAGTACTCTTAGGAGGTCCTGTCTAGGGTAAAAGGATACAAAAATAACCTAAGTATGGCGTGGGGGGGGAGGGGCGGGGGGGAAGGGTTGGAGAGAAACCCATTGCATTTTGATCTGGCTAAGTTATCCCCCCCCCCACTGTGCAATGAGTTTCTTAATTAAAAATGTCGCAGGCCCCCGAAACATAAGTATTGAGCTCTATGGGTGGCTCTGAAAAGAGCCTTTTGATGTGTTGGAAGTTCCCATGGAGACCTACTTCTTCTTTGGCGCCACCTTCTTGGGCTTGGCTGTTTTAGGTTTGGTCACCTTTGCCTTCAATGCCTTGGGCTTCACGGCTTTAGCCTTCGCAGGGCTCTTAGCCGCCTTCTTGGGTATAGCAGCTTTGGCTTTTTTTGGGCTCTTGGCTGCTTTCTTGGCTCCCGCCACCACCACAGGCTTCTTAGCCTTCTTAGGTGTCTTCTTCAAGGTTTTCTTCATGGCCGTCCCCAGGGTCTTTTGGGGCTTCTTGGCAGCCCCTGCTGACTTCTTTGCTTTAGTGGAGGTAGATTTCTTGGCCTTTCCTTTGCCTTCACCCACAGGAGTCTTCTTGTTGAGCTTGAAGGACCCCAAAGCGCCGGTCCCCTTGGTCTGCCCTAGAGTGCCTTTGTTCACCAGGCTTTTGAGCCCCAGCTTGATGAGGCTGTTGTTCTTCTCCACATTGTAGCTGGCAGCCTCCAGCGCCTTCTTGAGGGCAGCCAGAGACACACCGCTTTGCTCATTGGAGGCGGCCACGGCCTTGGTGATCAGCTCAGACACCAGGGCCCAGAAGCCTTTCACCGCACTCCTGAGGAGCCCGCTGGCTTCTTAGCCTTTTTCTTCACAGGTGTCTTCTCTGCTGGAGCTGGAGTAGCCGGCGGGGCAGGAGCAGTCTCAGACATAGTAGCAAACCTAGATAATTACAGTAAAAAATGCTGTAGAAACCACAGTGTCAATAACGACTTTTTTTTTTTTAAGCAATTGGGGTTAACTAACTTGCTCAAGGTTACAAGGCCAGTCATCATTTATGCGTGGGTGCTCATTTTCTGAGGCTGGATCTGATCTCAGGTCATCCTAGCTCCCAGGCCGGGTGCTCTTACTCACTGCACCACCTAGCCGCCCCCTGCAGAATAGTCTTAGGACCCCTGAAAATATCAGCAAGACCCTCTTCCAGGATTTCTGTAAACATACAATAAGAAAATCTTTCTTCAGTACTTCTGAACCAACAGCAAGGTTCCAGGACCTCTGCAACAATAGCATAGTCCATCAAAAGTGGAGAAATATGGCAAAACAACATCAAAACAACAAAGTACCAGCACCACAGCCATGTCTCCTCAGTCATTGGCAGCTCCAGGTGGCAGCTCTCCCAAGTCCAGGGCAGCTCAAACTGGTCCTCAGAAATTTTCTCTCACTCTCTCTGCCTCCATGAAGCTGCTTCCAAAAGTTCTTCTGCCTCTCTCTACATATGCCTCTCTCTCTCTGCTTATGCCTCTCTAAATCCATGGCACCAGCTCCTCCCAGCTGAGCCCTCTCTTTTCACATCAACAAGTCTATCCCACAAGTGGCATTCACAAGCTCTGGGTTTCAACACTCAACCCAAAATCCAAGCCAATACAGGGGGATCTTTAAATTCCATTACTATTAAAATTGTGTATGTCAATTAGAAATTTTCAGTGAAAATTATTCTAGGTTTTTTTTTTTTGCTAAATAATTTTAGGAACTTCTTGATTCCTATGCAGTCTTATTTCATGAAATCTGGGTTTATGAATGAAGTAACTTTTTTTTCAAATGCTTTATTAACTTCTGGTTTACATCATCAATTTCTGCCACATTTTGAGTTACAATTTTTTCCCCATTTTTCCCCTACCCACAACCCCAGAATAGAAGTCCCACAGGATATCTCCTCATCCAATCTGCTCTCTCCCATCTCTTTTCCCTTTGACATTTCCAGTAGGGCAAGGTGAATCCCTGTGCCCCAATGCCTGTACATCTTATCTCCCAATTATATATAAAATGGTATTAATAATAGTATTTATATATTTTTAAAACATTTGATTTTACAACTTTGAATTCCAGATTAATTTCCTTCCTCCCTTGTCACCCACCATTAGTGGTAAGAGAAGCAATTCAATATATGTTGTACATGTGTAGCTATGCAAAACATTATCATAGTAGGTATATTGTAAAAGACTGACTATATTTCCCTCCCTCCTATCCCACCCCCACCTGGTCCACTCCCCAATTTGATCCTGACCCTTTTCAAAAGTGGGTTCTTCTATCTTCCCTACCCCCCAGCCTGCCCTTCTTTCCATCATACCCCCCCATCCTCCTCCCCACCCCCACTCTCCTGTAGGGTGATATATCCCATTAAGTTTGTATGTCATTCTCTCTCTGAGCCAAATTCAATGAGAATAAGGTTTCGCCTTTTTGCCTTCTTGTTCTTCTCCTCCCTTGCAACCACTTTCCCTTGCCTCTTCTACATGAGATACTTTACCCCATTCTGTCTCTCCCCATCTCCTCTCCTTATGTTCCTCTCTCACCTCTCAATTTCACCCCTTAAGTATCATCCCTTCCTATTAAATTAAAGAAGTAACTTTAATGATTTCTCTGCATTATTGTTTTGTGATTTGGATCTGAAAGTTAGATTAGGAAAAAAAAGGATGGAAGAAAGAAGAAACAAAAAAAGGGATTGTATTGCCCTGTCCTATAAAGGAGAAGTTGTGATTGTTCAGTTATTACAATTGTTTTCAACTCTTTGTGATTCCATTTTAGGGATTTCTTGACAAAGATACTGTAGTTGTTTCCCATTTCCTTCTCTAGCTCATTTTACAGATGAGGAAACTGAGACAAACCTAATTAAGTGACTTGCCCAGGGTTACACAGTGTCTGAGGCCAGATTTGAACTCAGGTCTTCTTGATTCCAATCACACTGCTCTATCCACTGTGCCACCTAGCTACCCCTTAATAGACAGCAAGGTCTGTTTGTACTTTTGACTAGATACAATATTATCACATAACACATTTATCTCTTCAGTCCATTTCATGTCTGCTTACATTTCTATCACACAAGCTTTTGGCATTTCAGATTCTTTCCAGCCTACTTTGCCTTTTTCTAGTATCAGAATATGAAGTATCACTTACTCTCATCTCCTCAATGCCAAGTAGATCTATAAATTTGTTTTGAGCAAAATTCTCTGTCATCTCATCTATTTCTTATACATGGAAATAAATATATCATTCTGACTGAGTGCTTAATACCTTAATAGAGATATTGCCAGAGACAAATTAACCAATAACATTATAGATATAGATAGATAGATGCACTCATCATAAAAATCATTATCCTCAAAAAGCATGGCATATAGAGAGCTGGTCTCAAATTTGGAAAGACCAGAGTTTAGAACCAATCTCTGATACATATGGGTTGTGTGAACCCACATGTAACTTAATATCTCACTGATCAAAGCAAGACAATCAAAGGTTATAAATTATACTGCTAATCAGCAGAAGTAGAGACAATTTCCATTTCTGTAGCTGGGATTTCCTACACTAGTTAAATCAAACCTAGGTGGCTCAGTGAACAGAGGTAAGTCTGTATTCAGGCAGATCTGGCTTCAAATCCAGCTGCAGACACTTCCTAGTTGTGTGACCCTGCCTTGGTCCCTTATCCTGTCCACTTCAGTTTCCTCAACAGCAAAAATGAGGATCATAAAGGAATCTACCTCACAGAGTTGTTGTGAGGATTGAACAATATAATATTTGTAAAGTGTTTAGCGTAGTACCTGCCACATAGTAGGCAATTAATAAATGTTTTTTTTCTCTTTTCCATTATCTGAGCATGAGACAAGTTGTTAATGTTTCTAAAGGTCATTGTTGTTATGCATTCACTGTCTTTGGCAAGAGTAGTGAGCTGAATATTACGCTTTTCTCAATTTTCTTCACATTAATTAACCAAGATTAACTTGTTTCATTGAAATGGTTTAACAGTGATAACACAAACTGAGTTTCCCTCAAAAAGATACCAAATAATTTTGGGAATCATTAAATACAATCAATCTGATTTGAACTCAACTGGGTATTACATTGTTCTTTTCACAATTAATAAAAGAATAAGTGTTTAATTCTCATTTATTAAATATTAAGGAATGTGCTAGGTTCAAAGATTAAAAGACGAAAAGAAATAATCTCTCCTCTGGGAAAGAAAATTTAAAGGGGAGAAATTATACATATAATATAATTATAGGATAACTGTTTATTGGAATTAAATTGGTCTTTTTAAAATAAAATAAATTTATTTGTGTATATTGTTACAACCCAGTCACAATATATGCTTAAATATAAAACTATTCAATACACTTCTATTCACATTTTAGAGTACATTTATTAGAAGCTATATAAGGGAATAACATATACATCTGTCTTGATGTAGTTCTTGTCTTAAGATAGAAATGGGAAAATTAGATTTTCCTGTCCTGAATATCTATATATGGTATAGTTGGTATATCCCTTCCCTGGTCTTTACTCATAAGGCAGTGGATGATAGAACAGAATGGAATGGAAAGGAAAAGAATAGAAAATACTTAGAAATTATATACTATAGTCCTTTTAATTACACATGAATAAACATTGGCCAAGAAAGAACAAGAAATGAATGAATGAATATGCATTTATTAAGCATTTACTAGGAACCAGATGCTGAATTAAATTTGAGAAATAGAAGTACAAGCAAAAAAAAGTGTGCCTATCTTCAAAGAGCTTGCATTCTAGGATTGGAACACAAAAAGGCAGTCAGCAATGTTAGAATTAGAAAGCAGGGGTGTGGTAACTTAGCAGTGGCATGGCTTGGTAAGGGAACACACTTCTTGTGGTGACATTGGGAAAGATACTTTACTCTCTGAAACTCCTCAATCCCACATCTGAAAAAGGAGGGGGAATATTAGCGAAGATATACTATAAAATCCCTCTACACTCAAAATCTAGAAGTTTGTAATAAAAAGTCATACATCTAGATATACTATAAAATCCCTCTAAATTCAAAATCTAGAAGTTTGTAATAAAATGTCATACATCTAGTCAAGTGAGGAACTGAGACACCAATCCAAGTTTTAGGAATTCCAATGCCAACTATTTTCAATTGAACTATAGTGCCTGTTTTTCCCATGAAAAGAATTACTGCTTTGGGTCTGTAGGGTGAGTTGCTACACTCAAATGTGGGTGAATGGTTTTAATCATGGGAAAGTTTTTCAACATTAAAATGGTCATTCACTTTTCCTCACAGTATTAGGCTAATTATTTCAATGCCCTATCATCTCAGGGGAGAAAAATAAAACTTAATTTGGTTCATGTCTAGGGTCTCCCCAAAGATGACAATAAAAAATACTTATAAGGTCACTCAGGGATGGTTAGACAATGGACAGTTTCCTAACTCAAAAAGAATACTTACTGTTTAAAGATACTCACAAGTATAATTAACACAAAAACTTACCAAACAAAAGATATACTAACTAACACAAATTTTGTGATGTCCTTATAATGAAGAATATATTTTAAAATATTAAAGCATGAAATATTTTCAAGGACAGAGCATAGATATTTTATATATCAATTCTGCCCTACATTATCCAGACAATTTCTTGCAGGTCCATATCTTCTGCCAAGTCATTCCAAATCTTGGGTTTATCTTTTTTGTCAATGATCATTTTGCTACAGCACAATCTTCTCTTGCCACCAGCCAATTCTAATATAGAGATGCAGAATCTCCATCTTCACACAATCACAATATTGCCTTCAAAATTGTACCTATCATGATTTTTGTTAGATTTTCTAAAATCAAGTGATATAGTAAAAAGTGCTGTATGGCCTGGAGAAGACAAGAGATTCTATTTTCATGCCTTTGGATATAGGGTTTCTAGACATCCCATTTATAAGAAGCCTTGAAAATTGAATGGTCAAATGTGCCATTTTGAACTATGTAGAAAGATTAAAATAAATAAGTGTGCACAGTAGTTAATATTTGCATTTGCTTTGCCAAATATGGGGGGGATTTAAATCAATGAATCATTTTTGAGCTCAGAATAAAGCTTCAGAATGAGAGGAGCTATCAGCTAGCCTAGTCTTAATGAATATCTCCCTTAGACTCAATATAAACTCCTCTTCTATGAAATTTGAAGTCGGTTTTCTGATACAGAGTACCCAAGGATAATAGCCCTAGCTAGAGAGGTCATTGATTACCTGAGATCTCTTAAGGCAGACTTTTGCATACATTTCTTTTATTTATCACTATTGACAAAGTTCAGGAAAGAAAAAAAAGACATAGAAAAAGGGTCATATATACAGTTTGTATCAGAATTAGGACTTAAAGCCAAATCTTGTTGACTCTGATGCCAGCTCTATATCAAAAAGTCTTTGATGTTATGAATCCAATTAAATGGTATGGCATTCATCCTCCTCTTTTTCCTCTTTTTCTCCTCCTCCTCCTCCTGTTCCCTCCTTCTTCTCCCCCTCCTAAATTAATTGTTTGTTTGAGTTACAAAACATTATGTAAAATTACCATTTGTGCATGTGATAAAAAAGCATGAAAACAAGCATTTCACATTGGATTTTAAGATGACTGTACTATATAAATAGAGGGGCAAATGGTGGCAGTGATAAAGTTAAAGAACATTTTGAAAGTGACATGGGATAAAAGTGATTTGTGTACTTTATACCTGTTCAGTATTAATATATCTATCTATCTATATCTATCTATATCTATCTATCTATCTATATATCTATCTATATCTATCTATATATCTATATCTATCTATATATCTATATCTATATCTATCTATATCTATCTATCTATCTATCTATCTATCTATCTATCTATCTATCTATATCTCAGTTACCATTTCCTAAGGAGAAATGAATGGAATTCTTTTTGCCAAATGAAACAATGGCTCCCATAAGAAAGATGTTTCACAGGAAGTAGACCAGTTGTATGCCAAAAGAAAGAACTAAAAATACTTTTGCTCTCCTAGTATCTATGCATTATCAAGAGATATCAAGACAAAGACCCATAAAACCTTGGTTGGAACCACCATGTAATATTAGATGGAGTCTAAAGATGAGTCACACTGGATAAGAAGACATGACTAGGTTTTCATCTATATTATCGAATGGAATACCCACATTGATGACATCCCAGATTCATCCTCTATTGAAATACTAAATTGATTTAATTGAAATACTAAATTAGATTACTCCTTAAATAGATTCATGATTCTCTTGTTTAAATTGCTTTTTAAGGAATAAATACATTAACACACAAGCCCCAAAGCAAATTAAGATATACTTAGATTTTTTTCATGCGGTGTATAACTACGCAGGATCACAAAGAATTCTACCAGACACCAAGACAATGTCTATTTTCCAATCAATGTCATCGAAAAAATCCACATTGTTGAAAATAAGTGCATCAAATGCATACTGATCTCAAACCCAAAGATCAATCACAGCCCATACATGCTTTCTCTCAGTTGCTGTAACATCAAATAAATTCTGCTCTATGTCTTGATTTACCATGAAAGTTGAGTGTCACATTTTAGGCAAATAAAAATTATTAAAATTTGACAGCTGGTAAATTATGCTAACATCTGGTAACAAATCATTCCTGACAGTTCAATAGTACCCTTCTTATTGCTCAGCTATTAATATTATAAACAGTGAACTGCAAAAACCATCATACTTGACGAACATATTCCCTGAAGTGAGAGAAGAAATGCACTGTTTATCTTAATGTGCAAGAAATGTCATCTTTTCATTCCTGAGGAAGGAAGTAGATTGGAACTCAGTAACTATAAACATAAATACTTTTAGGTAACAGATAACAACTTGTACAAGCTGAGAGAGTATGGAAACATGCTGAGTTTAGGATAACACTCGAAACATCTATAGTACTGGGAGCAAATAGATAAATATGACTGAAGAGAATTGAAATAATAAGACTGCCATGAGTTACTTGATATAGCTATTTCTTTTATTTTAATTTCTTTCTTTTTTATTCTAAAAGTTTTATTGATATATTTTGTACATCAGATGTTGTCCCTCCAGGCCTTCCTTTAATCTGTTTTTGTAACAAAAAAATGCAGTTAAACAAAATCAGCTTGCCCCAGAACCTTGTCTGACAGCATATGTGTCTGTACAAACAGTAACCCAACTCTCTTCCAAAGGGAAAGAAGAGTATTTCATATTCTCTTTTCTGGAATCAATATTGTTTGATTCACTCAATCTAAATTTAGCTGTCTTTTACAATCATTGTTTACATTTACATTATTATTGGCATCCATTATTTCTTATGGAGAATATATATAAATACTTAACAGATATACATGTAATCATTATGCATATCATTCTGCTGGTTCTGCTTGTTTGTCAGTCCATCACCTCTCTGAAGTCATTGAATGTTTCTCTGAATCCTTCACTTCAATAATTACTTATAGCACTGTAATAATCAATTAATTCAAATTCATCACCATTTTTAATCATATAACAATTTATTGCCAACCACTCTACTTTCAGTTTTTATTAATACAAAAAGTATGCTATTTTGGGGGGAGCATGCAAACTTTTCTTTCTTTCTTTGAATTATTTGGTCCATATTTGGTAGTGTGATTGCTATCCTAAGAATAATAACTATTATTATCATTCACTTATATAATACTTTAAGCTTTGCAAGGAATTTTATAAACATTAACTCATTTTATCTTCACAATAACCTTGACAGTAAAGTGCTTTCATCATCCTCATTTTTTCAAATAAGGAAACTGAGGTAGACAACAATTAAATGACTTTCCCAAAGTCACACAGCTGGTAAGAATGTGCAACACAATTTGTCTATAGTTATTCCTGACTGCTTGGCCAGAATGTGTCCACTGTGCCATCTAGCTACTTCTTAACTAGCTAAAATGTATATAATGCTGTAAGATTTGTAAAAGCCCTTTGCAAATATTATCTCTTTTGATCCACCCAAAAACCCTATGATATAAGTGCTATTCTTTTTTCACATATTCTAAATGAGGATATAGCAACTCAGAGGTTAAGTGACTTAAATTGTATCATATAACTAATAAGTCTCTGAGGCAAGATTAAGCTCAGTTCTTCCTGACTCCAACCCAGTGTTGTCACCTATTTATTTTGTTTCAATTTAATTCAACATTCATTTTAATGTACATGATATACATTTTACTCAGTGCTAGGTGATGTAAAATTAATAATAGTAATAGTCAATAATAATAAAATACCCTCACAGAGCTTACTTTCTCCTGGGAGGATACCAGATAGGAATATAAAAAGTTCTATCATCTAGGCTCACAGTGTGGTTCTGGAGAAATCTGTCTAGTTGTATAGCCCTTTCAAAGCCAGAAAACACTAAACCTTGCATTTCTGTTATCCCCCACCCCAGATAAATCTCCAGTCTTGTTATTGGCACAATGCCTAGGGTTTTTAGAGGATAATTTATTCTTCCTGCAATTTTGCAATGAGGCCCAGCAGAGAATACAGGAGCGGAGTCTCACAAAGGGATTAGGCAAACAGTGGTGATTTGCTCATATAACATCCATTTCATTCACTTTTAGGTTCTTATTATGAAAGCAAAGGAACAAAAAACAAAATATTTTAACTAAGAAATTGAAGGAAAATGTGCTTATGTCTTGCAAATAGTTTCTTCTATAATCGCATTATACCTTTATGTCGTAGGAGAAAAAAAGAATCTTCTGAGTCAACCTTGAATTGATTGCCTCAATTTGTTAAAGTGCAAAAGCATGAGAAAATGAATTTATAAATCCCTTTTTACAATACATACATGCACACATACGAGTTTGCACTTATTATCCAAAGTTTTCGCTTGGCCATAAGATTCCAATGATATACAAATACACTATAAGTAAAAACATGTGTGTATGTGAAATCATGTAATTAAATTCAAACTTTGGCATACCTAATTGTTTTAATGTAAATGGTATTTCAAGTCCATAAAAATGATAGGGCTAAAAGTACTAAGGTTTCTCTTTTGAAAAAAAAAAATGTCAAACATAGAATACCAATGCTGGATTGCTATGAGAAAACACAATGACAGTACACTTAGATTTATTTTAAGAGGCTGCCTTACGTTCATTGTTTCAGACAGGGTGATACACAAGATTGTGGATAGTCAGAGCTTCCAAAAATAACTCATGGCTGAAAATTCATCTGCTTTTCCACTTCCATAGATAATTTATGGAATGATTTTGCACTCCAGTAACAACCGACTTGCAATTCCCTCTCAAATACATGAAGTGTCATTGGGAGTTTACAGTGGGGCTTTTAATGAAATTCTCCAAGTCTTATCTTTTAAATGTTGCAGAGATTCATACATCAAGGATGGTATGAATACCAATGCTACCTCTGTGCATTTTCATATGGTGTTAACAAAAATCAAGGAATGTTGGGCTTTTTTTTTCCTTTACAAAAGAATGAAAAAAAGAGATGGAATTAAAAAAAAAAACACATTTCCTAAACAAACACTTCCCCTAAACAATAATTACTGGGTTTCCATAACATATGCCCTTTGAGAATGCTGTATTTTCATTTTTTCCTGAATGTATAATCGGAGGAACACGCAATTAACACTCACTTGTGAAAACACGTTTATTGTTTTTGTTAACAATTTCAAATTTAATTTAATTTGCTTTATCACTATTGTATACAGTTATAGAAAGCATTGTTAAGTGGCTAGTGAACTGATCAGAGAGACAGTATGTCCTCAATTTATATTCCACCTCAGACAAATACTGAATTTGTTTAACTGGGGAAGTGATTTCAATTTTGAGTGCCCTAGGATACTGTGACTCTCTTTGGCTTATTTGCTAGCTCCTGTAGAAAAAGGGAGTTTCTGCCCCCCTAGAGCTACTTAAACTGATTAAATTCCAAGTACAGACTTTTTTTTTGGGGGGGGCAGTTTGAGGGCTTTCTTTATAATATCTCTTTGGGTCCTCAGAACAATCCTGAGGTAAATGATATTCCCATCATCTTTTTATAGATGAGGAAATTGAAGATTAGAGATGTTAAGGGACTTGCTTAAGGTCACGTGGTGTCAGAGACAATATTAAAAACCAGATATGTATGACTCTAAGCCTAGCATTCTATCCATTCTCCCGCTTTCATTTTTATATGGTTTTTGAGAACTTAGAATACTCCATCCATGGGTTAATAGGATTCATCCATGTTATCTGGTTTTATTGAAAGTCAATGAAAGGAAGGTTGAAACAAGTCCTTGCATATACAATATGTGTTGCTAACAAACAAATGGCCACCAGATCAGGTATCTTATCAGATATCTCCATGAACAAAGTTTGAGGTTATTGCTGACTAGAAATTCAGTAGCTTTTGACCTGGAAAATGCAGCAATAACACAGAGGATAATACCCATCTCTACTTTGAAAATGTTCTGTAGGACACATTTGTCTATTTTCAGTGATGCCATCCAGTGTTTGGAGAATCATTAGAGAAGAAAGAAAAGAAACCACCATTATTAGAACACCTTCCAGCTTAGTTGCTATAGTCATCATCAAGGGGATCAAACTTTGTGGAGAAGAGATTGCTATTCCATCTACCATCTACATTTAATCCTGAGGAATTGCAAGCTACATCCAAGCAAGAACTAAGAATAACTTTCTACTCCCCTCTCTAAAACACTGGAACAACTACCAGTCTGTAGCTGTGGCCATAATTCAAGGAAGCATCTCTTGTGGAGACACCTACTGTTTCCACACACATGCACATACACACACACACACACACACACACACACACACACACACACACACACACACCTAACATTAGCACCAACTCCAAACCACCTGCCAGCAAAGAGACAAAAAAGAAAGGCTAGCAAAAAAAACAAACAAACAAAAAAACAAGGTATCTTAACTACATATACATATATATAATTCTACTTCATATATATATATATATATATGAAGTAGAATTAGCCACCAACAAAACTACCACAATTTCCCATCCAACCACAATGGAATTAGTTTACAGGCCTATGCCCCAAAGCAGTAGGACAAATAATGCCTACCAGAGCACCTGGCCTATTTTAAGCTATTTCCCATAATCATCCCCTGGAAGAAAATTTGTAGAAAAATGAACTAACATCTCATCTACTACCAAAACCAATTACCTCTTATGGATAGGTTGTCCATATATACTACAGAAGAGATGTATTCCCTGCTTCCCAGACAACGGATACTGAGTCCAGCTAGTTGTTGTACTACTTCCTTCATGGACAACAGTACCTAAATCCAACTAAAGGGCAATAGTTTAGAATCTTTTCAATAAGTGTACCACTTTTGGTTTTGTAGTCTTTACCTAATTGGCAACCATAACTACCAAAAAATAGGAAAACAAAGATTTCACCAGTAAAATAGCAAAGTCCCAATAACCATCAAATAAATGGTTCAATGAAAAAGAATAGAATGAGGCAGAAGGAGGGAAACTGATCATACTTGCAGTTGAAATTCTTATATATGTTTCCTCTCTCATTAGAATGTGAACTTCTTGGAAAGATATATTGTCTTTTTAATCATTTTTTCATTCATTCAAATAAATATAGCACTCCCCATAGGCTATTCTTTCCAACTTGGACTTGCACCTATAATTTTGCAGGTGTGGTCCACCAGAGGTAAAGAGCTGTTTTAAGGATCAAGTGCATTCTGTAGATTTGCATTCATAAAAATATGTCTCATGGTGGGAGGGTGGGGGGCAGAGCCAAGATGGCAGAGTAGTAACAGCATTTCCACACAGCTCCCACTCCTATCACTTAAAATCTATTTAAAAGGGGAATCTGAATAAACTGGAGCTCCAGAACCCATAAAATGACACAGAGAAGCTAAAATCCTACTGAGGACAACCCAGCAGCCCGGCAGGGAGCAACCAGTGCAGCAATCTGGGAGCTAAGCCCAGGACCTCATAAGTCAGAGGTTTTAGCCCCAGGGTGGCCAGACCAGCAATTGGCTTGAGGGAACCCAGAACAACAGCAGCTATGGTGTTTCCAGAATTAGGAACACATGGATGCCATGGACAAAGGGAGAGGTGAAAGTGGTATGGACTTTGGGACTCATTAGTGGTAAGAACTTGTCAGCCAATTTTCCTGGGGGTGAGAAGCCGCTGAGAAGCTTCAGTGCAGCTGCAGACACAAATGGCAGCTTCAGTTCCTAGCCTACAGACTGTAGGGTGACCAGGCAATCAATCTTGGGGGTAATCGCTCTTGCTTTAACCTTATTGGATCTGAATTGAGGTCTGTGGTGGAGGTCTTGGGGTGTATGAACAGCCTGCCAGAGTGTGTGGAGGCTTCAAAGAGGCCATCCAACTAATACCTCCAGCAGCTGAGAAAACCCCAGTGTTTGGAACAGAAGCTCCCCTGGCTGGTGGCAGAGTCATACTGTGTCAACAAGCCCAAATGTCAAGTAATGGAGTGGCAACATGCCTAAGCAAAGGAAACAAAATAAACAGAAAAATGCAACATTAGACTCCTATTTGGGGGCAAAGAAGATCAAAGAATGGAGCAGGAGGAAGACTGGGAGGTCAGAACTCCTGCATCAAAAGCAACAAATGAAAATACAAGCTGGTTTAAGGCCATAGAGGACCTTAAGAAGCAAATAAGAGAAGTGGAGGAAAAATTGAGAAGAGAAATGAGAAAGATGCAAGAAAAGTATGAAATGGGGGGGGCGGAGCCAAGATGGCGGAGTAGAAACAGCTCGTCCAAGCCTCTCTGCCCCCAGATTCTCCACAAACTATGTAAAAAAGGACTCTGAAAAACTTCTGGAGCCCCAGCACCCACAGAACGACACAGAGAAGCTAACCTCCCGCTGAGGACAGCCCAGCACCCTGCAGGAAGGACCAGTGCAGCGGTCTGGGAGCCGGCAGAGCGCAGAGCGCAGGAGCCGAGCCGAGCCCAGGTCCACGTGAGCCGAGGTTTTAGCCCGAGGGCGGCAGGGCCAGCAGCCGGCTGGAGGAACCCCAGAACACCAGGAACTGTGGAGACCCCAGAATTATCAACATAGACTTGCCTAGGACAAAGTAAGAGGTCAGTGTCCTATGGACTTTGGGACCTGTATTTGGGGAATGCGTCAGCTCCCTCCCCTGGGGGCTAGAAGCTGCTGAGGAGACACGCCATTTTGCAGTTTTCAGAGGCAGCTCCGGCTCTCAGCCTACAAATCGTGGGGAGATCCAGCAATCAGTCTTGGGGGATAATCGCTCTTGCTTTAACCTCCCTGGATCTGGATTGTGATCTAGGGTGGAAGTCGTGGGTGGGTTTACAGCTTGCCAGAAACGGAAGTTGCCCCCCACACGTTCGGGACGAAAATTGCTCTATCTGGCCTTAAAGCCATAGTGTGGCAACAAGCCCAAAAGTCAAGCAATTAAGTGGCAACATGCCAAGGCAAAGGAAGCAGAAAAATGCAACCCTAGACTCCTATTTTGGGGGCATAGAGCGGGAAAAGGACTGTGAGGTCAGAAGTCCTGCTCCAAAAGCCCCAGGGAAAACATGAGCGGGTTGCAGGCCATAGAGGACCTTAAGAAGGACTTTAAAAATCAAATAAGAGAAGTGAAGGAAAAATTGGAAAGAGAAATGAGAAGGATGCAGGAAAAGTATGAAATGAGGGTCAACAGCCTGACTGAGGAAAACAACACCTTAAAAAATAGACTAACTCAAATGGCAAAGCAGGCCCAAAAGGGCAATGAGGAGAAGAATGCCTTAAAAAGTCGAATTTGCCAGATGGAAAAGAATCTCAAAAGTTCACTGAGGAGATTCATTCCTTCAGAGTTAGACTGGAGCAAATGGAAGCTAGTGACTTTATGAGAAATCAAGATGCTGTTAAGCAGATCCAAACAAACAAAAGATTAGAAGGCAATGTGAAATATCTCATGGGAAAAACCACTGACCTGGAGAATAGATCCAGGAGAGACAATTTAAAAATCATTGGACTACCTGAAAGCCATGATCAAGTAAAGAACCTAGAAATCACCCTTCAAGAAATTCTCAAGGAAAATTGCCCTGATGTTTTAGATTCAGAGGGCAAAATAGAGGTTGAAAGAATCCACCGATCACCTCCTGAAAAAGATCCCAAAAAGAAAACTCCCAGGAATATTATAGCCAGGTTCCAAAATCCCCAGATCAAGGAGAAAATACTCCAAGCAGCCAGGAAGAAACAATTTCAATATTGTGGAAACACAATCAGAATAGCCCAGGACCTGGCAGCTTCTACACTGAGGGATTGAAAGGCATGGAATATGATATTCCAGAGGGCAAAAGAGCTGGGAATGAACCCAAGGGTCACCTACCCAGCAAAACTGAGTATTTTGTTTCAGGGGAAAATATGGTCATTCAGTGGAATAGAGGACTTTCAACCATTCTTGAGGAAAAAACCCGAGTTGAATAGAAAATTTGACATCCAGACGTAAGAAGTAAGAGATGCCTGAGAAGGTAATCAGGGAAAAGAAATCAAAAGGAACTTATCAAAGTTGAACTACTTACATTCCTATATGGAAAAGCAATATCTGTGACTGATGATATCTTTCTCACTATGAAAATAATGGAAGAAGGGGGTGTGGTCATATGAATACATATGTGAATGTGTGTGTATATGGCTACAGTTATATGGATAGAGGGCATAGGTTGAATTTGTTGGGAAGGGAGAATACTCAAGGGATGAAATTATGAGGTGAGAGAGGAAAGTGGCAAGAGGAGATGGGGAGAGACATGGTAGGGTAAACTGTCTCATGTAGGGGAAGTGGTTGCAAAGGAGGGGGAGAATAAGGAAGGCTAAAAAGGCAAAACCACATTCACATCGAATTTGGTTCAGGGAGAAAATGACATACATACTAAATGGGATATCTCAACCTGCAGCAGGATAGGGGGAAGGGGGATGAGAGGAGAGATGATGGATGGGAGGACATCCTTGGGGTGAGGGGAGGTTGGATTTACCCACTATAGAAGAGGGACAGGATCATGTAGGGAATGGACCAGGTGGGGGGTGGGATGAGTGGGAGGGAATTATAAGCAGCCTTGCACAATATATCTACTATGATAATGTTTTGCATAGCTAGACATGTACAACATATACTGAATTACTTATATCCCAAGAAGAAATGGGTGACAAGGGAGGAAGGAAATGGATCTGAAATTCAAGGTCATAACATTAAATGTTTCAAATATATATATAAATACTATTATTAATACTCTTTTGCCTATAATTGGGAGATAAGATGTGCAGGCTTTGGGACACAAAGATTCATCTTCCTCTAATGGAAAAGTCGATGGGGGTATGGGAGAAGGTATGGGAGAGAGCAGATTGGAGGAAGCGATATCTTGTGGGACTGCTATTCTGGGAGGTTGGGGAGGGGAATAATGGGGGGAAAATGATTGTAACTCAAAATCTGGCGGAAATGAATGATGTAAAACAGAAGTTAATAAAGTATTTGTTTAAAAAAATTAAAAAAAAAAGAAAAGTATGAAATGAAAGTCAACAGCATGACTGAGGAAAATAACACCTTAAAAATAGATTAACTCAAATGGCAAAAGAGGCTCAGAAAGGCAATGAGGAGAAGAATAACTTAAAAAGCTTAATTTGCCAGATGGAAAAAAGAATCTCAAAAGCTCACTGAGGAGAATCATTCTTTCAGAATTAGACTGGAGCAAATGGAAGCTAGTGACTTTATGAGAAATCAAGATGCTGTTAAGCAGATCCAAACAAATAAAAGAATAGGAGGCAATGTGAAATATCTCATGGGAAAAACCACTGACCTGGAAAATAGATCCAGGAGAGACAACTTAAAAATTATTGGACTACCTGAAAACCATGTCAAAGAAAGAACCTAGAAATATTCCTTCAAGAAATTCTCAAGGAAAATTGCCCTGATGTTTTAGAACCATAGGGCAAAATAGAGGTTGAAAGAATCCACTGATTACCTCATGAAAAGGATCCCCAAAAGAAAACTCCTAGGAATTTTATAGCCAGGTTCCAGAACTCCCAGATCAAGGAGAAAATATTACAAGCAGCCAGGAAGAAACAATTTGAATATTGTGGAAACACTATCAGAATAGTGCAGGACCTGGCAGCTTCTACATTGAGGGATTGAAGGGCATGGAATATGATATTCTAGAGGGCAAAGGAGCTGGGATTAAAACAAAGAATCACCTAACCAGAAAAACTATTATGTTTCAGAGGAAAATATGGTTATTCCATGGAATAGAGGACATTCAAGCTTTCTTGAGGAAAAAATCAGAGTTGAATAAAAAGTTTAACACTCAGATACAAGAAGCAAGAGATGCTTGATAAGGTAAACAGGGAAAAGAAATCATAATGAACTTATCAGAATTGATCTATTTACATTCCTACATGGAAAAACCATAACTGTAAATGATTCAACTTTTCTCAGTATGAAAATAGTTGAAGAAGGGTATATGGACATATCAATACATATGTGAATGTGTACATATATATATATATGTTTACAGGTATACATAGATAGAGGGAACAGGACCAATTTAATAGGAAGGGGTGATACTTAAAAGGTAAAATTAAGGGGTGAGAGAGGAATATAACAAGAGGAAATGGGGAGAGACAGAACGGGGTAAACTATTTCACATAGAAGAGGCAAGGGAAAACGGTTACAAGGGAGGGGGAGAATAGGAAGGAAAAAAGGCAAAACCTTATTCTCATTGAATTTGGATCAGGGAGAGAATGGCATACATACTAAATAGGATATCTCACCACACAGGAGAGTAGGGGGTAGGGGATGAGAGAGGGGATGATAGAAGGGAGGGCAGGAGGGAATGGGGGTGAGGGAATTTGGAAGAACCCACTTTTGAAAAGGGAAAGGATCAAAGTAGGAAATAGACAAAGTGGGAGGTTGGATAGGAGGGAGGTAAATATAGTCAGTCTTTTACAATATATCTACTATGTTAATGTTTTGCATAGCTATACATGTACAACATATACTGAATTGCTTATCTTCCCAGGAAGTGTGGGTGACAAGGGAGGAAGGGAATGAATCTGGAATTCAAAGTTTTAAAATCAAATGTTTAAAAATATATACTTTTATTAATACTATATCACATATAATTGTGAAATAAGATATACAGACACTGGGACACAGAGATTCACCTTGCCCTATTGGAAAAGTCTAAGGGGGGATGGGAGAAGTTATGGGAGAGAGCAGATGCGATGAGGGCATGTCCTGTAGGACTACTATTCTGGGGTAGGGGGGTAGGGAAAAATGGGGAAAAATTATTACTCAAAATCTGACTGAAATGAATGGTGTAAACCAGAGGTCAAAGTATTTGGAAAAAAATATGTCTCATGAACCCTCAGTGGTGTATCTACCTTTATCAGGCAGCAAAGAGATAATTATTAGTTCAAATTGTCTTTTCAACTCATACCTGAAGAAGAATTCCCTCTAAGCCTCTTGTATAGATGTTGTCAACATAACCATGAAAAATTTTAAAGTGCCCTAGTATTCTTAATGTCCGTCATAGATCCTGGACTACACTCTGAAAACAATGTTAACTGTATAGTACTGACATACATCTAGTAGGTGCTGATGGGGTAGAAAATCCTTGCCAATATATATTGCAGAATCAAGTTAAATAATACACAAAATGACATAACAAAAGGGAAAATGGACAGTGAGTGGTGGAGTGAATTACCAGAAAATTCATGGGGAAAGAATAATGACTAAGAAAGTAATATTGTCCTTAGATTATCATTACCATGTTGTTTGTGCAACTTGCATTCATTAGATAACTTTCACTTGCCTTAGTCTGTAGAAATGTTTGCAACTACACAATTTTCTAAAGTTTACTGAGTGTCTGTTAAATCTCTCTCTCTCTCTCTCTCTCTCTCTCTCTCTCTCTCTCTCTCTCTCTCTCTGTGTGTGTGTGTGTGTGTGTGTGTGTGTCTCTCTGTCTCTGTCTTTCTCTGTCTCTCTGTATCTATCTCTCTCTCTTTCCCCTACTTCCTCCTTCATTTCTTAAATCTATATTAATTTTCTTTTTCTATCTCTGTCTCTTCTTTTCCTCTCTTTCTATATATATCTCTACCCTCTGTCTGTGTATTTGTCTATTTCTTATCCACTAAATACCCCCTACCCCATTGTAGGCACCCTTCTCCAACTAGTAATTAATTTATATTTAACTTTTATTAATTTTATATTTTCTTATATGTATACATGAGGGGGAGCCTTGGCAGTGTGGGTAGAGAGCAGTTCTTGAAGTAAGAAATACCCAGAATCGAGTCTCAACTCTAACATATATTGACTACTTCACTTTGAACAAGTTTCTTAACTTTCCGATGCTAAAGGCAACTTTTTAAAAGTATGACATTGCAGAGAAGCAACTGATGTACATTGGCAAAAGGAAGTTTTCTCATAAAGAATTTCCTTATACCCTTGATATCACAAGTCCAGTCCACATCCTTATATGTGGATAGCTCATGTAAACTCCAAAGATTATCTTAATTCCTATTCTCATGAATGAGTTGTGTAAATAGAACATGGCTACATTCACCCTTGGAGTTATAGAGTTAACATTGTGACATTGGAGGTGATTCTCTAATGTCATCATATTGCATCCCAACTGATAGGTTTTGCTAATGATAATCATCTGATAATCATTTGTTTGACCAATATTGAGGATTTTTTAGAATATAACATTACTAAGAAAAATAGTAAGAGCAGTTGGTAGAAAGGACAGATTGCCCAACGACTATGAAACACTTTCCCACAAATATTAAGTCCAGGGAAAAGTACGTTCAGTTGACCTGAGGATGTGACTTGTATACCAGTGAGAATGGGAGAGATCCAATCTTCTCTGGATCATTTGGAGAAAAAAAAAAATATCTCCCTTAGCCAAATGGGTGTAAAGGAGAAAACATTTCTTTGAGGTATAACTATAAATCAATTTAAACATGCATCCCTTCTAAGCACTCTAGCAATTTATTGATGACCTTAGTATGTGACCAGGTTGCCAAAGGCAATTAGAAAACATTTCTTATCTGGCATCATTTTACTTAATTAAATAGTTCTCAAAGACTTCTCATATTTAAGCCTATGTTATTTCATTAACTGATTGAAACATGTTCTAGTTTAACTTCTGTTTTACATCATTCATTTCCACTAGATTTTGAGTTACAATCATTCCCCCCCACCTGTTTTTCCCCTACCCACCCTCCCAGAATAGCAGTCCCACAATATATCGCTTCCTCCAATCTGCTCTCTCCCATATCATCTCCCATACCCCCTTTGACTTTTCCATTAGAGGAAGGTGAATCTTTGTGACCAAATGCTTGCACATCTTATCTCCCAATTACAAGCAAAAGAGTATTAATAATAGTATTTATATATATTTGAAACATTTAGTCTTAAGACCTTGAATTTCAGATCCATTTCCTTCCTCCCTTGTCACCCATTCCCTCTGGGGAGATAAGTAATTCAGTATATGTTGTACATGTCTAGCTATGCAAAACATTATCATAGTAGATATATTGTACAAGGCTGCTTATAATTCCCTCCCACTCATCCCACCCCCCACCTGGTCCATTCCCTACATGATCCTGTCCCTCTTCTATAGTGGGTACTTCCAACCTCCCCTCCCCCCAAGGATGCCCTCCCATCCATCATCCCTCCTCTCATCCCCCTTCCCCCTATTCTGCTGCAGGTTGAGATATCCCATTTAGTATGTATATCATTCTCTCCCTGAACCAAATTCAATGAGAATGTGGTTTTGCCTTTTTGCCTTCCTATTCTTCCCCTCCCTTGCAACCACTTCCCCTTGCTTCTTCTACATGAGATAGTTTACCCTACCCTGTCTCTCCCCATCTCCTCTTGCCACTTTCCTCTCTCACCTCATAATTCTAGTTTCACCTCACATTCTAGTTTATATATTAAATATAAAACCAGTGGGGGTGTTCTCAACTACACTTTTGAATGTGGTAAAACATTTTTAATAAGGATTGTCATTTTAGCCTGTATATGCACATGAACAGTACTTTAAAAATTCTTCTCAAATTAAGGAATATATTATTGTTGAATAGAATTAAATTCAGGAATTTATGGAGAAATGTCTTTTCACCATTTTCTTCTCTGGGATTGGCATTCCTCCACAGTGACATGT
This sequence comes from Gymnobelideus leadbeateri, assembly GCA_011680675.1. Classification (NCBI taxonomy): domain Eukaryota; kingdom Metazoa; phylum Chordata; class Mammalia; order Diprotodontia; family Petauridae; genus Gymnobelideus; species Gymnobelideus leadbeateri. The sequence continues at coordinate 364,851 of WOXC01002573.1, forward strand.
TCTCGAAATAATTTGAATAGATTACTGGAGACATAAATTCTTGTGATAAATGCTTTTGGGAAAAGGATGTTTCTAATTCTCTCTAAACATTTTAACTATAGGAATATTATTACCAGATTGACACATTTACATTCCTTCATATATGTCAGGCTTGCTTTTCTTACCTCCATCTCTATGCTTCGCTGTCCACCTTTTCATCTTTTTGGTGATTCTGCCAACTAGTCTATGAAGGGGAAGTTTGACTTTTACATTGATCAGCTTATCTGGATTGTTTTATACCTACTGCTCTTCTTCTCCAACAATCATGTTAGTTACTTGAGGAAAGTCATGTTCAAAGGAGCAATAAAGTCCATATATTTGAATCTGTTATTGAAAAAGAACATTCTTGGTGCACTTCTGAAAGAGGCAAGTAGAGGATAGCCATTTATTTTACCTCTGACATAAGGAATTATTAGATTTCTTTACCTGTGTTTTCTAAGTTGTTCCTAGGAGGATTCCAATGAACACTAATCAAGAAATTTATATATATAAACACACACACACACACACACACACACACACACACACATAGCTATCTTTTATGAACAACATCCTCCCTTTTAAGCATTCTATCTTCCTGCTCTAAAGCTAGCTACCCACTGGGACTGACTGGTTGGCCCATTAACTCTGCTTAGTGAAAACTTTATCATTGCTAAACAGTCTAGGTTCCCAATTACAGGGGTAATAAGCTCATTAGTTTTGCCATCATTATTTAGTCATAATGATAAGAAAAGAGAAAATAATGTTGTGGAGATTTGGGGGAGGAATTGGGTACTTTAAGAGATGACTTTTATTAACTTTGATATATGCACAAATATGTTTCAGTACTGGGAATAAGTGGAAATATATCATATTTCAAGAAGAAAAAATGGAAATAAGACAATCACCTTTGTCTCTTTTTTATTGCTCAAAACATTAATTTTGACACATGATAATTTTTCCCATAAAGTTCTAAGATTATAATGTTAAATTCTTCCTTCCCCTCTATTAAAGACTCCTCATTTTCTATAAGCATATCATCAAGTAAAGAGGTATTGTATTAAAAAAAAATGTGTTCTTTCCAAATCACTCATTTTTCATCTAATATTTTTAAAGATATTTTCTGAAGCTAAAAGATATATTTGTACATATTAATAATAATTATAATCATTATGTTATCACTATTAATATTAGAGATGGAGGTGGAAGAAGGGAAGGATACATTTACATAGCATTTGTAAAATCATCTAATTTAATCAACAGTCCTTTGAGATAGGTAAGCAAAATTGTAACCATTATTTTTAAATAAGGAACCTGGAGTCTAGAAAATTCATTGCCCAAGGCCATGATGATGGTAAGATGGAAATGGGTAATTGGTACAAGACTGAAATTGAAGGAGATATCTGGATACAAGGTGAAGACAATAGTCTATGGAGTCAGAAATAATTGGGTCAAATGATATTTTTTCATACTTACTACCTGTTATCTCAGACACATCACTTTATCTGCTTTGGATTTTTCTTTTTTTCTTAATTTGAAACATTTAATTTTAAGACCTCGAATTTCATATCCAATCCCTTCCTCCCTTGTCACCCATTCCTTCTGGGAAGATAAGTAATTCAGTATATGTTGTACACATCTAGCTATGCAAAACATCACCAAAGTAGATATATTGTACAAGGCTGCTTATAATTCCCTCCCACTCATTCCACCCCCCACCTGGTCCATTCCCTACTTGATCCTGTCCCTCTTTTATAGTGGGTACTTCCAACCTCCCCTCCACCCAAGGATGCCCTCCCCTCCATCATGCCCCCTCTCATCCCCCTTCCCCCTATTTTGCCTCCTTTGCCATTTGAGTTAGTCTATTTTTTAAGGTGTTGTTTTCCTCATTCAGGCTGTTGACCCTCATTTCATACTTTTCCTGCATCCTTTTTATTTCTCTTCCCAATTTTTCCTCCACTTCTCTCATTTGATTTTTAAAGTCCTTCTTAAGGTCCTGTATGGCCTGTAACCCACTCATATTTTCCTTTGGGGCTTTTGGAGCAGGCTTTCTGACTTCACAGTTCTCCTGTTCTATGCTTCGATCCACCTTGCCCCCCAAATAGGAGTCTAATGTTGCATTTTTCTGTTTAATTTGTTTCCTTTACCTTGGCATGCTGCCACTTAATTACTTGACTTTTGGGCTTGTTGCCACAGTATGACTCTGCCACCAGACAGGGGAGCTTCCATTCGGAACATGTGGGGGGGACAACTTCTGTTTCTGGCAAGCTGAATATCCACCCCACAACCTCCACCCCAGATCACAATCCAGATCCAGGGAGGTTAAAGCAAGAGCAATTACCCCCCCCCCCAAGATTCATCGCTGGATCTCCCTACAGTTCTCAGGCCAGGAGCTGGAGCTGCCACTGAAAACTACAAAATGGCATGTCTCCTCAGTGTCTTCTAGCCCCCAGGAGAGGCTCCCCACAAGCTGCACACTGCGCTGCTGGCTCCCAGAGTGCTGAGATGGTCCTTCCTGCAGGGCTGCTGGGCTGTCCTCAGCGGGAGGTTAGCTTCTCTGTGTCATTCTGTGGGTGCTGGGGCTCTAGAAGTTGTTCAGAGTCCCCTTTTACATAGTTTGGAGGTTATCTAGGGGGAGAGTGCCTTGGATGTGCTGTTTCTACTCCGCCATCTTGGCTCTGCCCCTTGGGTTTTTCTTTTAGGAAGTTTCTTATTTTAGAAAATGAGAATATTGAACTAGTATGTTAGTTGACAGAGCATCATTAATATATTCAATAGGATTTTTTTTCAATTCTGCATATCACTGATTTACTATATATGTGAATTTGGGCCAATCATTTAACTTCATATATCAAGTTCTTCAAATACCCTTTAAGAGGATTTATAATACTCAATAGACTCTGGAATTCCTTCTAGTTCTAGCTCTCTAATACTAGGATATATTATCATAGTTTTTGGACGTGGTTATGCCTACACAAAATGATTCCTTATTGCTATGCCTTTTGAGCATTTATGTCTCCTTTTGTAGCTTTTTCCCCCATTTTATTGACAGGTTGTGATCTATAGTTTCTTAATTTTTTGGCTATGCAACCTTAGTTTCCCCTTTCTAGTTTTCCATTTACTTTTCATACCACCTTTTACTATACTACCACACCCTACTATGTCAATACCACTTACTCTACCACCCCTAACAGAAGCAGGCTGGGTGGTTCCATGAAGGACAACACTTTACTCTATGGCACTTCATATACCTTGTGTGAAGGAGAGAGACTTCAAGGAAAAGAAAGACAGAAAGAGAGTGGAGATTGGGGGGGGGGGGAGAAAAAAGGGGAGAGACAGAGAGAGAGAGAAAGAGAGAGAGAGAGAGAGAGAGAGAGAGAGAGAGAGACAGAGAGAGAGACAGAGAGAGACAGAGAGAGAGAGATGAGTTACAGAAAGAGAGATTGAGAGAGGTAAGAAAGAATCAACCTTTCTAATACCTAACAAGAGGTAATGAAGATGAAGAAAGGTGGGGAAAGATGCCCCTACATATTGGAGTAAATTTTGTAAGTCCCATGATTATCAGTGCCTGCAGTGCCACATACTATCAAGAGAGAATGTCTCTGGTGATATCATTACACCTTTGGTTGATCTGAGATCTTACCTCACTCTATGTTGATTCACTCTTGTATAGTTGCTCACCTAAGTTAATCAGCATAGCTTTTCCAATTTCTATTTTACTACTTACTTGAATAAATACATTTGCTCACTATTCATTATTGTCATTTGTGTAACAAGCACTTAGTAGCATTGAATTAGGTTATCAAAATAAACCTCTATAGGGGACTACTCTGGTCCCTATGGCTTAATTTAAATTTCATTATACAACTATAAACTCTTGAGGTCACATGTGGTCCTCTAAGTCATCAAATGAGGCTCTTTGACTGAATCCAAACTTCACAGAACAATTCCTTTCAATTAAGGAGATTTTTTTTCTGAAGGTTGGATTCAGACAAAAAGCCACACTTGGGGACTTAGAGGGCCACATGTGGCCTCAAGGCTGCAGGTTGCCCACTCCTGATTAGTAGTACACTATATAGGATATTTATTTCTGAATTTGAATATCACAATATTTTTGTTGTTGTTCAGTCGTTTTCAGTTGTGTCTGACTCTTTCTTATCCCATTAAGGATTTTCTTGGCAAAGATATTGGAGTGCATTGCCATTTCCTTCTCTAAGTCATTTTAGAGATGAGGAAAATGAGGAAAACAAGTTAAATGACTTGCCCAGAGTCATATGACTGGTAAGTGTCTGAGACCAGATTTGAATTCAGTGAGAGAAAAAAAAATAGGCAATGATTTAAGGAGATTCAGAGTCCCTGCTTTTTTTTTTTCTATTTTCAAGAACTCAGTCTCTGAAGGTTTAGTTAATGTTCTCCTCTATCCAAACCCACCCCAATCTTATAAGGAATTTGTAGTTTAAAGTGAATTCCATTCAATTAACTTGGATAAAACAAGTCTTTTTATCTAAATTGGGTGGAGACAGATCCCAAGATGTTAATTTGCCAAGGCTGTGGGTGGTCTGTATGTAGGTAGTTTCTGGGGTCCAAGTGTGACATAATGTCATTCCCAATCCTTCACAAAAATATTCATTCTTCCATTAAATGTTAAGAAATCATGGTTGAGGTGGAGCCAAGATGGCAGAACAAAAACAGTAACTTCTCTAAGCTCCTCTGTGAATGCTGTCACTTAAAAATAAAAAAGGAATCTGAATGGATTTTGGAGTGACAGAAGCCACTGGGAGATGAAGCATGGCAGAATCCAGCCCAGGAAAATACACATGTGGCTCCAGACAGGGGGAGCACGGAGCATGTGGGGGCTGTGGCAGCTCAGAATAGAGAGTAAACTACATCAGAGAGAGAAGGAGCCCCAGCCAGAAGACTTACCCATCCCAAGGGTGATTCACAGCTGTCTCACCAGGATCTCACCATGGGATGGGAGGATTCATTGGAACCTAGTAAGAGAGGGCTCAGGGCTCCCAGCAGAGACAGCAGCTTCTCCTAGGGCTATCAACCCCCAGAATGGAATTTTAGAAATCACCTGCCTGTCCTCCCAGAGACCAGGATGACAAAATAAACTGGCTGCTCCAAATCCCCCTCCCTGACATAGAAAACACAAAGGTAAATGTCCCACCCAGAGTGAAATACTGAGACAGTGGAAAGAGCCTCAGGCTTGGGAGTCATTAAGAAGGTGTGTAACTGAGGCATTAGGGAGTCTGAAGAGAAGAGGGGGAGGGGTACCAACAAGCCACACCTCACCTGACCAGCAAAACCCTGCCTGAGCTGTAGACCAGGGGTATAGAGGCAGAAATCTGAAGTGGCCAGACCACCCCACCTCCACAGATTACTCTGTGCGACTCAGCATACATCAAGGGGAACACTGAGACCCTTGCCTTTGCCTCAAATTAGACTCCCAGAGGCTACAGCATTCAAAGTCAACAAACAGGCCCTTAGTTCCCAGACTGAGAAATTAGGAAATAGGAAATGACAATGGGAAGGAAGGGAGTTGAGAAGAAGAAGGGGAAGGCAAGAAATTCGATCAGAGCTTATTGTGTAGATCAAGAATGACCAAATACAGAGGATAACTTAGATGCTATACTCACGTGTGAGAGCACAGAAGGAAATATAAACTGGTCTCAAGCCCAAAAAGCATTCTTGGAGAAGCTTAAGAAAGATTTTAAAGACCAAATTAGGGATCCAAGAGGAGGAGCCAAGATGGCAGAGTAGAAAGAGCACATGCAAGGTGCTCTCCCCACCATCACCTCCAAACCATATAAAAGGGGACTCTGAACAACTTCTGGAGCCCCAGCACCCACAGATTGACACAGAGAAGTTAACCTCCTGCTGAGGACAGCCCAGCAGCCCTGCAGGGAGTGGCCAGTGCAGTTCTCTGGGAGCCAACAGCACAGAGCACAGGGAACTGACAGTGCAGCACTCTGGGACCTGAGCCCAGGCCCATGTGAGCTGTGGATTTAGCCCCAGGGCAGCCGGGCCAGCAGCCAGCCAGAGGGACCCCAGAACACCAGCAGCTGTGGCAATTCCAGAATTATCAACACAGACATGCCTAGGACAAAGTGAGAAGTTAGTGCCCTATGGACTTTGGGACCAGTATTTGAGGAACTCGTTGGCTTCCTCCTCTGGGGGCTAGAAGCCTCTCAGGACACATGCCGTTTTGCAGTTTCAGTGGTGGCTCCAGCCCCTGACCTGCAACTGTAGGGAGATCCAGCAATCAGTCTTGGAGCTTAATCACTCTGGCTTTAACCTGCTTGGATCTGAATTGTGATCTGGGGGGCGGGGGGGAGGTCTGGGATAGGCATCCGACTTGCCAGAACTGGAAGTTGTGAAGACGCCAACATTCAGGATGGAAGCTCCCCTGTCTGGTGGCAGAGTCCTTCTGTGGCAAAAAGCCCAAAACTCAAGTAATTAAGTGGCAACATGCCTAGGCAAAGGAAACAAAATAAACAGAAAAATGTAACATTAGGACTCCTATTTGGGGGGCAAAGAGGACGGAAGCAAGGAACAGGAGAACTGTAAGGTCAGAAATCCTGCTCCAAAAGCCCCAAAGGAAAATATGAGTGGGTTACAGGCCATAGAGGAACTTAAGAAGGACTTTAAGAATAAAATAAGAGAAGTGGAGCAAAAATTGGAAAGAGAAATGAGAAGGATGCAGGAAAAGTATGAAATGAGGGTCAACAGCCTGAATGAGGAAAATAACACCTTAAAAAATAGACTGGGATAGGAGACCCAAAAGGGCAATGGCGAGAAGAATGCCTTAAAAACCCGAATTTGCCAGATGGAAAAAGGATCTCAAAAGTTCACTGAGGAGATTCATTCCTTCAGAGTTAGACTGGAGCAAATGGAAGCTAATGACTTTATGAGAAATCAAGATGCTGTTAAACAGATCCAAAAAAATGAAAGAATAGAATGCAATGTGAAATATCTCATGGGAAAAACCACTGACCTGGAAAATAGATCCAGGAGAGATAATTTAAAAATTATTGGACTACCTGAAAGCCATGATCAAAGAAACAACCTAGAAATCATACTTCAAGAAATTCTCAAAAAAAAATGCCCTGATGTTTTAGATCCAGAGGGCAAAATAGAGGTTGAAAGAATCCACAGATCCCCTCCTGAAAAAGATCCCAAAAAGAAAACTCCCAGGAATATTATAGCCAGGTTCCATAATTCCCAGATCAAGGAGAAAATACTCCAAGCAGCCAGGAAGAAACAATTTCAATATTGTGGAAACACAATCAGAATAGCACAGGACCTGGCAGCTTCTACACTGAGAGATCAAAGGGCATGGAATATGATATTCCAGAGGGCAAACGAGCTGGGATTGAAGCCAAGGGTCACATGCCCAGCAAAACTGAGTATTTTGTTTCAGAGGAAAATATGGTCATTCAGTGGAATAGAGAGGGCTTTCAAGCATTCTTGAGGAAAAAACCAGAGTTGAATATAAAATTTGACATCCAGACAAAAGAAACAAGAGATGCCTGAGAAGTTAATCAGGGAAAAGAAATCAAAAGGAACTTATCAAAGTTGACCTATTTACATTCCTACATGGAAAAACAGTAACTGTGACTGATGAAACCTTTCTCAGTATGAAAATAATGGAAGAAGGATATATGGGCATATGAATTCATATGTGAATGTGTGTAAAAAAAAAAGGAGAGAGGTTGAGTGTTTGATCCAACAATGTCCAATGAGTAGGTAAAATGTGAAACAACTAATTTGGCAAAAATTGCCAAACTATGTTAATGCTTTGACACAGCAAGACAGTCTTTTTATTAATACATCCCTAGTTGATTTACTAGGTCACTCAACCACATTAGTTTTTCTAAAACTTTTCCAATAGTTCCTTCTCCTCCCTTCCTCTTCATCTCACGTCATCCAGATCTCTTTCACCCCATCTCCTTCTTCACACTGTTTCACATGAAGGAGTAGCCCTTCTAACCCTTCTACATGTACAAGGGATCTCATCTTCTCCAGCGGGTTGCCCCCTCTATCATCCCTAATCTCCTACTAATTTTCAGTCTCTCCCTCTCTACTTGCTGCCTTCTTATTTCCTATAAATATATTGATGTCTTCTCCATGCTCAAAAGCCCTCACTTGATCTAAATATTCCATTAGCTTCTGTCCTATATCTCTCCTCCCTTTCAAGGCAAAGCTCCCTGAGGGGGCTATCTGCAATCAATGCTCCTGCCTGCTTTCCTCTCAAATCTCTTCATTCTCTGCAGAGATAGCTTCCAGGACTCAAACTGCTCCCTCCAAAGTTATAGATGACCTCTTAATCTCTAAACTAATGTCCTTTTGTCAGTCTTTATCCATCCTGACCTCTCTGTATCCTCTGACATTGTTGATCACCTTCTCCTTGACACTCTCTTCTCTGTTTTTGACACTCTTGGCTCTCTTTCTACCCATCTGTCCACTCTTCAGTCTCTTTTTCTGGATCTTCATCCAGGGACCATAGGTGTCCCATAAAGCCTTCTTCTCTTCTCCCCCTCTACACTATTTCACTGAGTGATTTCCTCAGTTCTTATAGATTATCTCTATGCATATGATTCTCAGATCTATTATGCAGCTCTAACATTTCTCTCGACCTCTAATCTCACATCTACAACTAGATGGCCTGTAGACATCTTAAACTCAACGTGTTTAAAACTGAACTCATTCTTTCCCCAAGCCCTCTGCTCTTTCCAACTTTCCTCTTACTTTCAAGGATATCACCATCCTCCCCATCACCCAGACACACAATCTAGCTGTCATCTTCAGCTCTTCTCTCTCATCTTGCCTTATATCCAATCAGCTGACAAGCCCTGTCATTTCTGCCTTTTTAACATAGCTTGTATATACCCCTTCTCTCTTCTGATACTGCCATCACACTGATGGTCTACCACATCCCTTAATCTCTCATAACTGCAATAGATTGATTTCTTTGTATAGTGTCCTCATTAACTGCCTCAAATCTCTCCCTGCTCCACCTGTCAAATTGATTTTCCTAAAGTGCAGGTCTGATCATGTCACACTACCTCACCCCTCTATTCAGTAAACTCAAGTGGCTCCCTATTAACTCCAGGATAAAACAGAAAACACTCTATTGGGGGGCTCTTAGGCAGCACAGTGAATAGAGCACCAGCCCTAGAGGACCTGAGTTCAAATCTAGCCTCAGACAATTATTAGCTGTGTGACCCTGGGCAAGTCACTTAACCCCAACTGCCTCAAAACAAAACAACCCTTTGTTGAAAGCCCTTATTAATCTGTCACATTCCTAACTTTCCAGTCTTCTTACATCTTATTGCCTTCAAGGCAGTGACATTGACCTCCTTGCTGTTCTTTGCACAAGATGCTCTTTCTGCTGACTGTGCATCTTCACTGGCTGTCCTCTCTTCCTGGAAGGCTCAACCTCCTCATCTCTGCCTCCACATTTCCCATGGTTCCTTCTAGTCCCAGCTAAAATCCCACCTTTTACAAGAAGTTTTTCCTCATTTTCCTTAGTGTTAGTTCTTTCCATCTGTGGTGATCTGCACTCTATCCTGTATAAATCTTGATTGTACAGAACTCTTGGCATACTGTCCTTCTTATTAGCCTGTGAGCTCCCTGAGAGCAAGGACTGTTCTCTGTCTTAATATCTCTAGATTTTAGCACAGCCACTGGCTCACAGAAAGCTCCTTGAGGCCAGGGATTGCTTTGGTTTTGTCTTAATCTGCCCACTATCTAGTTTAGTGCCTTCCTGTGATTTCATCTTTGTAACATGGATGCAGATGGAGAATTCGTGTATAATTTGTCTTAGAATGTGGCTCGAGCACACACACACACACACACACACACACACACACACACAAGAATGCGGCACACAGTGTCAAACCTGGTCATTGCATTGGTTCGTTTTGTTTAGCTGTTTTTCTTTATTACAAGCAATTGTTCAGTGGGGTGAAGGGAGGATGTTTAAGGGGAAATAACTATTTTTTTAAAGTAGTAACAGAGCTGAAAACAAAATAAAGCAAAACAAAAACCTTAGAGTGACTGGGGGCCCTGAAAGCCTAGATAACTTGCTTATGGTCACAAAGCTAGTATGTTTTAAATTACCAAGGTCTTTCTGACTCCAGGACCAGCCCTTAATCCATTATTCCTTGTTGGTTTTTTCAGCCTTGCCCATAATAGATGCTTAATAAATATCTGTTGATTTGAAAAAAAAAAGACCAAATTAAGGAGGCAGAAGACAAATTTAAATATATAGTGAGCAAATTGGAAAAAAAATTTCATTGAAGAAGACAAATCCTTAAAAAATAAAATGAGTGAAGTAATTGGAGAAAATACCTCCCTAAAAAAAAAGATCTTCAAAAACTAACTGAAGACCATGATTTGCTCAAAACTAGAGTCAGTCAAATTGAAACTAAGAATTCTATGATGCACCAAGAGTCAATCAAACAAAACATGAAGATTGAAAAATTGGAAGAAACTGTAAAATATCTCACTGGAAAAATGACTGGCCTAGAGAACAGATGCAGGAGAGATTACTTAAGAATTATTTGTCTACGGGAAAGCCATGATGAAAAAAGCAGCCTGGACAACATCCTCCAAGAGACTGTCAAAGAAAACACTCCCAAAGTCCTGTAATCAGAAGGTAAAATCAATATCGAAAGAATTCACCAGACTACTCCTTAAAGAGATCCCAAATTGAAAACTCCAAGAAATATGGTAGCCAAATTCCAGAATTACAAGATTGAGGAAAAAGTACTTCAAGCAGCCAAAAAGAAACCAAATGTCATGGAACTACAATCAGGATCACACTGGACATAGCAGCTTCCACATTAAAAGATCAGAGGGAATGGAATTTGATATTTCATAGTGCAAAAGAACTAGGACTGCAACCAAGGATTAACTACCTGGCAAAACTTAGCATAATATTTCAGGCAAGGAAGTGGTATTTTAATGAAATAAGGGACTTCCAGACTTTCCTGATAAAAAAGCAAGATCTAAATGGAAAATTTGATCTCCAATTACAAGATCCAAGAAAGACATAAAAAGGTAGATAAGGAGAACACACACTCACACAAACATACATGCAAACATACACATTCATTCACACATGCACATATCCTGGGATGCTACAATAAAATATTCACATCCTTATATGAGAAGCTGATAACTGTCAATATCAAATTTTATATAATTATCATGACCTTTAAAAGGGTTATACATAGACAGAGGGTATAAATGAGGTCATCTGATGATAAAAAAAAAAACTATTAGGGGGAGTCAAAGGGACTGTAATGGGATAAAAGGAAAGGATGAGACAGAAAAAAGTAAATTATGCCATTCAAAGAGGCATAAAACCAAACTATAGTAAAGGGGAAGGAAAGAGGGAGAAGAACATAATTTGAACATTATTCTCACTGGTTCTGGCTCAAAGAGGGATCAATATAATCAGTTAAGTTGGAAGATTCTAATGTGAATAGACCCAAAAATACATTAAATAGAGGAAAGGGAGGGAGGGGGGAGGAGCACAAGTATGAAATTTCCTCTCATTGGTTTGGGGTCAAAAGGGGAATAACATACTCGGATAAGTATAAAAATCTATTGTGTCCTATAGGCAATACGAGGGTAAAGGAGCGATAAAAAGTGGGGGGGTATTAGAGGGAAGGAAAATAGTAATAAGCAGAGAGGGTAGGCAAAGGAGGAGGGTAGCCGAGTGGGAACACTGAGGGAGGTGGTGGTCAAAAGGGAAACTCTTAAGAAGGGGAAGGGAGAAGGAAGAAACAAAAACATAAGAAGGGGAGGGAATAAGATGGAGGGGAAGAGACAGATAGTCAACATTACTGTGAAAGTGAATGGGATAAACTCTCCCATAAAGTAGAGGCAGATAGCAGGGTGGATTAAAAAACCATAATCCTACAATATGATAACTACAAGAAACACATTTGAAACAAAGGGATACCCAGAGGGTAAAGGTAAAAAGTTGGAGTAGAATATATTATGCCTCAGCTAAAGCTAAAAAAAACAGGAGTAGCAATTGTTATCTCAGATAAAGCACAAGCAAAATTATATGTATAAAAGAAATAAGGAAGGAAACTATATCCTGCTAAAAGGCACCATCGAGAATGAAGCAATATCATTACTTTATATATATATGTATATATATATATACATATATATATACATATATATATATATATATTAAGTAATATATGCATGCACTATGTGGTATAGCATCCAAATTCCTAGAGGAGAAGTTAAAGGAATAAGAGGGAAAAAATAAATAGCAAAACTATACTAGTGGGGGACCTTAATTTCCCCCTCTCTTAATTTGATAAATCTAAACTCAAAATAAACAAAAAAGAAGTTAAGGAAGCTAATAGAATTTTAGAGAGGCTAGATATGATATATCTCTGGAGAAAACTGAATGGGGATAAAAAGGAATTTACTTTCTTCTCAGCAGTACATTGTACTGCTGATACTCAAAAATTGACCATATACTAGGGCATAAAAACCTCACAATGCAGTGCAGAAAGGGAGAAATATTGAATGCATCCTTCACAGATCATGATGCAATAAAAATTATATGCAATAAAGGGACATGGAAAGATAAACTAAAAACTAATTGGGAATTAAGTGATTTAATCCTAAAGAATGAATGGGTCAAACTAGAAATTATAGAAACAATTAGTAATTTCATTCAAGAGAATGATAATAATGAGACAACATACCAAAATTTGTTTGATTCATTAAAGACAGTGCTTAGGGGAAGTTTTATATCCCTGAGAGAATACATAAATAAATTAGAGAAAAGGGAGGTCAATGAATTGGGCATGCAATTGAATAAGCTAGAAAAAGAACAAATTGAAAAAGCCAATTAAATACTTAACTGGAAATATTGAAAATCAAAGGACAGATTAATAAAATTGAAAAAAAGGAAAACTATTGGATAAATAGATAAAACTAAGAGCTAGTTTTATGAAAAAAAATAAAATTGATAGACTCTTTCTTAGCCAATGTGATAAAAAAAAGAGGAGGGAATAGGAGGGGAAGAGACAGATAGTCATCATTACTGTGAATGTGAATGGGATGAACACTCCCATAAAACAGAGGCAGATAGCAGAATGGATTAAAAACCATAATCCTACAATATGCTGTTTACAATAAACACATTTGAAACAAAGGGATACCCACAGGATAAACTTAAAAGGTTGGAGTAGAATTTATTATGCCTCAGCTAAAGTAAAAAAAATCAGGGGTAGCAATACTTATCTCAGATAAAGCAAAAGCAAAATTAGATCTAATTAAAAGAGATAAGGAAGGAAACTATATCCTGCTAAAAGGCAGGATGAAGCAATATCATTACTTAATATATATATATATATATATATATATATATATATATATATATATTCACCAAGTGGTATAGCATCCAAATTCCTAGAGGAGAAGTTAAAGGAATTAGAGGAAGAAATATGTAGCAAAACTATACTAGTGGGGGACCTTAATCCCCCCCTTTCTGAATTTGATAAATCTAACCTCAAAATTAATAAGAAAGAAGTTAAGGAGGTGAATAGAATTTTAGAGAGACTAGATATGATGGATCTCTGGAGAAAACTGAATGGGGATAAAAAGGAATTTACTTTCTTCTCAGCAGTGCATGGCACATACTCAAAAATAGACCATGTAACCAAAGACCCCAGTTTTTGGGATAAGAATGCACTATTTGACAAAAACTGCTGGGAAAACTGGAATAGAGTATTGCAGGAACTGGGCATAGATCATTATCTAACACCATATACCAAAATCAAGTCTAAATGGGTGTAGTAGGTAGGTATAAAGGATGATACTGTAAGCAATCTGGGAAAGCCAGGAATAGTTTACCTGTCAGATTTCTGGAGAGGGAAAGACTTTAGGACCAAACAAGAATTAGAGAACTTTATAAAATGCAAAATGGATAATTTTGATTACATTAAATTGAAAAGCTTCTGTACAAACAAAGCCAGTGTAACCAAGATTAAGAGGGAGGTGGGAAATTGTGAAAGAATTTTTAAAACCTATGTGTCTGATAAAGGAGTCATTTCTAAAATACACAGAGAATTGAGTCAAATCTATAAGTATAAAAGTCATTCCCCAATTGATAAATGGTCAAAGGATATGAACAGGCAGTTTTCAGAGAAAGAATTTAAAGATATCTATAAGCATATGAAGAAATGCTCTAAATCATTATTGATTAGAGAAATACAAATCAAAATAACTCTGAGGTACCACATCTCACCAGTCAGATTAGCTAAGATGACAAAACAGGAAAATAATAAATGCTGAAGAGTATGTGGGCAAATTGGAACACTAATACATAGCTGGTGGGGCTGTGAACTGATCCAACCATTCTGGAGAGCAATCTGGGCACCTACATCCATGAGATGAAACACAGCAATGCATTAATTAGTTCACTGATTGCTCCAGTCCACTCAAAACCATCATTCTTCTTACACCCTAGTTATTCTTGGTCCATATGTTAAATCACTTTCCTCCTCTTCAGCTCTTACTGGTTAGATTTTGATTCACAAGACCAAAGCTGCATTAGTTCAATCACTTGCCTTCATGTGTTTTTCTGAAAACTCAACAAAGTCTGTGCTTTGGGAAAGGAAGTAGAAAGTGTAAAACTCGCTCTTTGATGCCTGTTATCCTGCAGTGGATTTCAAAGCAGAGTCTATAGTTATGTCTATCTTCATTCCAAGGAATATTTAGAAACCCTGAGCTTTGTCTGAAAGATCCAGAGAGATCCTGACTTTTGTGTTTATGGATTATAATGAAAGATTTCTAAACACAAGGGAGTTGTAATAAATTATTCCTTGGAGTTTATGTATGCATCAAAAACATTTGGTCTGGAAGATAATGCCTTTAGGGATGACAGCACTTTATCTCCAAATTCCTATTTCTGTTGTGCAGAGTTAAATTTTAAGCCTTGCCTGGAGCCAGGTCTCTCCAGTCCTCTTGTATCTTCTTATAGAAGCTAGGAGCAAAGAGTTTGTAGAAAGTCTGTATCTAGGAACTGCATAGGGAATAGAAAAGACCTCCCACCAAAAAAAAAAAAAACCATAAATGAAAGAAATCACTTGGATGATCTATATTTTTTCAATACTCTTAAGGGTAATTTTGAGGAAGTTGACAAATGTCCAAGATCTCTTTGGAAATTAAGGGGTGGGAAGTGAGGGGACACTGCCTCCATTGCAGGGGGTAAAATGTTATCCTTCAGTTCAGGCAGCCAGAGTTCAAATCCTAACTCAGATATTTAATAGCTTTGTGATCAGGGGAAAATCACTTAATCTCTATAGGCCTCATTAAGCTCATCTAAGAACTGTGAATAATAATAATAATACCTTCCTCTCAAGAATTTTATGAAGACCAAATGAGATAATATTTAAGGTACTTTGCAAAGCTTAAAGTGCTGTATAAATGCTGTTTATAAATATTATCCAGAATAGACTGGTTCATCATGCGGTCTTGGTAACAGTTTATTTTGAATCAATAAAAGGATATTAATAACTTTCTTTTTCTAGCATCTTATGATAACAGAACACTTCAACATATATCATTCTTTTAATTCTCACAACTAACTATATAGTTAGTTAACCATACACATATACATATACATACATGTATGTATATATGCATGGAAATTTATGCATATGCATGCATATATATGAATACACACAAGAATGTACAAACATATGTAATGTGTATTGTGTGTATGTATATACCCATATACATTTGTATATGTGTATGTGTCTGTGTGTGTGCTCCTGCATGTGTATTCAGATCCTCATTTTCTATGTATCAGGTAAATGAGACTCAGAAGGGTTAAGTGACTCACACAATTAAAATTCTGTAATCAAGATGTGAAGCCAGGACTGCTGATTTCACACTCAGTGATCCTTCCCCTATATCAAATTGCCTCTAAAGGCATCTTATCTTCAGTTAGAACAGTGCCTTAGATTGCATACAATAGTAAATTCCATTTGAACATACACAGTCTAGACACACCCAATTACATCCACGTAATAGATTCCCAGTGTGGAAACTTCCTTCCCTGATGCATATTGACAATTCAACTGCATCTTGAAGTCTTACAAGGTTCCTTAGGACACTGAGAAGTGATTTAACCATGATATCACACAGGCAGTAATATACCTTTAAGGAATGTTGAGGGATCTCCTGAACTTGTATTTTAGAGTTCCTATATTTTCTAGAAACACTGGACCCAGAGCATGCAGGAGGCCATGAATATGTGAAAAATGCAGCCTCACACCCTCCACCTGAGCTGAAATAATGTATTGTTTGCACCCAAACCAGACTCCCTATGTATCCTTAAGAGTCAAGACAGGTGCCAGACAGTCTGCATTCGGCTTGTGCAGCTGGGACCCTTGTAGATATGGAGGTATCTTCATGGTCTAGTAGTTCCCAAGGGAAAATAATATATACACATTAAAATGGATTCAATATGTTGTCTTGATCATATAATTTTATAAAAGAAGCTGAGAGTTGGTGGAACAGGCATTATAGTGGGGAGCAGAGATGTTGGCTAAAATCAATTGTCTTTTTTTTCACCTGATAACTTTATGGTGTTGTATAAATCACTTCTCTAGGTCCCAGTTTTCTCCCCTATGAAATAAACTCATAAAACTGCATAATCTCTATATTATCTCCAGTTGCACCACTGGATGAACCTATCCAATTCTCTCATCTTTCAACAATAAATTTAGCTGAAAATAAAACAAAGAAGTTTACATATTACAACATTCAAATTTTTTTCTGTACACAGGCATCATTTTTTAGAATAACATCATGTCTCACAACATTAGAATTGATGATGTCAGGATTGGATGGGGGGGCAAAGTGACTCTATTTTCTTGTGACCCTAATTGATCCATTGAATTTATTAGCATCCTAATCCTTTTAGTGTTCTTTTGGAAAACTGTCAACCTCTCTTCACAATAGCTGGGATCCATGCCAGGAAGTGAAAAAAGGAGGAAAAAAAAGTCTTGAAATATGAGTATATAAATAAATTGAGCTATCATGATACTTAAGATTAAGTTGCTCAAAGACATTACAGCCAATAAAACCACAAAGTACATAATAATAAAGCAGTTTTCCTCAACATTTTCTCTATTACTTTTAAAGGAAAGATGCTATTAAGTAATAGTTATATTTCCCCCAAAATGACTGATTTAGATGGGACTTAAAGGTCATTGAGTCCAAATGCCCCATTCTATAGATGAAGAAATCAAGAATCAAATGTGATTTGTTCATGATTCCCAAGTGAAGAAGGGTCTCAGTGGTGTTTGAACTGAAGTCATTCTTATTTACACACAAATCCCTATTGACAACACCATGATGCCTTTCAATATTTTAGAAAATTTTACAATCATTACTCTTTTACATTGACACATGAAGTGAATTATGATTTACACACATGAAGGAGGAGGAGGAGGAGGAGGAGAAGAAGAAGGAGAAGAAGAAGAAGAAGAAGAAGAAGAAGAAGAAGAAGAAGAAGAAGAAGAAGAAGAAGAAGAAAGAAGAAGAAGAAGAAGAAGAAAGAAGAAGAAGAAGAAGAAGAAGAAGAAGAAGAAGAAGAAGAAGAAGAAGAAGAAGAAGAAGGAGAAGGAGAAGGAGAAGAAGAAGAAGAAGAAGAAGAAGAAGAAGAAGAAGAAGAAGAAGAAGAAGAAGAAGACGAAGAAGAAGAAGAAGAAGAAGAAGAAGAAGAAGAAGAAGAAGGAGGAGGAGGAGGAGGAGGAGAAGGAGGAGGAGGAGGGGAAGGAGGAAGAGGAGGGGAAGGAGGGGGAGGAGGAAGAGGAGGAAGGCAAGAAAATGGAGTAAGCTCAAAGTAAGGACTCCCTTTAGATAAAAAATAGACAATGAGAAAATTCTGGAACATAAATGCCCTTCTAAAAGTTACAACAAGCTAGAATAATTTAATGCTAATTGTATGTCTGATACTATATACGTTGCAATATAAATAAAGTTATTATTCCTTTGTGTTATAGGGAAATGCCAGCGAAGAAATAACTACTAATAATATAGATCTGTATGGGAACCTGAGACATTAAATGGTTTACCAAGGATCACAAATATGTTTCAGAGATGGGAATTAAAATAAGAATATTAGACGCTAAAGCCATTTTCTTCTTCTTCTTCTTCTTCTTCTTCTTCTTCTTCTTCTTCTTCTTCTTCTTCTTCTTCTTCTTCTTCCTCTTCTTCTTCTTCTTCTTCCTCTTCTTCTTCTTCTTCTTCTTCTTCTTCTTCTTCTTCTTCCTTTCATATTTTTCATCATCAGTAGTAATATTAATAATAATAGCTCTAGCAAAAACTAATATTTGTGATCAGTTGTGATCCTGATACTTGCATTTCTAGGACTGGCAAAATAGAGAGTTAAGTAAAAATTGTCTTTTCCTCTGCCCCACACACTTCCTTTATCTCTACAACTAGACACCATTGTTGCCTGGTTACTACGTTATACATAGTTGGCATGAGGCATGGAAGAGTGTAAACTCTGCCATAGAAACTAACTAGCAGTCTAATACATAAGAAGTTGTTAGACCTCATTTGGGTTCAATTCCTTCTATTGTTAAATAGGAATAATAACATCTACCTCATAGGGTTCCTATAAGGATGAAATGAGATAATATATGTAATTTTTTGGTAAAACTTAAAGTAATTTTATTTTATTTTTATAAAATTTTATTGATTCATATAAAGTTTTTTGTCAAAACTTGAAGTGATAATGATATCAGTTTAAGTTTTACAAATACATATGCATATGTGTGTATATTATATATACATATGTGTATGTGTATGTTATATATACAGACTACATATATATACACACATATGTAAAATATCTCATTTAATCTTCATAGGAAGCCAATCAAGGCTGCTGCCATCTATCTAAAGAGCAATATAGATGAAGGCAATAGGAATATGATAATGTGCAAAGTAAATAAATAATTTTCAGTGGGTCACTTTCACTGGAGTTAACAAAAATCCCGAGTCCAAAGCCAAAAGAAGAGATAAAGCATTATAGATTTTAAATCTGCTTCTGTGAAGTCAATGTGTTTACTTACCAGTAAGTTATTTCAACTGATTCAATTATCCTACCATAGAAACCATTATGTGATGATCACAATAATTCCTCAAAAGTATCACATTAAAATGTTTAGTATAGGGGTGGCTAGGTGGCGCAGTGAGTAAGAGGCCAGCCTCAGAGTTGGGATGACCCAGGATGGAATCTGGCCTCAGAAAATGAGCACCCACACATAAATAATGATTAGCCGTGTAACCTTGAGCAAGTTACTTAACCCCAATTCTTTAAAAAAAAAGTTTAGTGAATAGTGCCACCACTATTATCTTTGCATAGAGATAATTTAAACTAAATTTGGCTCTTTGTCTTTATGCTGAAACCCAGTGAGAGTAACTCATGACCACAACTGTATTTAGAGATTAACCAGAAAGCTAATTAATTCAGATATCAATGAGCTCATGCAGTTTTTACACTCTTTAGAAACAGATTCATTTCTTTTCAACTTGTGCAATTTTTTTCCCCTGTTTACCAGTGAATCTATACAGGAAGTATAATTGTTGTTCAATGTTCAAAGGTCACTCCAACTGCTGGTACTCTCCTTTCCTAACTATATTGTAATTATTTGTACTTTTTCTATATATACTCATTCAGCACATATGTACATATTGTCTCCACCTATATAATAAAAGCTCCTAGAGAACAGGGATTATTTTATCCTTTTTATCTGTATCCCTGAGCCGAGAAACATTCTGGAAACGAAGTAGGTGCCTAAACATGTTGGTGTCACATTTAGAGTACCAACAACTAAGTTGATATTCAAGATCATAAATATTATGTGAATTTTAGCATCCTCTTTTCTTCTACTCTATTGCCAGGAAAGAAGGAGGTCATAAAAGACAAGGTCATCTTCTGCTTTTTCTTTAAACATAGGTCACTTTGATAAAATAATCCACAACTCAATAGCCACCTTAGTGGAAATGAGATTCCATTTTGCTGGGTTGGTCCTCAGAAAATAAAACATATTCTTTCCCAGATATGTTAGGCCTTTGGAGAATTCATTCAAAGACTAAATTTTATTATGCATCAATAAAATGAAAGAGTAGATAGAGCAGCAGGCCTGTAGCCTGCAGTGTCAGGAAGCCCTGAATTCAAATTAGACCTCAAACACTTACTAGTTGTGAGAGCCTGGAGAAATCACATATCCCCGTTTGCCTTGGTTTCATCATGTATAAAATGAGCTGGTGAAGGAAATGGCAAGATACTGCAATATGCTTTCCAAGAAGACCCCAAATGGCATCGTGACGAGTTGGATATGACTGAAACAACTAAATAACAACAGAGTGCTGTTAATAATAGGAAGATGTAGAAGACACACAGTTCATGTCCTCAAAGAGCTTAACTTACTAGTCATTTTTACAAAATATTCATCTTTGTAAAGAAAATGTCACATTAAATGTGAGTGCTTCCTTTTATATTTTATTCTAGTAGAATGTAAGATTCTTGAGGTTAGGGTTTGGTTCCCGTCACTCCCATTTTTTCCTTGTACTCTCAGCAACAAACAGTATTTGGCTCCAACTAGGTATATACTGATTCTTGTTGAATTGAATTAATATACTCTCAATTTTATTTTATTTTACTTACAATTTTGAAACAAGTCCAGGACCATCCACATCCCAACCCATCTATTGGGGAAGTACAAGATGTATTTAATCAAAACCCTGTGACCATATGTAGGTTAGAACAATCAAGTAAAGGAGCAGAACAAAGATAGTGGAATAGAAGCAAAACTTGGTGCGGGCTCCTCTCCAATCACTTCTAACTCACGTAAAGAAATGACTCCAAACAAACTTTTAAGGTACAGAACCCACAGAGAGACAAAGAGAAATAAATCTCCTGCTGAAAGAAGCCTAGCAAGTCAACAGGAATTATCTATTGCAGCATGCTGGGAGCTAAGCTCAGTCCCATGTCCCATGTGAGCCACATGGTTCCTGGCCCCAGGGTGGCCCTGAACAGCAGCAAGCCTGGAACAGACTTCAGGAGAGAGAATCACCAGGCCCTGCTGACTCCTGCCTGCAGGGCAAGAAGAAGCAAAGGTGTGGCAGCTCTGTAGCCACTGTTGCCTGGCTGTCTCAGGAGCTCCTGGCTTGCAGATTGCAGGGGGACCAAGTTACCATTCAGAGAGTAATCACTCTTGCTTTAACCTGGTTGGATCTGGATTGCTGTCTTGGGTGGTGGTCCTGGGGTGTGTGACCAGTGAGCCAGAGCTTGTGGGGGCTGTAGAGATGGTGTCCAACTAATAGCTCCAGCAGGTGCTAAAACCCCATCAATTTGGGACAATTCTCTCTCCATTCTGGCAAAGGGCTCAAAAGTAAAGTAATTGACTGGCAAGATGAACAAGTAGCGGAAGCACAATAAGACTATAGAATCTATTTTTTAAGGACAAAATGGATGAAGGCATGTAGCGGGAGGAAAACAGTGAAGTCAGAACTCCTGAATAAAAAGCATCCAAGAAAAATATGAATTTGTTACAGGCCATGGAGGAGCTCAAGAAGGATTTTGAAAATCAAGTAAGAGAAGTAGAGCAAAAATTGGGAAAAGAAATGAGAATAATGAAAGAAAATCATGCAAAGCAAGTTAACAGCCTGCTAAAGGAGACCCAAAAATAAACTGAAGAAAATATTAACTTAAAAAATAGACTAACTCAAATGACAAAAGAGGCTACAAAATAGTAAGGAGAAGGATACCTTAAAAAAGACAAATCTGCCAGATGGAAAAGGAATTCAAAAAATAAGCTGAAGAAAATAACTCCTTCAAAATAAGAATGGAGCAAATGGAAGCTAATGACTTTATAAGAAATCAAGGTACTCTAAAACAGATCCAAACAAATGAAAAGCTAGAAGGCAATGTGAAATATCTCATTGGAAAAACCACTGACCTGGAAAATAGATCCAGGAGAGACCATTTAAAAATTATTGGACTACCTGAAAGCCATGATCAAAAAAAGAGCCTAGAAATCATCCTTCAAGAAATTCTCAAGAAAAATTGCCCTGATATTCTAGAACCAGAGTGCAAAATAGAAATTGAAAGAAATCACTGATAACCTCTTGAAAAAAGATCCTAAAAAGAAAACTCCTAGGAATATAATAGCCAAATTCCAAAGTTCCCAGGTCAAAGAGAAAATATTACAAGTAGTCAGGAAGAAACAATTTAAGAACTGTGGAAACACAATCAGGATAATATAAGACCTAGCAGCTTCTATGTTAAGGGAACAAAGGTCTTAGAATATGATATTGTGGAGGTCAAAGGAGATAGGACTAAAATTGAGAATCACCTCCAGCAAAACTGAGTATAATGCTTCAGGGGACAATATGGTCATTCAATGAAATAGAGGATTTTCAAGCATTCTTTATGAAAAAAACCAGAGCTGAACAGAAAATTTGACTTTCAAATAAAAGAAGGAAGAGAAGCATGAGAAGGTAAACAGGAAAAAGAAATCATAAGGAATTTATTAAATTTGAACTATTTACATTCATACATGCAAAAATGATAATTGCAACTCATAAGACTATTCTCAGTATGAGGACAGTTGAAGGGAATATATGTGTGTATACATGAATACATACATATATGTATTATAGGAGGGTGTATGTGTATATAAATGGGTATGTGAGTGTGGGCATATGAATGTTCATGTTCACATAGACAGAGAACACAGGATGAGTTTAATATCAAGGGATGATATCTAAAAAATAAAATTAAGAGGTGAAAGAGGAATATAACAAGAAAAGGAGAAAAAGATAGACTAGGGTAAATTATCTCATATAAAAGAGGCAAGAGAAAACTGTGACAATGGAGGGGAAGAGCAGGAAGGTGAAAGGGAATGGTTGAACCTTATTCTCAATGAATTTGGCTTAAGAGGGGAATAACATACACACTCAATTGGGTATCTTAGCCTACAGGAAAGCAGGAGGAAGGGGATAAGAGGGAGGGTGATAGAAGGGAGGGAAGATTGGGGGGGAGGGTAGTTAAAAGTAAACAATTTTGAAAAGGAACAGGGTCAAAATAGAAAATAGAATAAGTGAGGCTGGAGGGATAGGATGTACTACAAATAAATTTTAAAAAAGATATAAAAGAGAAAATAAAGAATTAATTCAGATTATTCACTGGAAGGTCAAATACTGAAGCATAAAGCTAAATACCTTGGCCACATGAGAAGACAGGACTCATTGGAAAAAGTCCCTTATAATGTGGGAGATTGAAGGCTAAAGGAAAAGGGGATGGCAGAGGATGAAATCAACAATTAGTGTTATGGAAGCAATGAACATGAGCATGAACAGGTTTTCAGAGATAGTAGAGAGCAGAAGGGTCTGTTGTTCAATGGTCAATTGGGTGACAAAGAGCTTGACAAGAATGAATCACTGAGAAACAATTTAATGAATCCAAATTCAGAACATTATTTCAATATACTTTAGAACAGGAAATTAAGACATGCAATACATATGTATACATAAATGCAAATACATAAAAATTCAACCACTAAAAATAATTGTATTCTATTGGCTACCACATAAAGACAGGCTGAATAATTCATCTGAGTAATTATGCAAATCAGGAGTCTTCTAAGAAGTTAAAAACTTTCTATGTAGTATGTAGGTGACTTTGAACTTCATTTAAATTTTCTAGGTCTCACTGTTTTCATTAGTGCATTGAGTAGGCTAGATTAGATTATCTAATTCTGAATCAATGTCAAGAACAATAATAAACAGAGAAAAATAAAGGGAGCTAAGGAGGGAGAGAGGAAGGAAGGAAGGAAGGAAGGAAGGAAGGAAGGAAGGAAGGAAGGAAGGAAGAGAAAGAGGAAGAAAGGGACGGAGGGAGGAAAGAAGATAACATTTATTAAGCATTTACTATGTGTCAAGTACTATGCTAGTGTGATAAATAGGACATTTGTGCCTTTATAACACTTAAAATAAAAATAGAGGACAAATTTAGGGTAGAAATGGTTAGAACAATTTGGTCTAGGGACACAGAGTTGCTAGCCCTTGCTAAGAACTACTTGACTCTACTAGTTTATTGAAAATGGGAAGAGAAGTGGGGCATGAATTTTATTTTTAAAAAGATGGTGTTACAGGATACATCCATAAACTTTGAAAATAGTGGCATCTCTAGGGACTCAGACTCAAAGTATAAGACAAATTTGTAGAAGTCTTTGGGGGAGGGGGAAGCTTCACTGATAAAGCTTCGTCTGAGAGAAGAGTTGAGAAAATGCACACCCTTCCCTTCATTGAAGCAATAGGGCAGCACAGATGTAATATGTTGTGTGTATTTTCAGATGTGGTGAAGTTTTGTTGAACTATTTTTTCACATTTTCTTGAATCTGTGTTAAAAAAATGGAACTCTCTGAATACAGGAAGGGGAAGGAATGTATTTGAAATTAATACAGAAATAAATAAAAGTCATGCATAAAAGGTATATGATTTTTTAAAAGTTGAGTCATTTCCAGGCCCCACTTGCCCATTATGCTGTACTGCCCTTCACTCTAGCCCATTTGTAGACTATAACCTTTTTATAAAGCATTATGGATTGGGGTTGGAGAGAAAAGCTCTTCTCCTCTAGCCAGATCCATGTGTCTCCTCAAAGTTATGATAGCAATAACATCTGACTCTCCTAGTCATATAGCAAAGGGTTGGCACTGAGTAATTATACAGATGCATGTTCTCCTACCAAGGAGGGAAAATTAGGCTTCTGGAATTAAATTCTCTTGAACTTTGGGAGTAAGATTCTCCCAAGATAATGGGCAAAATATTCATTAAATTGGAAACAACTCTATGTAAACTCCATACAAACTACTTTGTCCATTAAAACCAACATTTCCTAAATAATATCATTAGTAGCCAAGAAGAGTCAAGTCCCTTTCCTTTCAAAAGGACCTTACATGATCTGGAAGTTATTGGCACTAAGAAATCCTCACTGATACCTTACAACTTTGTAATGAATTCTACTTGGTTTTTTTCTCCAATAAATATGAATTTTTAAATGTATGGGTCTGGTTTTGCCTCTGGGACAAGTCTGAAGACATTATTTAGGAATTAAGGCTATAGGAGGAAAATATATATTTTTGTTACCAATTATTTTTCAGTTCTCAGGCCAGTCAAAACCCAAATCCAGTAGATTCACTCCCAACTGGCATCTCCAGGCAACGCTATAATCTGCTTACTAATTGCCTACCGTTGTGAGTAGGAAAGAAAGCAGCTATTTACTGGTCTCTTGAACTTAAAACATTTAAAAGGAGCTCACTGCCATATTCACCATTACATACTTTACAGGAAATACAGAGCCATTTAAAATAGACAATGAATGGATAGGTTCATAAAAGACATTGCAAATTTAATAAGCAAGGCTGGCATTGGGTGATTCCTGTTTGCTATTCATGCAAACATGACTGGCAAAACCTCTCTCATTTCATCTTCTAAGGGGGATTTCAAGAAAATAAATGAGGAAAAACACTCTGACCTTAGCTCCTCCCATCTCAGGAAACTAGATTTTTCCTGTAAATTAACTTTCCAGGACCTTTTAATGTTGTCTTCCCACCTACCATAACACGATAACAAAACTTTATGTTTTTGAGAATGAACAGATTTGTTTTGTAATTGAATAGTGTAATTGTGCAGGGGGTGGTTGGAAAATTACAACAGAAAAAAAAACAATTATACCTGGACTCTGTGGTGTGTGTGTGTGTGTGTGTGTGTGTGTGTGTGTGTGTGTGTGTGTGTGTATGCATATGTGTCTGTGTTGACTTTTTTTTCCCCCCAAAGGGATAAAAAAATTCTGTCTAGCACAGAACATACATATCAACCCTATATATAATATCCTTCAGCCATACTGAGGCTGTTCTTCAGGGTCCAAGTTTCTCCCTGGTTATTTGTCACCCTTGCAACTCATGAAGTTAATTGAATTTCCAAAGATTCCTGACTTATGGCTTGGGGGTAATTAAGCAAAGGGAGACTCCAGCTCCATATGAGTAAATATTCAATTCCTAAGAATTCATACACTATTTATATTTTAGCATGCAGCATTTTATTTCCTGTTTGATCTTTCCTCTTTGCAAGGAAGTTGGCAGTTTTACTAGAGACCCTCCTGAGATGCTTAAACCCCTATCCCTTTCTCTGCCTCGTTTATATCTCTCATCCCACCCCCCCTCAACTCACACACATTTTAATGGCCTTGTTTGTTATATTTCCTGAAATTCCTAACAGACTTCAGATCAACTATTTTCATCAAATTTGTTTTCCTATCCTAGAAAATATCAGATTCATCTTTCCAACAAAAACATTCAAATGGAAACATCCTTTGTTTCACTTTATTTGTTTCTTTAAAAAATGAAACCATATTCATTATGGAATAAAGGTAAGACAAATTAAATAAAATATGTGAAGCTTGTATCATACTTGGGAATGGAATTCAAATTCCAAATGCAATCCAAATGTTTTGTCCTTTCTTATCTAATTTGCTGACCGAGTTTAAAATCATAAAAAGTCACCAATCAAGATGACCTATCCTATACTAAAAAATAATTGATTCATTTGAGGCAAAAAGGGTAAGAGATTATGGTTCAATTAGGTTGCCCTGGTGAATATTAATATGAATGGCAATTTTGGATCACAGTAGAAGAGCCTGAAAATTCAGCCCTTTCTGATTAAACAAAAGAGGCAATGGTGTAATTATCATAATTACTAGCTCTTTAAACTAATTACTTCTATTTTGTTTATACAGCACTTTTATTGACTGGGATGCTTTAGGAAAACAGGACTTCTGTTAATTGATTTTTAAAAAATGACAATCCCTGTTGTAGGTGAAGAGGGAGTCAATCAGCAGGTGGACAAATATTAAGTATTTTGTGTGAAGGAAGTCCCTAATTTTCAGTCATTCTGATGTGTTCTTGCATTACTCATCTGGAAAGGGAAATATGATAATGAGAGCAAGAAAGTTGGATGAAGAAGTCACCCAACATCACAAAAGTCTTAAGTAGCACAGCTAGGATTTGAACTCAAATCTTCCTTCTCTAAATCCAGTTTTTGTTTCGTGTTGTTTTTTTTTTAATGGCACAATGTCTCATCTATGTTTGAATCCCATGTAAGTGGCAGCATATAGATAAAAGAGACTATTCTATATATCTGTGAAAAGTGTTTTCAGAAGGCTGGGAGAATATTGAAGCTACACTTTGCCTTTAAGGTGTGAAGACTTCAACCCTTAGTAGTTTGGTCAGTAACAATCATTTGATAAAATAGAGTAAAAGTGATTCTCCTGGCCCCCACTGCCTGAAGGTGAATCATGTTATATTTAACCTTCCCTCCAGGATTCTTCCAATAACATTAAGCAGAGTTTGAGGGTATCCAGGCTATCTGCCATTGGTTTGGCCTTCACTAATGGTGGTCCCTTAATTGAAGGCGTTCTCTGCACTCCAGATTTATTTAGCCTCTTAATATCCAGATTAAATTTTGTAAAAGAATATTTGCTTCAAAGGTATAGAGAGAAAAGAAGGGAGGAAAAGGAATAAGTATTTATTCAGGGTGTACTATGTACTGTGCTAAATGCTTTAACAAATGTTATCTTATTTGATCCTCACAGAAACCCTGGGAGGTGGATGCTATTATGAAACCCATTTTACAATTAAGGTAATTGAGGCAAATAGAAGTTAAATGTCTTCTAGAGTCACAAAGAATATCTTCTTCCATTAGCAAATCCTTAATATTTTCTACATGAATGACTCCATTTAATTCACCTGGAATAGAGCAAATTAAAGCCCTAGTTACAACAAACTTCCCAAACTCACCACTGTAGCCTTCACCCAAATAAAGTCCATTGTGCTAGAATCTCTTCACAGTCCATCATCACTGACTGAAAATGTGCTTCATTTTACTTTTCATGGTAAAATGTGTGGTCCTTGTCCTGGGAAAAAAAATCCTAGTTCCTTTTTGTTGTTGTTGGTCTGGGATCATATATAATCCAATGGGCAGCAAGATGGCACAATGGATAAAGCACTGGGCCTGGAGACAGGAAGAACTGAGTTTAAATCTAGCCTCAGACATTTACTAACTGTGTCATCCTGGGCAAGACACTTAACCCTCTGTGCCTCAGTTTCCTCATCTATAAAATGAGCTGGAGAAGAAAATGACAAACCCCTCCAGTAGATTTGTCAAGTTAACCCTTAATGGTGTTAAGAAGAGTCAGAGGGCGGCTAGGTGGCGCAGTGAGTAGAGTGCTGGCCCTGGAATCAGAAGGGACTGAGTTCGGCTCTGTCCTCAGACACTTAACGCACACACAAACACACAAACAAAAACTTAGCCATGTGATCTTGGGCAAGTTACTTAACCCCAATTGCCCTCCAAAAAAGCCAAAAAAAAAAAAAAAAAAGAAGAGTCAGACAAAACTGAAACAACTCAAGAACAATGACAAATAAAGTTCAATGCAATGGAAGAGTATGTAATCAAAGCTATAGATCTGGAACAGACATGATTTGATTTAATTCTAAGATCAAGGAGCCTAGTTTCCTCATCTTGCAGAAGATAAATCTGAGGCCAAGTGATAGGAAGGGATTTGGTCAATATCACTCAGGCAATGAATGACGGAGCTAGGATACAAACTCAGATCCTGAGAGGTCACGTTCAAAACTCTTTCAGCACTATTACATAAAACAATGAATGATGTTTGAAAGGAATAAAGATAAATCTCTAGTAAACAATTCATAGCACTCATAAAATGGTAGTCATTTAAGTATTTTGAAAACAGACATTAAGAACAAAGGTGAGAAATAGAATGGGTTCATAAATAATCTCTAAGGCTTTTTGCAGCCATGGACAATCATGATATTCTTTCTAAGATAAACTACTGAGACAGAAACATCCTGTTAAAGGAACCTATTTAGTCAGAACTCTTGAATTTATTAAAAAAAACAAACAAACAACTGAGTACCCACAGAGCTTTTAAACAATGAGTAATAATCCTCTTAATAAGAGGTCTTTCTTTTTACTGCCAACAGAAATGACACACAAATCACCCTGTTTGGCATGGTAGGACATTTTATAGTCCACATTTCAAAGCCACACCAATCTTTCTCCAACTCCCACCAATATTTCACCTGTATCAGAAGAATTCTGTGTGGATCAATGGTAAATCAATGATATTTAGGATCAATGTAAGGCTAATTATTCTCTATACAAGAATAACACCATAGACATGTGAATGATTACTATTCTGCCTCAGTCGCTCTTGTTAGTTGATTAGGTATTTGAGGATTATTTAGGAATTTGAATAGAGTAGGGACTATTTACCATTAGGTGAATGCTGAAATTAACGTGTGACCATTACAGGTATACCTCAGAGAACAGAAATTTTGGAAATTAGAATTTTACTTACTCTTTCCTTTAACAATATTAACCCTTGAACTAACCTATTTAGCAGGAATAATTATTTTATATGAGAAACTACCAAATAGTCAACTTCATTTCTTTAACATCTACCAGCTTCATATCACATAAATTCCATTCAAATGTTATGGTAGAAATCAAGGTAAACTGAGAGA
This sequence comes from Gymnobelideus leadbeateri, assembly GCA_011680675.1. NCBI lineage: Eukaryota > Metazoa > Chordata > Mammalia > Diprotodontia > Petauridae > Gymnobelideus > Gymnobelideus leadbeateri. The sequence continues at coordinate 394,547 of WOXC01002573.1, forward strand.
CAAGGTTCTGAGCATAATTAACTAAGGTGAGGCTAACAGCAAGTAAAAAATTGGGTCAATGACTTCTTTAAATGACCAAAGACCTTGAGTGATACCTGACAGCATTTTTTTATAACAATAAGATAGAGCAAAACATCAAGCAACATAGGTGTCTTTTTCTAATTGGCTATGAATGAGATAGTTAAAATTGATATCACATCATTTGGACCCCCCTTTCTGAAAACCCTTACCAAAGTCAAGAATTGTGATTCCAGTAAGAAGACAAAGGTTTCTGGGCAATGGGAGTAGTCTGCAGGTGATAAGTATTGCTGTAAGCATCTAAATTGATGAGTTATGACCTTTAGGTTAGCCAAGTTTCTCTGAAAAGCTGGAAATGGGAGGGGTAAACAAAGGTGCAGGTAATTACAAGACAAAAGCTTCACTTTAGTCGTGTTTCTCTGCAATGTGGTTAGTGGGTGAAGATCACAAAGGAAAGGAACTGGGAAAGGTATATTAAATCTAACTTGATTAAGTCTTAGCAAAATACAATTAAAATCAATTTTATAATTCCTACCTCTAATTCTAGGAGGGCCATACCTTTCATGAATCACTTAGCCCTACTAAAGTTACAAATCAAAGTATAATAAAACACGTATATGTTTAGTTGTTATTTGTCCTTCATTCTAGAAGAGGACCATGACACTAGGAAGGTGAGTGATTTCATGACTTGCAAGTGAACTGCATTTAAGTGAGGGAAAATTATACAAAGTCACCAGCCTCACTTTCTCCTCTGGGGCCATCTGGGTCCCATGGCAAGATATGTATCGGGATGACCTGAGATGGCCCCCTAACATATAATAAAACTGAATCAATGATTATAGGAAGAAAAAAATGCAGTGAAAATGGGCCTAATATGTCTGCTTATTCTAATGCTGCAACTCTAATGTATGGGAATAGGGACTAAAGAAGTGTTATCCCAGATAATTGACATTACGAGGACTAACTTGAAATGGGATGGTCCCCAAACCATCAGGTTTAATCTGATAATACTTTATCCTTTGGTCTTGGAGACTATCCACAATCAACACATTAACAAATCTCCATGAGAGGCAGTCCCCTTTGGTTAGGGAGCCTTGCAGATACAGTGGTGTATGAGGAAAGAATGAGAGAGAAGGGTAACATTCAGTCTCTGTCCTAGTAACCCATGCCCAATGTCCATTTCCTCAGCACATCATATCTTAGGGTTCAGATGTCTCATGCTATCATCTCCTCTTGGGAATTCTGGAATGGGCCTGTTAATAGAGCAGCTTCAAAAGGAGGGATTTCTCCTAGCAGATGTGCTTCTCTGGTTCAGGTTACTTGTAGATATGCTTAGATGACTCTGCTAAAATCTAATCATTTAAAGACTCAATATAATTTAGTACAGCCTTGAAAATGTTGGTTTTCCAATAAGTAGTTCATGTGTTGAAAACCAGCTCAAACTTTATGGTTCTAATACTATTAGTAACAGAGTTAAACGGACATCAAATTAGGATAAAGACTTCACTTGAAACTTCAAAGAATTTAAATTTTTTTTTTTTACATAACACTTGCTATTTCTATCTTTATAAAAATGCTGTATCTGGCAGAGGCATTACCAACAACAGGACGGAGGAAGAAGCTGGAAAAGAATATATGATGATATGATTTGTAAAATGAGCTCATCTGGTGAAAGATTTAATATATACCAAAGTAGATATGTAAATTAAGCTTAAAATGCTTTCTAAATTGGCATTGCCTCAATTATAATTTAACTTTTTAAGACTGGAGTTAATTTATTTTATTATTTACTTCACATTTAAGCCTCATAAATTGATCAAAGTATACTTTGAATTAATATATGTGTATATTTATGTGTGTACATATGCATATATGTATATGTGTGTATGTGTATGTATATGTATGTATATACACATACACACACACACATATATTCTTAGATTTTAAGTGCATTTCCCCAAAGTCAAATATTGGGTGGAAACATGAAAATTAAGTTCCAAAGCAATAATCTACATCTAATATTCACCAGAGTTAGTTTTATATTAAAGGCTATCTTTATTTCTCAAATTCTTCTTTATGCAATACCTATTCCACTAATAGTCCCACCTCTTCTTTTAATTTTTTTTAAACAATTTTCCCTTCTTTCAGACCATAGAACCATCAAACCTGGATCCTATGCTTAGATTTTTCTTTTACTTTATTTTTTTTCCTCATAAACATGCTGGCCTATAACTTTTAACTCATCAATTCCTTTCTCATGCCACCTTGGGCAATTATAAAAATGCTTCCTAATTTTTGGTTGAGACCAATAAACAAATCTATATTAGTTATTTGAGCATTACATGAGTTACTTAAATTTAGACTTGCTTAAAACTTAGCATTTTAGCAAAATTTAAAATTAAAAAAAAGTTGAGGTTCTTCTAAAAATTGAGAAAAAATAAACAACACTCTAAATTCTGGGATGGATAGCACAAGTGACCATATTCTGCAAAATTTAGTTTCAGAACTCAATTAAACATGGATTTACAATTTCTGATATTAAAATCAATATTACATATGCTTCTTAAAATAATAAGATTAAGTTTCATTCATCCTCAAGTCACTCCTTGATTTAAACAAACCTCTCCTTTCTCTAACCTTCAAAAAGAAAGTTAAAATTGTAAACTATCTTTGAAATTTTACTGAAGCTGACTTCTAGCATTCTGATACTTTTAATACTAGAATAAAAAAAAATCCCTCTCTAAAACAATAAAAGCAATCTGTAGGTATGTAATGGGAATGGGAATCTGAAGATCTTCCCTGTCCCTTGGCCCCTTCATAGGCTTAAGTGAATCTGAGAACCTTCCCTGATTTGAAAATATACTCTGACTCCTAATAGGCTGAATGTGGCCACATGGAACCTGTGGCAGGAAGCTTGTTTTTTCAGGAACACCCACACCTTGTTACTTTGTGATTGGGCAGTGGCTCAAGAGGGTTGTGACATTCTCTGACCCAGGAGAGGGCTATATATACCCTGATGTGGGGGTTTGCTTTGAGGCCCACTCATGGGAAGAGTTATGTGATTTGACCAGATGAGACTCTGGGCAGCTGTTGAAGCCCCCTGGCTTTGAAAACCCAGATGTTGGTGCTTCCCTCTCTGGTAACTAACTAGGTATGGATGTAACGGTCACACAGCTGGAAGCCCTGTCTACTGGTCTGTTTCTCTATCAGTAATTTTTTTTGTCTGCTTATATCTTCTGTATGTATTCTCTGAAGCTCAGTACTGACTTTTCCCCCTGAACTAGGTAAATGATATATGTTTGATTAAAGTAAGATTGTTAAACCGTTTTGAGTTGCTTTCCTTTAGAAAAGCAGATCTAGGAACCTGTGCTAGCAGCCATCCTGGGTGTGCTAGGGTTTTTGCTGCTACAATGTAATCGTTTCTTCTTCTAAAACAAACTCTATTATTTTGAGGTACCACAAAGGCATACCACACACAAACACATTCAATCTGTATCTAGTTTAGGTTTATGGCTGATTGTGATCTATATTTATGCCTATACTTACTTTACACAGACACAAGAAAAGTTAGCTTACTTTATCCCAACACAGAAACACAAAAAAACACATAGAGACAGAGACATAGAAGTACAAAGAAACTGAAAGTTCTCCTATGAGTACCAGCTAAGGCAACGAATATGAAGATTTTTCTTTGGTGTTAGTTTGAAGCGTCAATAGAAGTCTCTGCTTTTCCTTTATAAAATTTACCTCTCCTACTTAGGTATGGTACCTATTCAGTCTCTAAAAGTTAGACTTTTGACAAGTCTAATATTCTATTAAGATATTTAGGTTATTTACACATACACACAGAAATATATATGTATGTATATATGTGTGTATATGTGTATACACACATGTATGCATATATAATATACATGTATAATATGTAAATGTCTATATGTACATGTATGTGTGTGTATGTATCCAAGAATGTCCTTCTAAAATTTTCTAAGATTTTAATAATTTTTCAGGAGTCCCTTCCTGAGAGGCCACATGGTTCAACCTAGTAGCCTAGTCACAGGCTGGTCCTTAGTTAATGGGTCTAATAAAGATTTAAGAGTCCCTAACAGGAGTTCCTCTGACAATTCATGGCACTGGAACTGCAGTCCAGGTTTAGTGCTAGAATGAGTTGTGAGTTTATGGCTAAGAGAAAACTCACATGTGGCCCAGAGACTTTGGTGCTTCTGGTACAATTGAATTCCTCCTGGGAAGAGCCAGGGAAGATGTAAAGTTCCCCATTGACCTTTGCTTGTGGATATCAATAAGTTAAATCCTTTGTCTAGGGACCTAGCTAATGAAGAACAGTATTTAGGACAAACCCTGAAGATCACTTCTCTCTTATCAGTAATTTAAATTTAATGAAATGAGAATAGCAAGACAGATATCCAGACAAGAATTCCCTTTCCTGGACAGTTTTGATACTTATATATCTTAGGCTAGTTGTGCTCTATATAATTTGATTGTTCACTCTTTCTCACCTTTTTTTCTTAAATTAGGAGTATGTATCCCTACTGGTTTCAAAACAAAGGTCCTGCTTTGATATAAAATTATTCAAAGTTATACCCCAATGTAGCCTAATCCAGGGACCAACTTAGAGATAATAAATTTTTAACATTAAAAAAAAAATCCTGAATGGGTAGTAATCCCTCTTGTCCTAAGTCAATTCCCCCCGCCCCTCCCCACTCTTTAAGAAGGAAAAGATTCATCAAGGGTTTAAGGTTATTACAGAAATTTCCCAGACTTTATATTATCAATTGCCAACCAAATGCACTAAATATAGATAACACATTAAGAACATATAAGCAAATTGCAATATGCCACCAAGGTAAGGATTTCACTTGACTCAGAGGAGTTAGGACTGAACTAGGACTGAGGTGGTAAGATCAGTCTCCTGTGCAATCCTCCTTTGAAAAATCCCTCATGGTTCGGTAGAGTCAAGATGGCAGAGTAGAAACAGCAGTTCCACAGATCTCCTGCTTCTGGCTTCACCAATCCATGTAAAAGGGGACTGTGAACAAACTTTGAAGCTATAGAACCCATAAAATCACACTGAGAAGCTAACCTCCCAATGAGAACAGCCTGGAAGTCTGGCAGGGAGCAGCCAGCACAGTGCTCGTGGACCAGGGCCCAAGCCCTGTGTGAGCCAGAGGTTTTAGCCCCAGGGTGACCTGACCAGCAGCCTGATGGAAGGATTCCAGAACACCAACAGCTGTGGCATTTCCAGAATTATAAACACATAGATGCCAAGGACAAAGTGAGAGATTAATGCAGTATGGACTTTGGGACCCAGTAGTTTGGTGATAGGTCAGCGTTGTTTGCCCCCAGGGCGAGAAGCTGCTGATACACTTAGGAACAACTAGAGCCACATTGCAGCTTCAGCTTATGGCCTGCGAACTGTAGGGGGACTAGAGACCAGTCTGGGGCAGTGGGGTGTGGGAATCGCTCTTGCTTTAGCCTTCTTGGACCTGGACTGCAGTCTGGGATGGGTGGGAGGGAAATGTAATCAGTCTTTTATAGTATATCTACTATGGTAATGTTTTGCATTAACTCCACATGTACAACCTATATTGAATTGCTTATCTTCCTGGTGGGGGTGGGTGACAAGGGAGAAAAGGAATGAATCTGGAATTCAAAGTTTTAAAACCAAATGTTTATATATATATATATATATATATATATATGTGTGTGTGTGTGTGTGTGTGTGTGTGTGTGTGTGTGTGTGTGTGTGTGTGTGTATACTATTATCAATATACTATTTTACATGTAATTGGGAAATAAGATATACAGGCACTGGGGCATGCCCTACTGGAAAAGTCGAAAGAGGTATGGGAGAAGATATGGGAGAGAGCAGATTGGAGGAGGGGATATCCAGTGGGATTGCTGTTTGGGGGACATGGGTAGGGGAAAAGAAGGGAGAAAATTTGTAACTCAAAATCTGGCAGAAATGAATGATGTAAACCAGAAGTCAATAACGCATTAAAAAAAGAAAGGAAGGAAGGAAGGAAGGAAGGAAGGAAGGAAGGAAGGAAGGAAGGAAAGGAAGGAAGGGAGAGAGAGAGAGAGAGAGAGAGAGAGAGAGAGAGAGAGAGAGAGAGAGAGAAAGAAAGAAAGAAAGAAAGAAAGAAAGAAAGAAAGAAAGAAAGAAAGAAAGAAAGAAAGAAAGAAAGAAAGAAAGAAAGAAAGATCCCACAGGGAAAAGTTTCCCCAGAGTACTATAAGGGCTTCCCTTAATAGACTGCCTCCAGACAAGTCTCATTTTCTTAATCGAGTAATAGTTACCAATCAGTTATGACTGAACTTAAGGGAAACTGGTTGCACAATGCATAAGATGATGGACCTGGAGTCCAGAAAACCTGAGTTCAAACCAGCCTCAGATATTTACTAGCAGTGTGACCTTGGGCAAGTTGCTTAGCCCTGTTTTTCTCAGTTTCCTCACCTGTAAAAGGAGCTGAAGAGAGAAATGGCAAACAACTCCAGCATCTTGGCCAAGAAAACCCCAAATGTGGTCACAAAGAGTCAGACAAGAATGAAATGTGTAAATGACAACAATAAGAGACAACATTCTAAAGATGATCCATTTATTAGTTAGGCTAGCAGTAACCAATAAATTGTGTCAATGAAATCCTTCAGTGACCAAAGACTTTGAGTGAGGGCTGACAGCATCTTTTATAACACTTTATATGATGACAGAGAAAAATTTCAAGCAACACAGGTGTCTTCTGATTGGAAATTGCCAACATAGACAGAATTGAGATGGCATCATTTGGCTGTCCCCCTCCTTCTGCAACCCCATTGGCTAGTCATGACACATGGCTCCAGCTACAAAAGAAAGGTTCCCAGGCAATGGGAGTAGTGTTCAAATGATAGGGATTGCTATAATAGTTTAAATTGATGAGATCTGACATTTAGGTTAAATTTCTCTGGAAAGTGGGTAATGGGTGGGTTTATAAAGGTGGAGGTAATTACAAAAAAAAAAAAAAAACCCAAACTTGGTTTTTAGGCATGTTCCTTTGGCAGGTGAAAGAACCATGAAGGGGAATATTGAATGTAGCTTGATTAAATCTTAGCAAAGTAAAATAAAAGTCAAATTTCAATTTTACAATAATCTCAAATCCTATAGCTTTCCTAATAATTACATCACTGATTCTTTGAACATCTGCCTGTAGAGGACCAGTGTTCTAGAGTCCCTGTTTCCATTTCCTTAAATGATAATACCCGAGTATCTCCTCTGCCAAACTGAATTTGCTTCAGAATGTGATTTAAAGTAGCACTTTGTGCCATTTGCAATAGATAGCAAAATTGGTAGTCATGGCTCAGCATTGCATAAGAACATGGTACAGTGGAGAAAGTGCTGAATTGTGAGTCCATCAATTCTTTATCTAGATATAGATAGCATTTTCCTTCATGAGTCCTCTGTACTTGTCTTGGATTATTGCATTGCTGAGAAGAGACTAATAACAATCTATTATTCATAGCTGACCATTCCACAACATCGCTGATACTATTTACAATGATTTCGTGGTTCTGTTCATTCACTTTGCTTTAGTTTGTACAAGTCTTTCCAGGTTTTTCTGAGTAGTATTTCATTACATTCACATATCACAGCTTTTTCAGTCATTATCCTATTGATGGGCATCCCCTCAGTTTCCAATATTTTATTATATTAAAGCAATTGGGGTTAAGTAACTTACTCAAGGTTACACGGCCAGTCATTTTTATGTGTGGGTGCTAATTTTCTGAGGCCAGAACCAATCCTGGGTCCCCCCAACTCCAGGGCTGGTGCTCTTACTCACTGTACCACCTAGCCATCCCAAGTTTCAAATATTTTGCCACCATGAAAAGAACTGCTATAAATATTTTTGCACATGCTATAAATATTTCCCTTTTTAATTATCTCTTTAGGATACAGACTTATAGTGGTATTGCTGGATGAAATGGTATGAGCACTTTGGTTGCCCTTTGAGCATAGTTCCAAATTGCTCTCCAGAGTGGTTAGATCAGTTCTCAATTCCACCAATAGTATATTAGTGTGCTAATTTTCCCATATCCTCTCCAATAGTTATCATTTTCCTTTTTTTTAAATATGTTATTCAATTTGATTGGTGTGAGGTGGAATTTCAGAGTTATTTTAATTTGCATTTATCTAATCAAAAGTGATTTAGAGCACTTCGTCATATGCCTATAGATAGTTTTTATTTCTTCATTTGAAAACTGCCTATGCTTATCCTTTGACCATTTGTCAATTGCAGAACAGCTTATATTCTTTATGTTTGACTAAGTTCTCTGTATATCTGAGAAATGAGGGTTTTTATCAGAGACATTTGCTGTAAAGATTGTTTTCCAGCTTTCTCCTTTACTTTTAATTTTGGTTGCATTGGTTTTGCTTTGTCAAAACTTTTTTTTTAATTTTATATAATCAAAATTATCTATTTTACATTTTGTAATGCTCTATATATTTTCTTTAGTCCTAAATTCTTCCCTTCCTCATAGATCCTTACAGGTAGAGTATTCTTTGCTCTCCTAATTTGCCTGTTTCATTATCTATGGTACCTTTCAACAAGATGCAGTTTCCTTCCTTATCTCTTTTAATTAGGTCTATTTTTGCTTTTACATCTTCTAAGATCAGGATTACTACCCCTGTTTATTTAACTTTAGCTGAATTACAATAGATTCTGTTTCAGTTCCTTACCTTTACATTATATTTGTCTCTATGCTTTAAGTGTGCTTCTTGTAAGCAACTGTAATGCCAAGCAAAGGCAACTTCCAAGGTTCAAAATACCAGCATAGTAGCCCTCCATTTTATTCAGTGACAAATTAAGTACAGAGAAAATAAAAATATAGCATTCAGCAAGTGTAATTAAATAATTTCCATGTGCTATTCTACCCATGGGCAGTAAGTTCGTTTAGTCAATCCCAAAGACCCTCTTTTCAATTGGAGATTAGTTTCCAGTCACAAACAAAGTACATTCATTTGGTCAGTCACAGAGCACAAAAAAGTCAAAAGTTTCCCACCTCTGGTTCACAAATGAATTATAATTATCATCAGTTAACAGCCAAGCACCTTCTCAGAAGGGGCAGTAGAGAGCACAAAGTCCATCTACCCCTGAAATACAACAAGATTAAGATCATTTAATACCCAAAAATAAGTCTTTTCTTCATCTTGACCAGAGGCCACAAGATACATTGCCACCGTCCTCATTAATTCATTCTCTATCTGCAGAACAGTTCTAGGACCCCTGAAAACATTAGCAAGATCCTCTTCCAGGATTTCTGTAAAGATACAACAAGAAAATCCTTCTTCAGGGATTCTGAAACAGCAGTAAGGTTCCAGGACCTCTGCAACAACATCACTGTCTTTCACCAGTGTACACAATTCACTCTGTCTGCAGAAGAGTCTCTGGACCCCTGAACCAACAGCAAAGGTTCTAGGACCTCTGGAATAACAGCACCATCCTTCACCAGTGGATGAATCTGGCAAAACAACATCAAAACAGACAAAGTACCGGCACCATAGCCATGTCTCCTCAGTCCTTGGCAGCTGTAGGTGGCAGCTATCAAAAGTCCTGGGCAGGTTGAACTGACACTCAGCAATCCTCTCTCTCCCTCTGCCTCCACGATGCTGCTTCCAAAAGTTCTTCTGCCTCTCTTCCTCTGCTTGTGCCTCACTAAATCCATGGCACCAGCTCCTCTGAGTTCAGCCCTCTCTTTTCACATTAACAAGTCCATCTCACCAGTGGGATTCACAAGCTGTGGGTTTTAACACTCAACCCAAAAACCAAGCTAATATAGGGGGATCTTTAAATTCCATTACTATTACAGTAACATATTGTAGGATTCTAGTTTTTGATACATTCTGCTGTCTGCTTCTATTTTATGGGAGAGTTCATCCCATTCACATTCACAATTATGATTGCTACCTGTGTCTTTCCCTCCATTCTATTCTTCCTCCTGTTTGCCCTGCTCTTTTCTTTCAACCTTTCCCACCTCACCAGTGTTTTGCTTTTGCTTACTGCCTTCCATGATCTGCCATCCTTTCTACCAGTCCCCACACACACCCTTGATTAATCCCTTCCCCTCCTCCTTCCTGGTTGGGTAAGATAAATTTCTATATTCAATGGATTGTTTATACATTCTCTCTCTGAGTCAATATTGATGAGAATAAGGTTCAAGCAACGACCACCACACCCCCTTTATATTCTGCTCCACTGTTATAGGTCTTTCTCATCTCTTCATGTGAGATAATCTACCCCCATTCTACTGCTCCAGTCCTTCTGCAGTCATTGTACTGCTTTTTCTCATACCTTATTTTTTTATGTCATTCCGTCAGATTCACCTTGTACCTGTACTCTCTCTGTCTATGTATATTCCTTCTATCTGTACTGTTAGTGATACATTTTTAAGAGTTACAAATACCATCTTTCTCTGTAAGGGTATAAAAAAGAAAGTTTGACTTAATTGAATCTCTTATGTTTTCCTTTCCCTTTTTGCCTGTTTATGGTTCCCTTAGGTCTTGATATTGGAAGTCATGTTTTTTGGTTTATTTCTGATCTTCTCTTTATGAAGGCTTGAAATTCTTCCATTTTGGGGGTGGAGCCAAGATGGCAGAGTAGAAACAGCTCATCCAAGCCACTCTGCCCCCAGATTCCCTCCAAACTATGTAAAAGAGGACTCTGAACAACTTCTGGAGCCCCAGCACCCACAGAACAACACAGAGAAGCTAACCTCCTGCTGAGGACAGCCCAGCAGCCCTGCAGGAAGGACCAGCGCAGCACTCTGGGAGCCGACAGCACACAGAGCACGGGGAGCCAAGCCGAGCCCAGGTCCCCGTGAGCCAAGGTTTTAGCCCCAGGGCAGCAGGGCCAGCAGCCGGCTGGAGAGACCCCAGAACACCAGCAGCTATGGCAATTCCAGAATTATCAACATAGACATGCCTAGGACAAAGTGAGAGGTTAGTGCCCTATGGACTTTGGGACCAGTATTTGGGGAATGAGTCAGCTTCCTCCCCTGGGGGCTAGAAGCCGCTGGGGAGACATGCCATTTTGTAGTTTTCAGAGGCAGCTCCAGCTCCTGGCCTGCGAACTGTAGGGAGATCCAGCAATCAGTGTTGGGGAGTAATCGCTCTTGCTTCAACCTCCCTGGATCTGGATTGTGATCTGGGGTGGAGGTTGTGGGTGGATTTCCAGCTTCCAGAAATGGAATCTGTCCCCCACATGTTCAGGATGAAAATTCCAGTCTGGCACCAGAGCCATAGTGTGGTAACAAGCCCAAAAGTCAAGTAATTAAGTGGCAACATGCCAAGACAAAGGAAACAGAAAAATGCAACCCTAGACTCCTATTTTGGGGGCATAGAGTGGGAAAAGGACTGTGAGGTCAGAAGTCCTGCTCCAAAAGCCCCAGGGGAAAACATGAATGGGTTGCAGGCCATAGAGGACCTTAAGAAGGACTTTAAAAATCAAATAAGAGAAGTGGAGGAAAAATTAGAAAGAGAAATGAGAAGGATGCAGGAAAAGTATGAAATGAGGGTCAACAGCCTGAATGAGGAAAACAACACCTTAAAAAATAGACTAACTCAAATGGCAAAGGAGGCCCAAAGGGCAATGAGGAGAAGAATGCCTTAAAAAGTCGAATTTGCCAGATGGAAAAAGAATCTCAAAAGTTCACTGAGGAGATTCATTCCTTCAGAGTTAAACTGGAGCAAATGGAAGCTAATGACTTTATGAGAAATCAAGATGCTGTTAAGCAGATCCAAACAAACAAAAGATTAGAAGGCAATGTGAAATATCTCATGGGAAAAACCACTGACCTGGAAAATAGATCCAGGAGAGACAATTTAAAAAATTATTGGACTACCTGAAAGCCATGATCAAAGAAAGAACCTAGAAATCACCCTTCAAGAAATTCTCAAGGAAAATTGCCCTGATGATTTAGATCCAGAGGGCAAAATAGAGGTTGAAAGAATACACAGGTCACCTCCTGAAAAAGATCCCCAAAAGAAAACTCCCAGGAATATTATAGCCAGGTTCCAGAATCCCCAGATCAAGGAGAAAATACTACAAGCAGCCAGGAAGAAACAATTTCAATATTGTGGAAACACAATCAGAATAGCCCAGGACCTGGCAGCTTCTACACTGAGGGATCTGGAATATGATATTCCAGAGGTCAAAAGAACTGGGAATGAACCCAAGGGTCACCTACCCAGCAAAACTGAGTATTTTGTTTCAGGGGAAAATATGGTCATTCAGTGGAATAGAGGACTTTCAAGCATTCTTGAGGAAAAAACCAGAATTGAATAGAAAATTTGACATCCAGACGCAAGAAGCAAGAAATGCCTGAGAAGGTAATCAGGGAAAAGAAGTCAAAAGGAACTTATCAAAGTTGAACTATTTACATTCCTATGTGGAAAAATAATAACTGTGACTGAGGAAACCTTTCTCAGTATGAGAATAATGGTAGAAGGGTGTGTGGTCATTTGAATACATATGTGAATGTGTTTGTATATGGTTACAGTTATATATGGATAGAAGGCATAGATTGAATCTGTTGGGAAGGGAGAATACTCAAGGGGTGAAATTATGAGGTGAGAGAGGAAAGTGGCAAGAGGAGATGGGAAGAGACAGGGTAGGGTAAACTATCTCATGTAGAAGAAGCAAGGGGAAGTGGTTGCAAGGGAGGGGGAGAATAGGAAGGCAAAAAGGCAAAACCACATTCTCATTGAATTTGGTTCAGGGAGAGAATGTCATACATACTAAATGGGATATCTCAACCTACAGAAGAATAGGGGGAAGGGAGATGAGAGGAGGGATGATGGATGGGAGGGCATCCTTGAGGGGAGGGAAGGTTGGAAATACCCACTATAGAAGAGGGACAGGATCATGTAGGGAATGGACCAGGTGGGGGGTGGGATGAGTGGGAGGGAATTATAAGCAGCCTTGTACAATATATCTACTATGATAATGTTTTGCATAGCTAGACATGTACAACATATACTGAATTACTTATCTCCCCAGAGGGAATGGGTGGCAAGGGAGGAAAGAATTGGATCTGAAACTCAAGGTCTTAAGATTATATGTTTCAAATATAAAAAAAGAGAAAATTCTTCCATTTCATTGAATGACGATTATTTTTTCCCTTGATGTATTATGCTTAAGTTTTCTAGGTAAGTGATTCTTCATTGTAGTCCTAGCTCCTTTGCCTTCCAGAATATCATTTCCCATGGACCCAGATCCTTTCATGTTGCTGCTGGCATTTCCTGTGCAATCCTTATTGTGACTCCCTTATATTTTAATTGTTTAATTCTGGCTAATTGTAGCATTTTTCATTAACCTGATAATTCTGGGATTTGGCCATAATGTTCTTTGGGGATTTTAATTTTGAGATCTCTTTCCTGAGGTGATTGGTGGATTCTTTCAATGCTTATTCTGCCCTCTGTTTCCAGAAAATCAGGACAGTTTTCCTTGATAATTTCTTGAAAGATACTGTCCAAGTCCTCCTTTTGATTATGGGTTTCAGATAATTCAATGATTCTGATATTGTTACACCTGAATATATATTTCCAGGTCAATTGTTTTTCCCATGAATTATTTTACATTTTTCCCCAATTTTGTATTATTTTGAATTTGTTTGATTGATTCTTTTTTTTTTTTTTTGGAGGGCAATTGGGATTAAATAACTTGCCCAAGGCCACATGGCTAGGTTTTTATTTGCGTGTGTTAAGTGTCTGAGGTCGGATCCGAACTCAGGTCCTTCTGACTCTAGGGCCGACACTCTACTCACTGGGCCACCTAGCCGCTCCTGTTTGATTGATTCTTGATGTCTCATAGAGTCAATTCTAAATTTTAAGGTGCTGTTTTCCTAAATAAGCTTCCATATTTCTTTTTTTTTCCATTTGACCAGTTGTACTCTTTAATGAGTTTTCTTCAGTGAATTTCTGCATTATGTCTTCCATTTGGCCAATACAACTTTTTAAATAGTTTTCCAAGTTGTTGATTCTTTTTCCATAATTCTCTTGCATCATTTATTTTTCCATCTTCTAATGATGTTTAAGCTCCTTTTTAAGTTCTTCCTTGAGTTCTTTCTAGGTTTTAGACTCTTGCCATTTTTCTTTGGGGTTTTGACTATAGGCGTTTTGACATTGTTGTTCTTTTCCAAATTTTTGTCTTGTTCTTCCTTGTCATCATAACTTTCTGTGATCAGATGCTTTGTTGTTGTGTTTGCTCACTTTTTTGGGGGGCTAGAAGTGCTATTTCCTTTTTGTTTTCATTTGATTTCTGTTCCTCTCATGGAAGAGGCACTGTCTCAGGCTTCTTGTGCTAGTATCTTCAGGCCCTGCCTGTTTACCTGGTGCTATGATGTTGTCCTGAGGCCCCCAGGGGACCCTCATATCTGGAGGGGATGGGTGGGAATTAGCTAGTAGTGCTGTAGGCTGTTGGGGTCTGGCAGCTGACCAGGTATTGAGCTGGGGCCCTAGTGATGGTTTCTGGCATGTGCTGAGACCCAGGGGGTATTTCTATGTTCCCATGTAGTTACACTGAAGCACATGGCAGTCTTACCTCCAAAGGCTGCCTATTTACCTGGGGCTATGCTCACACTGCAGGGCCAGTTCTGGCTAGTGGTTGTTGTTTGCTTAGGCACCCAGAGACTTGACATCTGCCTCTTTGCCTGGGGCTGTGCCATAGCATGTGAGGGTCAGGTCACTAGAAGATGCTTTTTTGCCTGGGGATACACTGGGACACGTGGTGGTTTTAGGTAGGAGCTAGAGTCTGCTGGTTTCCTTGGCTATGCTAAGGTACAAGGTTTTTGAGAGGACATGACTAAGATTCCCAGAGGATAAGGAGACATGGATGTATTACAATTGGCTCCATTGGACAGAATATCAATATTAATAAGATTAAAATCCGTCAAAGAAAAAAATAATTTTAAGTGCAAAGTCTGTTTCTTATAAACAGAAAATTGGGGGATTCCATATCAGTCCATTCTGCAATTCTTATTTAATGGTAATATTTAATCATTTAACATTCTAAGTTATAACTATTGTCTTTGTTTCCCCATCTCACCCATCATTTTATTTCTTCCTAAAACAATTAAGAATCAAACTAACTGGGATTAGCTCTTAGATATTTTTCTTTATTGTGTCATCCATATCATACTCAGGGTCAGAATTTTTAAGGATAACAGTTTTGTATACTTCTTACAACATGGATACATTAAATCACTATCTAAGTTTTTCATTCCATATGGACTTGTTTACCCTTTCATACTTTCTTTTGTCTGCCAAGTTTGCACTTTAAAGAACCTAATCATCTCTGGCTCTAGAGGAATAAAAAAATTTATAGTCTTTTTAAAAGTACATTTTATTTCATGAGTAACAAGATCTGCAAAATCCATTTTAAGTCATTTTCCTCTACTGTTTTTTTTCCTTTTTTGTAAACAGTATTTTATTTTCTTTCCAATTACATTTAAAATCATTCATTTCCCATAAGACTTTGATTCTCAAATTTTTCTCCCTCTCCTCTCTTTCCCCCTCCCCAAAATGGCAAGCAATCTGATATATTAATTTTGCTTTTGCATATATTACTTCAGCCTTTTATTATTTTATCATACTCAGTGAAGGGTCCTATATGATTTGAACTGGTGTTCTTTGATGTATCAACTGCCTTTACTGACCAGTAAAAGTATCTCTGTGACACAAAGCTCTGAAGTATGTATCACCTTTATAGTTAAATTAAAATTAGATTTTGTCTCTGCTGAGGCACTGTGGATTATATTGATCTATATTTTTGTCTCTGACTTAATAACTTCTGGGCAATCATTGTGCTTTCTGAGCAGCCAATGATTTTTATGTTCTCTCACAGAGCTATGTCTTCAAGGTGAATTGTTTTTGTTTGATATGAAATCAATTTTTCTTCCACTTTTTCTTATCTTTTAATTTTGCTCCAATTTTCTTGTGACAATTCTGCATTTTAGATTATTACTTGCATTCTTATTTACAGTGGCTATGTAATATTATTAATATGTTCTACATTCTGTTCTGAATCATTGTGACATATTTGTCTTAATAGTCCCATTCCAATTCTGCCCATTTGGAACTCCTGCCTCCCCAGTTTATTTTCAACAATCACCCTAGAGATTTTCTGATGCTGGGGATGGCTCAGGTCCTGCAGTCTCTTCCTCACTTGGGTGAAGTTCTCCAGGCAAGCTCCATCTGAACAGTCAAGCTTACCTCTAACTCATCTAAGTTTCTCCTTCTCTGGAATAATTTCTCATTTTAATAGGTATTTCTCCCTGCCCCCTTTAGAATGTAAGCTCTTTGAGTATATAAACTAGTTTTAAATTTTGTTTCTCTTGTACCTTATTCCCAATGCTCAGTATATCTCTTGGAAAAAACATAAATGCTTAATTTAATTTCATCTAATCTAATCTAAGCTAAAACATTGTCTTTATATTAAATTTAATTAACTAAATTTAATTTAATTCTCTTTTAATGAAACTTCAAGACAACTTTGGGAGACCCTATCATAGTTCCATTCTCACTTTTGGAGATATAGCTTAATTATTCTATTTAATTATATATTATATTTAAATATATTTCTCTGTATATATGTATTCCTATATAATTATATTTATGTATTAATTACATCATATTATATTGTATAATATATTAATTTATATTGTATTATATATCATATCTTATGATATATCATAATATGTTCTTCAAATACTTTACCTGATAGTATTTGTTGATTTTATTCTTTACTTTTTCCCCCTTCATTTTGGTGAATTTAATACAAGAATATTCTTATGAGGAGTGTTTTCCTATTCTCTCCTTTAGAAAAAAACTAAAAAGAAAAAAAATACTTTGATGTATTTCTTGGCATTTTCAGCCTCAGAAAAGGATCACTGTTCAAGCCATTTTTTTCTATAATTCCATCTTCTGTCAAATTTTCAAAGGGAATCCTTTTCCCCCCCATATATTTGAAATGAAATTTACCCTTTCTGCATCTCATTCTCTCAGCAACTAAATGAGGGATTTGGAATAGATGACCTATAAGTTCTCTTAATGCTGTAAATCTAAGATATTTTACATATAACACAAATGATATTTTAATACACATGATAGTTCTATTTTTCTTAATAGAGGTTATTTAACTGGAATCAAAATATGTCAAGTTCTATACCACTAGTTCTCATTTTGCATATAAATATACTACTTTAAAATCATTGAATAAAACTATATAATTTGCATGTAAAGGAGCTGTGTAAAGAATAATATACTCTATATTCCCATTTAAATATTATTTTGACCTATTAGATTCATAAAACATGCAAAGTACAAAGAATATGTATTATCAGATTGAAAGTAAGGTTTAGTTTATTATGATAAAAATTTCAGAATATATAGCAACAAATATTATAATCTTTTTCCACTACCTGAAAAGAACCTTCCATTTCATAAGAGAAATACAATTCCTGCCCCATAATTTGATGTGTTTTCCCTTGTTAGCTCATTGTGCCTATGTTATTTTAATGACATATAGTCCATTGATGTAAATGTTTAATAAAAGTGAATTTTGAGCCATTTGCCTCAAAATGATGCATTATGTGCTAAATTAGTATACAGCTAGAGAAACTGTTATGGATCTAATAACAATATCATAAAATTAAGCAGAGATATGCCTAGTATACATTGAAGGAATGCAATCTTATGTGGCACATTAATATCTGGGAGAAGTCCTGAACTGCAATCCATGATTTGGCTACTCATTTGGAATTTCAAAATAGTTCTTTTTTTCCCTTTTTTAAAAATTAACATGTTTCGGGGCGGCTAGGTGGCGCAGTGAATAGAGCGCCGGCCCTGGAATCAGAAGGACCTGAGTTCGGAGCCGGCCTCCGACACTTAATCCGCACAAACAAAAACCTAGCCGTGTAACCTTGGGCAAGTTACTTAACCCCAATTGCCCTAAAGGGGCGGCTAGGTGGCGCAGTGAGTAAGAGCGCCGGCCTCGGAGTTTGGATGACCCGAGATCAGATCCAGCCTCAGAAAATGAGCACCCACGCATAAATAATGACTAGCCCTGTAACCTTGAGCAAGTTACTTAACCCCAATTGCTTAAAAAAAAAAAAAATTAACATGTTTCAAATTTAAATACTAAAACAAATATAGAGTAATACAAGAAAAAGAAACATAAACTTAAATACAAAATAAAAAAGAAGCCATATACATATACATAGAGAAATCTATTTATATATACATATGCATACACACATACCCATATATACATACACATATGTACACATATGCATATATGTATGCATGTAAATACACACCCACACACATACATTCATATGGATCTATGTAAGGACCACATTATATTTGTTTACCCTCTGTTTCTCTGAGAGTGAATAACACCTTTCTTCATTATTCCAAGTTGTTCCAAATTTTACTAACTCAAATTCATTATTAGCTACACCATAGCAATATTTCAACCTTATCCTGTGTAGTTATTTTAAATAGTCCAAAATGATAATGATTAATATGACTGACATATAGTCATTTCCCTATTTTTCTCTTTTGATTAAATCTATTTTAGTCTTAACTTTGTCTGAGATCATGATTACTACTCCTGCTTTTCTCCCTAATAAATTCTATTCCTGATCTTTATTTTGTTTGTATGTATCTCTTATTTCCTATCCCTGTTGAATCCTGTACTTTGCTTCTGCTTGCTACCTTTAACTCCTATTACTTAACCTACCTCCCTCTAAAGATCCCTCCCTTATTATCTCCCCCCTCTAAAAATCCCTTCCTTATCCTCTCCCCCCCTCACCCCCTAGCCTTTTATTTCTTTCTGAATTTAGAAGAGTTGTATACCTACATCCACATGAATTGTTTCCTCTTTAACCCATTCCCAATGAGAGTAGCTTTATAGAACCACCAGCCCTCCTCTGCCATCTAATTTCCTATGTCAGTTCTTCCTCTAGAACCTCATTTGTATAAAATGTTACTCTTTTTACCTCTTCCTCAATTGTTTCACTTTTTAGAAAAACATCATACTCAGGTCTATCCCCCTCTTTCTTTCAAACTGCCCAGTTACTAAAAACAGTCTTAGACATACATTTTACATTTCCTCATATAAAAAGTAAACAGTCCATCCTCATTGAATCTATTGTAATTGGCCTTTGATATGTACCTTATATTTCTGTTGGCTTTTGTATGTCAAATTTTCTATTAAATTTAGTTATTTTAAACAAAATCCTGAAAGTCTGGCAGTTCATTAAATGAACTGCTTTTTTTTTCACAATTGAAGATTGTGCTTAACTTTGATGGTTATGATATTTTCTTCCACAACACCAATTCTTTTGCTCTTTCATATATAGTGTTCTAAGACCTGTGGTCTTTTAGTGTTGTCATTACTAAGTCTTGTGTGATTCTAATTGTGGTCCTGCCATATCTGATTGTTGTTGTTGTTGTTGTTTTCCTTGTTCCCAATATTTTCTCCTTCAGCTAGTGGTTTCAGAATTTTGCTACGATATTTCTGTAGATTTCCCTCATAGGATCTTTTTCAGGTGGTCATCAGTGGATTTTTTTTCTATTTCTACTTTCCCTTCTTATACTAATATATCAGAACATTTTTCTTTAGTTATTTCTTGTACTATTGTATCGAGATATCTTTTGTTTTGTTGTTGTAGTTTTCAGGTAGTCTGATTATTTGTATGTTTTCTCTTCTTTATCTGTTCTCCCAATTTTTTTTTCTTTTTGGAGGGCAATTGGGGTTAAGTAACTTGCGCAAGGTCACACGGCTAGGTTTTTGTTTGTGTGTGTTAAGTGTCATAGGCTGGATCTGAACTCAGATCCTTCTGACTCCAGGGCTGGCGCTTTACTCACTGCACCACATAGCCACCCCTTCCCAATGTTTTTCTTATGAGATGTTTCACATTCTCTTCTATTTTTTTCATTCCTTTTATTTTGTTATTTCTTGGTCGCATAACTTCTCTGCCTTCCCCTTTCCCAATTCTCATTTTCAAGGAATCATTTTCTTCCTAATTCTTTCCTAATTAGTTGACTTCCTTTTCATAAACTTCTTGTCTTTTCTTGGGTTGTTCTTTTTAAATTTTTTCCTCAATCTCTCTCATTTGACTTTTAAAGTATTTTTAAAGTTGTTCTATGAATTCTTTTGGGGCAGGTGACACTTTGGTATATCTCTTTTGGGTAGGAGAGGCTTTTTATGACTGCTTCCTTCTCTGATGATGAACCCTGGTCTTAGCAGCTTATCATTATAATTACCTCTAGTAATTGGGTATGGGGGTTCTTGCCTCTGATCTTAGATCCTCCTTCATTTCTCCTCTCTGACCTAGAACTAAAACTAAGAACTCTTTCCCTCTGTAAGGGCCTAAAGCCAGCAACAACCCTGCCCCACTGCTTCTGCATGCCCTAGGTATGTGCTGGTTCCTTCTTGTCTAGGGCGCTATCCCAGCAGCACAGCTGGGCCTGGTGTCCTTTATCAGTAGATGTTCCATCAATCTTCCCCTGATTAGATACCCAACATTCCACAATGTCCAGGAGGTGAAAATTCCTGTGGCTGGGCCAACATTACCTCCCAACCCAGCTAGCCCCAGAGTTTACTGCTTGCAGAACTAGCCTGAAGGTGTTTACACTTCACAGGGACCAAACCTTGGTCCTGGGATTTTTCTTTGAATAATCTCTGGTTATCCTAAGAGAACCATGGTTCTACTCCAGCTCTTGTTTCCTTTTGACCATTCTATGTTCACTCTTAAGTGTTATTTTGTCTTATTGGTAGGGAAATCTGGAGAGTTTGGGATTTTCTGAACTATTCCACCATCTTCCCAGAATTCTCCCCAAAATAGTTTTAAAATTAAGTTCTCTCTTTTCAAATCCAAGGGAAAAAAAACTAAAACTAAAACTAAAACTCTTAAGAAAAATCCTAATAGGGGCGGCTAGGTGGCGCAGTGAGTAGAGAGCCAGCCCTGGAGTCAGAAGGACCTGAGTTTGGATCCGGCCTCAGACACTTAACACACACAAACAAACCAACAAACAAACAAACCAACCAACAAACAAACAAACAAAAAATAAAAACCCTAGCCGTGTGACTTTGGGCATGTTAACCCCAATTGCCCTCCAAAAAGCAAAAAAAAAAAAAATCCTAATATTTTTATAGATTCCTTAGCAACTCATAATCACAACCATATTCCTGTATTGTGAAATAATTTGACCACCTTAAAGGTAGAATAGAGAAATTATTTATGTGAATTTAATGAAAATGAATAATAGTAATAAAAAATTTTTCCAAGAAAATTTGCTTTTTTTTTAAAATTAGGAAGCCTAGAGATTTCTTAATCACATATATTAATTACTATGCAATTCACAATTCATTTTCCAGGAAGTATCAGAGTTGAACATTTCAATCTGATAGAAGAAGTTACTAGAACTGGAGTCACATGACTAAGCTTCTGTTCTAGCCTCTGACATTTACCTCTTTATCCTGGATCAAGTCACAGCCTCCTTGAAGTTCAGCTATGTCTTGTACTGCATAATACTAGAAACAGTTTTATAAGACACTATGAATCTCTGACTTTAGGGATGAAGAAGAGAGAATGAAGCTTCCATTTTCTCACTGGTAAAATGGATACCAGATTTTCTTTCATCTACATCAAAAAGATTTAAGGAATAAAGAATATAATGTGTTCAACCTTTAAGTGTTATATAAAAATAAATTATCACCACCATCTCCAAATTAATAGTTCAATTCAATAGTTCATCTCCAATATTAAAAGTTCATTGTTATACCTAGAAAAAAATCTCTCTCTGAACCTTAGCTTCCTTGTATGTAAAAGGGAGAGGGTAAATTAGAACATGTATATACAGTCTTAATGTAGAGTCTTATGAGGAGAGGTATAATAGTCTCTTCCTATTGAATTTTAAGTGAAACAATTAAATGGTGCAGACATCACTTGCAGTCATTTAGCAATTTAGAAATACCTGAGATTAACACTTAGAAGGCTAAAAAAAATACTGTAATTGGGAAAGCCTGAAATGGAGGACTGGGGTAAATTCCTCCCCAAATCCCATTTCAAGTATGTTCCCCAACATTGGCCAATTCTGGAGTCACCAGGTCTCTGTTTTACCCAAAAAGGACGATGTGTAATCCCCTCTCCCCAACTAAGGATGAACATAATTCTGATTATTCCAGGTAAAATTCTGAAACTTTGTATGACTTTAAAAATCCCTAGTTACTGCTGAGAACATGAAATAATCGAATCATAAGAGCCCTGTTAAGCCTCCCTCGGAACTCTGAGATCACCTGCTTGCATTTTGCATGAATCACCACTAGATCATGATTTTGCTTAGTAGTCAAAACAGACAAGTAACACAGTTCTCTTTTGGTCAAAAGGGTTTTAAGGGCACAGATGTATATATCACTTGGTGATAAAAATGATCTTTTGTAAAGTACTTTAAGGTTCCCAGAGTGCTTTAAAATATTATCTTGTTTTATCTTCCTCATTTTGCAGATAAGGAAATTGAGACAAAGGTTAAGTGACTTGCCCAGAAAAACATAGTTGTGTCTAAGGCCAGATTTGATTTAATTCATCAAAATCCAGGCAGAGTTCAATCCACCTAACTGCCTAAATAAAATAAAATTGTTTAATCAAATTAAAATATTTAAAAAATGTAATCATGCACATTAATAATCAGATTAACTACCAATCAATAAACATTTTAAGTGCGTACAATTGGTGTCATCATGCTAGGTGGTACAGATATAGAGATGAAATAATACTTGCCCTAAAGAACCTACATTCTATCAGGGAAAAAATTAAATTGCATAATTAGGTAAAAAATAAGAAATACACTTCTTTATAGAGATTGCAGAAGTACAACCTTAGTTATAGATCTCATCAGCTCTTGTCTAGATTCTTACCTGAGGGAATAGAACTTAAGAAAGAAGCATCCTGAGGTTAACATTTGAGTGCAGAGAGAAAAACACTTTTTATTTTTGAAGTACTGAGCTTACCTTAACCCATAGAGCAGATATTTTGTGGAAACTTTATCTTAAGCAGCATTCTTCAGAGACTTTAACTACCATCTTCAGATAGCTCAGTGGAAGGACTACATTTTCGATATTAAAAAAAGTCACTAATTTCAGTTGATTATTATAGATGATTCTGATTGTAATCAATTTCCTCACTGCAAAACATTATTAAAAATTTAGATGTAACTTTTTAATTTTTGCTGAACTATTAGTAAATTAAATTTATTAAAGCCTTTGAGATAATGGGAAATTTAACAGAGAACTATTAATGCAAGCCTTTGGAGAAAATTTGTTTTCTTTAATATATTTAATGAATTGGGTTGGCGTCTAAGAGCTAGTTTATTAATTGAGTATATCTCCATTTCTCTCATTTTATGTTAAATATTAGAATATTCCTCTTTGTCTCATAAGCGTAAATAAAAATTAGCAAATTAATGAGATAAGTTACATTCTGAAAAATAGGAGATTATTGTCATTCTTCATTAGTGTAGTGAGCTACATAAACCACTTGACCCCACTAAGTAGTATACCATTTATGAAATGATATTTCAATGTATTTGTGCTAAATGTATCTTGTGGCTGAGAACTGAATAGTAAATATATTGGTGATATCATGAACTTCAAAACAAATATATATATATATATATATATATATATATATATACATACACACACACACACACACATATATATATATATATTACATATATATATATATATATATAATTTTAAGGGTATATAACTTCAGAGGACCTTGAACCTAGAAGAGTCATCTTGTTGGGGACCCACTCTAAAAACTGAGTAACCTGAGGAATGAAAGAAAACATTCAAGACACATGATACAGCTTCTGCAATGTCATGGAAGTTAGATTTCCATATGTGAGAAACAATAAAACAAGTTTTGTTGGACAAAAGAAGACATAAAGGGCAGTAATCTGTAATGTACTGGAAAGAGAAGAAACAACCAAATCATAAAGTGTTTTAAATCCCAAAGAGAAAGGGTTATTTTGATCTTAGATATAAAAGACAGACCTGGAACCTTATTACCAAGGTAGTGATATGGTTAGACCTGTGCTTAGGCACCTGAGTAGGGAGTGAATTGAAAGGGAGAGAAGGACTTTTGCAATAATCCAGGAAAGGGTTTATAAGGTTCTGAACTAGGGTGATAAGTATGTTTAGTGTAGAGAAGTGAACATATACAGGAAATGTTATGAAGTTGGAAATGACAGCACTTGGATATATGATATAAGAGAGGAAGGATAACATGCTATGAACCTAGATGGCTGAAAATATGACTGTATCCTTGATAGAAAGAAAGAAAGTTTGGAAGATGCAAAGGTTTAGGGAAAAACTTCATGAGCACATGTTTTGACATATTTAGTTTAAGATTCCTATGGCTCATCTAAGTCAAAATGCTCAAAAAGGTGTTGGTAATGTGGAAGTAGTGTTTATGAGGAAGATCAATAGATCTTAGAGTCATATGCATAGAGATACTGTTTGAACCCACAGCAGTTGATGTTACAACTAGTAATAATGATAATGAATATTTTAACAATCATTTATTAAAGTTCTGCTATGTTTCAGGCATTATAGTCAGTGGTAAGGATACAAATACAGGAAAGAAATGCCCTGCTTTCAAGAAGCTTATATGAGGGAAATTATCACATATGTACATATATATATATATATATATATATATATATATATATATATATATATATAGGCCATTAGGTGGCATGGTGGATACAATGCTGAGCCTGCCACATGGAAGATCTAAATTCAAATCTAGGCTCAGCCCATAGCTGTGTGACTTAGAACAATTTGCTTAAGCTCTGTTTGCCTCAGGTTTCTCCAATGTAAAATGGAAATAATAATAGTACATATCTCCTAGGGTTGTTATGAGGTCCAAGTAAAATAATAATTTTAAAGTACTTAGCTCAGTGTCTGGCACATAGCAAGTGGTATATGAGTTTTAGCTACCATCATCATAATTATCATCATTTAGAAGACAGTATAGGGTAAGGCTTCTTTTGGTAAGTCACAGAAATCATGAGTGGAGACATAGGGCCATTGTTTGATATACTCTTTCCAGAAACATTGGTGTTTTTTATCACAATTTGTGGAGTTGAAATAAAAATGGCACAAAGTCTGAAAAAGACATGTGATGAATGGCCAAGTAGTAAGTCAGATAAAAATATGACTAACTTTCATCAGGCACAACAACATTACCCAGGGAAAGGAACAGGTAGTCTTAACTGGGAGGATACACCATCAAGCAGAAATTCCATAGCAAAAAGAAGTCTATAAAGTATGGCTGGTTGATTAGGACTTGCATTACTATGGTGAAAACCATATGAGAACAATGATAACAACCAATGTAAGAAGCATAATGGGGCCAAGTGGGAAAATGTCAGTCTTTTGGGTAATTTTTTTTTAATGGCTGATATTTTTTAGATGTAAACCCACTTTCAGACTCATCTTCAGACAGCTCAGTATCACCATTAATTTAGTGGTCCTCCACTAAACCTTCAAGGGAAAAGGTAGATTAATATAAGTTATTCTAAAGATGTCTCCAGGCATAATTTTACCAGGATATAGTCCTGCATCTTAGCTCAAATCTTGAAGGATGAATCAACAAATTTGAATTTCTAGTAGGCAACATGTCCTTCTGATCCCACTTTCACCATTTTGTCTAGGTAAATACTAGTACAGTAGAATTTCTCATCACTCAAAACTTTATTTCCTTCATTAAAATATTAAGAAAAATCTTGATCCTTCTATTATCCCAACTTTGTTCTTTCTATATGTCAAAGGACTGTCACAGTATGAAAAGGATCAGAAAATAATATTTATTGGAAAATTAAAATGTTCCCAATCTATTCCTTTCAATCTTGATTTACACTTTTCTTTTTTTTTTTTTAATTTTAAGTCAATTGGGGTTAAGTAACTTGCTCAAGTTTACACAGCTATTTATGTGTGGGTGCTAAGTACTAAGGCTGGAACCCATCCCAGGTCATCCTGACTCCAGGGCCAGTGCTTTTACTAACTGCACCACCTAGCCACCCCAGATTTATACTTTTCTAAAAGTTTTGAATAATCAACTATCATTATTGAGCCTCCAGTTTGTCAATAGTAATGACTGATCAGTAGATCCTATAGAACTTGTAGGCCTGCCAGTTCTTCATCATTATTTAACCGTCCTAGGGATTTATTTTTGATTGTCTTATAGGAAGTATCTTAAGTCTAGACCTGGAAGAGCCTTAGACACCATCTAACCTCACCCTCTCATTTTAAAGACTTTCCCTTGGAGATTAAGTCATTTGCTCTGAGACACACAGGTACTAGGCATGGGTGGCATGATGTGCCTCCCAATCATCTATATCTAATTTACAGACCGCTGACAATTGTAACTAAATTCATTGATTTTCATTGCATCAGGAGGATAAAACTCTCAATCTTCCTCCTCTGTATCTCTCTCTAATTAAATGTCTAAAGGAAAGGAATTCTGAAGCTTGCCCTTCCTCCCTACTCTCATGACTTTCACTATGGACTTTGCCATTATAGCAGAAACCATTAATCTGAAGGCCTCTTGTTCAGCAAATGCTCAATCTAGAAATTACCATCATCTTTCTTGCCTTCTCTCTGATTAGCATGGCAATGGCTCCTCCTTCACCAAATGGGAAATATAATTGATAGTAGTTAGTCAAATTTTCTGAAATATATGTGTGGGGGGGGCAGAGCCAAGATGGCGGAGTAGAAACAGCTCCTCCAAGCCTCTCTGCCCCCAGATTCCCCACAAACTATGTAAAAAAGGACTCCGAACAACTTCTGGAGCCCCAGCACCCACAAAACGACACAGAGAAGCTAACCTCCCGCTGAGGACAGCCCAGCAGCCCTGCAGGAAGGACCAGCGCAGCGGTCTGGGAGCCGGCAACGCGCAGAGCGCAGGAGCCCAGCCGAGCCGAGCCCAGGTCCGCGTGAGCCGAGGTTTTAGCCCCAGGGCGGCAGAGCCAGCAGCCAGCTGGAGGAACCCCAGAACACCAGGAGCTGTGGCGACTCCAGAATTATCAACATAGACATGCCTAGGACAAAGTAAGAGGTTAGTGTCCTATGGACTTTGGGACCTGTATTTGGGGAATGCGTCAGCTCCCTCCCCTGGGGGCTAGAAGCCACTGAGGAGACACGCCATTTTGTAGTTTTCATAGGCATTTCCGGCTCCCAGCCTACAAATCGTGGGGAGATCCAGCGATCAGTCTTGGGGGGTAATCGCTCTTGCTTTAACCTCCCTGGATCTGGACTGTGATCTAGGGTGGAAGTCGTGGGTGGGTTTACAGCTTGCCAGAAATGGAAGTTGCCCCCCACACGTTCGGGACGAAAATTCCTCTATCTGGCCTTAAAGCCATAGTGTGGCAACAAGCCCAAAAGTCAAGCAATTAAGTGGCAACATGCCAAGGCAAAGGAAACAGAAAAATGCAACCCCAGACTCCTATTTTGGGGGCATAGAGTGGGAAAAGGACTGTGAGGTCAGAAGTCCTGCTCCAAAAGCCCCAGGGGAAAACATGAGTGGGTTGCAGGCCATAGAGGACCTTAAGAAGGACTTTAAAAATCAAATAAGAGAAGTGGAGGAAAATTGGGAAGAGAAATGAGAAGGATGCAGGAAAAGTATGAAATGAGGGTCAACAGCCTGAATGAGGAAAACAACACCTTAAAAAATAGACTGACTCAAATGGCAAAGGAGGCCCAAAAGGGCAATGAGGAGAAGAATGCCTTAAAAAGTCGAATTTGCCAGATGGAAAAAGAATTCAAAAGTTCACTGAGGAGATTCATTCCTTCAGAGTTAGACTGGAGCAAATGGAAGCTAATGATTTTATGAGAAATCAAGATGCTGTTAAGCAGATCCAAACAAACGAAAGATTAGAAGGCAATGTGAAATATCTCATGGGAAAAACCACTGACCTGGAAAATAGATCCAGGAGAGACAATTTAAAAATTATTGGCCTACCTGAAAGCCATGATCAAAGAAAGAACCTAGAAATCACCCTTCAAGAAATTCTCGAGGAAAATTGCCCTGATGTTTTAGATCCAGAGGGCAAAATAGAGGTTGAAAGAATCCACCAATCACCTCCTGAAAAAGATCCCAAAAGAAAACTCCCAGAAATATTATAGCCAGGTTCCAGAATCCCCAGATCAAGGAGAAAATACTACAAGCAGCCAGGAAGAAACAATTTCAATATTGTGGAAACCCAATCAGAATAGCCCAGGACCTGGCAGCTTCTACACTGAGGGAGAGAAGGGCATGGAATATGATATTCCAGAGGGCAAAAGAACTGGGAATGAACCCAAGGGTCACCTACCCAGCAAAAACTGAGTATTTTGTTTCAGGGGAAAATATGGTCATTCAGTGGAATAGAGGACTTTCAAGCATTCTTGAGGAAAAAACCAGAATTGAATAGAAAATTTGACATCCAGACACAAGAAGGAAGAGATGCCTGAGAAGGTAATCAGGAAAAGAAATCAAAAGGAACTTATCAAAGTTGAACTATTTACATTCCTATATGGAAAAGCAATAACTGTGACTGATGATATCTTTCTCACTATGAAAATAATGGAAGAAGGGTGTGTGGTCATATGAATACATATGTGAATGTGTGTGTATATGGTTACAGTTATATAT
The DNA here is from genome assembly GCA_011680675.1 of Gymnobelideus leadbeateri. NCBI lineage: Eukaryota > Metazoa > Chordata > Mammalia > Diprotodontia > Petauridae > Gymnobelideus > Gymnobelideus leadbeateri. Next base: position 423,320 of record WOXC01002573.1, read on the forward strand.
GGATAGAGGGCATAGGTTGAATTTGTTGGGAAGGGAGAATACTCAAGGGATGAAATTATGAGGTGAGAGAGGAAAGTAGCAAGAGGAGATGGGGAGAGACAGGATAGGGTAAACTATCCCATGTAGAAGAAGCAAGGGGAAGTGGTTGCAAAAGAGGGGGAGAATAAGGAAGGCTAAAAAGGCAAAACCACATTCACATTGAATTTGGTTCAGGGAGAAAATGACATACATACTAAATGGGATATCTCAACCTGCAGCAGGATAGGGGGAAGGGGGATGAGAGGAGGGATGATGGATGGGAGGGCATCCTTGGGGTGAGGGGAGGTTGGAAGTACCCACTATAGAAGAGGGACAGGATCATGTAGGGAATGGACCAGGTGGAGGGTGGGATGAGTGGGAGGGAATTATAAGCAGCCTTGCACAATATATCTACTATGATAATGTTTTGCATAGCTAGACATGTACAACATATACTGAATTACTTATCTCCCAAGAAGGAATGGGTGACAAGGGAGGAAGGAAATGGATCTGAAATTCGAGGTCGTAACATTAAATGTTTCAAATATAAAAAAAAAAAAGAAATGTATGTGTGTGTATGTGTGTGCATGCATATAATAAATGTCATATATGTATATGTTATATATAATAAATATTTCCACTCCTTTATATTATATAGTATATATTTAATAATATGAACCATCTATAAAATATAAATCTATAACAATATAAATAATATAATATTAAAATATATACATATACTACACATACATACACACATATTTACTTTCTTACTTTCATAGGGTTTTAGACTATTAGCCAGAAGGAATTTAGAAGTCATCTAGTCTAACCTTATTTTACAATGAAAAAACTGCTGTGGAGACATTTATAATGGAATTCAAAACAATCATTCCAAATTCAGTCATGTTTCTACTGCAGGTATCTACTATACCAGGTCAAGAAAGTTATAAAAGGGTTTGAATCCAAATTATGTTGGGTATACATGGCTATCATTCAGCAAGTTCCTTAAGCTTTCTTGTCATATATATATGACAACCCCTATATGTGTATGTTATATATAATATACATATATGTGTGTATGTGTATGTGTATGTGTGTGTGTGTATATATATATATATGAATGACCTCACATATAAAGGTGTTAGGCTAGATGACAGATGAGGGTTCTTTTTATCTCAAGAGATATTACATACACATTCACACACATCTAGATACACATTTATGGATATACATATATATTGTTTAGTTGTTTCACTTGTGTCTAATTTTCTGTGGTTTTCTTGGCAAAGATGCTAGAATAGCTTGCTATTACATTCTCCAGCTGATTTTACAGATGAGGAAACTCAGGCAAACAGAGTTAAGTGACTTGTGAAGGGTCACACAGCTACTAAGTGTCTATGGCTAGATTTCAACTCAAGAAGATGAATCTTCCTGATTTCAGGACCAGTACACTCTCTCACTCTCTCTCTCTCTCTCTCTCTCTCTCTCTCTCTCTCTCTCTCTCTCTCTGTCTTTCTCATCCTCTGTCTGTCTCTCTGTTCTTGTCTATCCTTCCATATCTTCATATGCATTTTCAGGTAGACCTCAGGTCAAAATCTCCCTCAAAAACTTTCTAGCTGTGTGACCTTGGGCAAGTCACTTAACCCCTGTGTGTCTAATCCACTGGAGGAAGAAATGGCAAATCACTCCAGTATATTGGCCAAGAAAACTTCTTATGGGGTCTTCGAGAGTCAGACAAAACTGAACAACAATAGCAACAACAAATATATAATAGATAATATATGTGTATATATAGTTTTACAATTTCTTCTAATGAAATTGTTAGACATTCAAAAGATGTTGAATGTTTAAATTGAATAATTTTCTTCAAAGCAACCAAATTATCTCATCCATTCAAAATAATAATGTTGGTACCATTTGATTGTATATTATACATACTCCACATTTATTTCCTTTATTTTCTACATATAATTTAAAGCACTGGATCTTAGTTCCACATATTTTTATTTGAATGTGCCATAAAAAGAAGTATCGGAAATAATTTGATGAGTCTTAAATTTTCTGACCAGTAAGACACGAACTATTAATAAAGAGAAGTCTGGGAGTAAGTGATTACCTCAGAGCTCCTGAGAAGTAAGGGCGAAACACGGTACTAGGCTAATGTTGTTCAGATTTTAAAGCAGATTCCAATGAGTTAAGAAAAATAACAGGTGTGAACACAAAGTCTAAATTTCAAGTAAACAAATTACTTTATGAGGGATGAAATGCTCTCCAGAGAAGAATTCAGATTATATCAGTGAAGACAGAAATAAGAGCACTGTCTCAAAAGTAAAACATGAAAATATAATTATATATCTACAACTTAAATTTAAAGAGATATACACAAAAGATGGGGCAAGGGAAAATACCTGACAATAAAGAAAAAAAGGATAGCCCTATAATAACATTAGAAATACTGTTAGCCATTGTATAGTCACAAATTAGTTGTGGCTAATAGCAAATTTTAAAAACTGCATTTTTTCATTATTTTTATTGTTTTCTATTTTTAAAAAAAACTATGTTAGTTTCAGAAAGAATGAATGGAGCAACTCGGGTGAACAGAATAATGACAAAAGGGGAAAAATGCCAATGTCAGGAGAATGAACTTTGCCTTCAGAAGAATAAAATAAAAATTGTAGATAGAGAACTGAAATGCAAGGTAAGTGAAACAGTTATAAAAAAGAACACTAGTACTTTGAACAAACATAAGTCTTTAAGTCAACATGTACTACATTTCAGGGTTATTCGAATGCTTGCAAATGTCATTGGTGAGAAGCCATAAGTGACCTTTTTTAATGTCATAGAGAATAGAAATGGTGCTGCTGAAAAGGAGAGGGTTAAAGTGTATTCCTCCTTTCAACAAAGGAAAGAAAATAGACTCTTGTAAAATTATAGGCTAATGAACCTGGCTTTGATTATTAGTGGGGAAAGAAACCTACAAAGTATTCTAGAGACAGGCAGAGCAATAGAGAGAGTGCTGGGTCTGGAGTCAGGAAGGCCCATTAAGGCTGGGAAAGCTGTGGCCTCGAGGCCACATGCGACCCTCTAGGCTCAAGCGTGGCCATTTGACTGAATCCAAACTTCACAGAATGTCAAAGAACTGCACTTGAGGACCTAGAGGACCATATGTGGCCTCAAAGCTGCAGGTTCCCCACCCTTACTCTTAGATCAAATACTATCTCAGACACCTAATAGCTATATGACCTTGGTCAAGTAACTTATCCTGTCTGCCACAGTTTCTTCAACTGTAACACGGAAATAATAATAACATCTACTTTCTCAGGGTTGGTCTGAGCTTCAAATGGGACAATATTGTAAAAATTGCTTAGCATATTGCCAGAAACTTAATAGGCAATAAATAAAAATGCTGGACATTATTATTGTTACAACAGAAACAACAACAATTACTACTACTACTACTACTACTGCTGCTGCTGCTGCTGCTACTACTACTACTATTATTACTACTACTATTCTATTATTAAAAGCATGGATTCTGAGCACTTAGGAAGAGAAGTTGTAGTCACCAAAAATGATCATATATTGATTAATAAGAGGTAATGCAGACTAACTTCATTTTAGTCTTCAACAAGTTCCATTATTTCACTTGACTATTTGAGCAGGATTATTCTATGAACAATGTAAATTTATTTCCATAAAATGTTGACAAAATTTTCTCTTGATATCTTTTTGAGGAAAATGGAAGGATCAGAATTAAGTTATAGGTTTAGAATTGGTTAATTGAAGATGACCAAAGAGCAGAATAGGATAGATCAACATTAACCAGGAGAGAGGGATCAAGTATAATGCTATAGTGACCTGTCATTGGTCTTCTTCTGTTCAATATTTCTAGAAATGACTTCATTAAAAACATAGATGGCATGCAGATCAAATTTTCATGCTCTATAGCAAAATTTTTCAGCAGCACTCTTTATGTCAACCAAAAAAATAGAAAGTGAATGCCCAATTATTGGCAGGGCACATGTATACATATATATATATGTATATATATATATATATACATACATATATATATACACACATATATGTGAATGTATGTGCCCGTGTATGTATGTACACACAATACACATATACACATACATATATGAAAGCAATATTCACTCATCCATAAAAGTGCACATATATATAACCATATGATTACATATATGTAGTCATATTTATATATGGTCATATGAATACATATATGTATATGTGTGTTTATATATCATATATACATATATGTATATGTATACACATATACTATATCAACCACACGTACATATTACCATATACATAGTGTGGACACACACATAAGTATATATGTAAGTATATATGCTTTATGCATATAAATACAGACATATATGTATAATTATAGATGAAGTGTATATTTACATATAATATGCATAGGTGTATATACAATAACATATGTTGCTGCATATTTACATATATGCATACATCATAAAAATGATATCAAGAATTCAGAGGAATATGGAGAAGCTTATATGCAATGATGCAAAGTAAAGAAAGCAGACTATAGAATTTATAATGATTACAATTTATACATACAAACATAACACTACATGTAACCAAATTGCTCAAATTCCTTGACCAATCTTGGTTCCAAAAGGCCTATGATAAAATTTAGTTTTATCCCATTGATACAGCTATGGGAACTGAATTCTGCCTTGTCCTTCCAGACACATTCACTTTGTTACTTGAGTTTGCTTTATTCTTTTTGTTTGTTTCTTTTAAAGAACTATTAAATGGAGTTCATATGTAGGGGAAGAGACAGTTATTTAAGGAATACAATGCATCAAATAGCTCAAACACATTTCCCCCACCCCCAAAAAATTAAATGACATGAAAAATGGACAATAATTTAAATGGTTAACTGAATAGGGAAGCAAAAACCTTAATCAAATAATCTAAAATTGAAATAAACTTCATTTGGATTTTTAAAAGTATGTGTGTGTGTGTACATATGTGCATATATTCATGTACATATATACATATACACATATATACACACACACTCTGTATATATATTCATGCACACATACACACAAACACACACACACATATACCACAGTATTAGCAAGAACTGAAAACCATATGGAATATATTTTTAGGTTCAGGTGGTTTTAAGATCTTGTCAATACTGCCGTTCCATAATTCCATTATTTCTATGGCTTTAAGTCTCTCCCCTCTGATTTCCTGGCTCTAAATATTGTGCCAAATTCAATGTAGTCTCTTAGGATCTGAGATTGAGACCTAGGAGCAGCATCAGAGGGCATTTAGAGTCCAGCCCATCATCTCCCAAGCAGAGAAAATAATCTTAAGCAGGTAAAGTAATGGGTCCAAAGTCACAGAGGTAACAGGTGCAAGGGCCAGAAGGTGAGGCCAGGATTTAGAAGGTAATTTCAGCCTTCTTTTCAATGCACGATGCTAACCAAATTTTTAATTCTTAGGACAAATCAGACCACTAGTGTAGATAATGGAGGCCAAAGAAGTCCTCCTTTGCCTCCAGAAGCCTCAATCCACTTTGCTTATTTAATCATAATCAACATTTTAAGGTTTCTGAACCCAGTAGGGTAGTATGAAAACCATCCCTACATTAAGTTGAGAAAGTAAGCATTTATATTTCAGGGTGTAGGTAGAGCATGTATTTCCTCATTGTTTTTACAAAGCTTTCCCTGGGCTTTGACACAGAGGACATTTTATTAAAAAGAAGCCAGGTACTTTATTTATTGTTGGTTTCTCTTCATGGTTCACAGCTTGTAATGATTTGAAGCAACAAAGTATCTATTACAAGGACATATGCATAGAGCACATATGTAAGTACGGAAGATATATCCTAGCTGAGCAGTCCTCTTTTTCTTTCCAGCCCATAATTGATGCATCATCTCCAAAGAGGGTTTTGCAGTGGTTTGAATGAAGATCATGATATAAAATAAATTATGAGATATATTCCTTAGTGTCTCACTCATAAATTATTCTTCCTAAGAATGCTCCTTTGTATTCATAGGTGGAATTAAAATTCTTCAACTGTATATTACTCTCAAATCTCAGGACATTTTAATTAAGGAGCTTCCTTTAAGATGGGAACAAAAATGATCTCTGGCTTTTTCTTTCATCTTATCTTCACTCCAATTCTTTCTCCTACCCCCTCTCACACTATTTGACAGCAACTTTATAAACAACACAAACATATTGGAGGGTGAGGCAGGAGAGGAAAAAAATAGGAGAGGAAAAACAGACAAAAAGTCCATGGCATACCAGAAGATTTTTCGTCATCTTGAAAAATGAAATTAAAACAACTCTAAATAAATCAGAAGTAACATTTTTTTTCAAATATAGGATGATGTAATAAGAATTAGACGTACTAGTAGACACTATCTAGGCCAAGCTTCTCTTTGGAACTTCCCTGTTAATGTACAAGTTACTACCAATTTCCAGTCAACTAGGCTCAAAACTTAGGTGTGATGTGTAACCTCTCTCTCTGTGTGTCTCTCTCTCTGTCTCTCTCTCTATCTCTCTCTCTCTCTGTCTCTCTCTCTTTCTTTCTCTCTCTCTCATACCTCCCTTCCTTATCCAATCTGTTGCCAAATCCTAATTATTTTTACCTTTGGAATATTTCCTATTTCCTCCACTCTTCTAACCCTAACCTAACCCTAACCCTAACCCTCTTCTCTGATACAGACACCAGCCTGGTACATAATCTTAACCACACACACCTGGACTACTGCAGTAGTTTGCTGGTTGGTCACCCTGCCTAAAACTTTTCACCACCCCATCATCCACCATTAATTGTCAAATTAATCTTCCTACAGTATAGATCTAACCATTGTACTTTCCTATTCGATAAATTCCAGTGGCTCCCTGTCACCTAAATATTCAAATTTAAAATGTCGTTAGTATTCAAAACACTTCACAACTTCTCTCCTATTTTTGCAATATTCCTGTACTTTACTTCCCCTCACATACTCTGTAATACTGTGACATTGATCTCCTTGCTGTTCTTCATACAACACTGTCTCTCCACTCCAGGAATTTTTATTGAATATCCCCCATGCCTGGAATACTCTCCCTCTTCATCTTCACCTGCTGGAATCCTGGCCCTCAAGTGTCATCAAAAATTCCACCTTCTATGAGAAGTCTTTCCTGATACCCTTAATGCTAGTGTTTTCCCGCTGTGGTTGTCTCCGATTTGTCCTATATATGTCTTATTTGCATGTAGGAACATTGATATTATCTCCCCTATTAGATTATTGATTCTCTAATAGAAGGGTCTATCTTTGACTTTCCCAATGCTTAATAGAGTTGTGGGCATGTATTAGGTGCTTAATAAATACTTACTGCCTGAGAAAATGGCAGGGGTTGAATTTCAGGCTAGATTGTCTGATCCTAGATATGTTACTACTTGTACTAAACCACAGTGTCTCCATATGGGGGAAAAAGTAAATTTTAGCTAGGATTTTTTTTTCTTTCCTTGAAATAATTTATTCTTTGCTAAAAGCAAATAAATCCAAACCAAAAACATGATTTTGGAGGGCCTAGCTCTGTGATTTATTATAGGGACTTTCAAGTCAGGAAGCTTTCTCTTCCAATATAGGGGACACCTTCTGGACAGTTTATACCCTTAGAATATTTGGGGTGTTGATGGATTAAGTAACTTTCCATAATCATAGAGTCAGTACGTGTCCCAAATTGAATCCAATTCTTAAAGACTTCTCTCGTATGCAATATGTGACCCTCTCTCAAATAATAAAATATTTTAGAATAGGAATATGTTAAGTCTTTCCATTGGAAGCAGCACTGTATCAAAACTAAGCTGTTGGGGTCAGCTAGGTGGCATGGTAAATAAAGCACCAGCCCTGGAGTCAGGAGGAACTGTGTCCAAATTCGACCTCAGACACCTAACACACTTACTAGCTGTATGACCTTGGGCAAGTCATTTAACCCCACTTGCCTTGCCTTCCCCCCTCAGAAAAGCAAATAAAAATTAAAAAATTCTAAGTTATCTTTAAGGATCTATTGTACCTGGCTAAACAGAAGGAAGAGTAAAAAGACAAATCCCCAACAGGTCAAAAGAGGATGTTTCTTGTCCAGTAAAATTTCTTTACATTGACTTTCATAGGATAGAAGATGAAATCTTCTATTTAATGCTACATTGCTTTAGGAAGCAGTGCACGAGAATGAGAAAACAGATTATGTGCTGTTATATTGGTCCATCAGAGAATAAGCTGACTTTTTTTTTTCTTTCAGATCAAGATTGTTTAGTGTCTAGTCTCTGTAACATATTAGGGTCATCTAGATACTTCTAGTGGACTGACAGCCTTTTTACATCGCATGTTTGTTTGCTTGTTTGTTTGTTTTTCTTTTTGGAGGGCAATTGGGGTTAAGTAACTTGCCCAAGGCCACACGACTAGGTTTTTTTGTTTGTGCGTTAAGGGTCTGAGGACGGATCTGAACTCAGGTCCTTCTGACTCCAGGGCCGACGCTCTACTCACTGCGCTAACTAGCCACCCCTACATCCCATGTTCAAAGTTATGGGTGAAGATATTTGAGTTACTTCTTTTTTCAGGTATAAAATACCATTTGACTAGTAATATTGGACACATACACACATGCATACACACACACACACCATTTGTCAAAGATACAACTCTTTTTGTCAGTTTTTAATTATGTGTAAGAATGTAGTCTTCAGTCTAGGAATGTTATATGGAATGACCATGGATTTTTCTGTGAATAGTGAATGTGGCCAGCAGGCATTCCAAGTTACTTACTCCTCCTTTTTAAAAGAGTGTCCAGCTGAATTCTTCCTAGGTGTTGCCTATTCTCTCCATATTGAAGTGTGATCATTTCTATGGTCAGGGCCTTCTCCTCTTTACCTCCTCTCTAGAGAATTAGCAGTCATACCAAGTTACAGGAATTTATTTCCTTTTAATTTAGGGATATTACAATGGACATCAGGTTCACAGGGTCACTTTCTCTGGTACTATATAGAGTTGATAGTAGATATGAAGTTATTAACACAATCATCATAAGTCAGAATCATCCAATCAGGAAAACTCCTATCACTAGACAGGTTTATATCTGAAGTAATTTAAGTTTTGCTTATTTCCAATTAATTAATACATTCCATATAATTGAGGTAGAATCAGTGTACATTAAAGACTTACATAAAATTAGTAAAGTGAAAATATTAGAATTCCAGTTACTGGACAGATATGAGGAGCATGTTAAGGGGGGAAAAAGACTTCAAACTTTCCTCAGTCCTAGAAAAGGTGAGTACAAGTTGTTTCAGTGTGAGTCTTATTCTATGAAATATTTATAGGGACCCATGTTTGCTGTCCCCCTTGTAGGTCATAGATCAGCCCTCCTTTCCATTATTCTTTTAGCTTACTGCTGGCCCTGCCCTGCCAAATCTTTATAGCCGAGCTTGTTAAAGCCAACATTGTTGCAGCTTCTCAGATCTTGGAATCCCTGCTCTTTATTCTCAATCTGCTCTCTTGCACACTGTATATCCCTCCTTTAAAACTCCCAAGGATGCTCAAGTCTGCCTTCTAGCTCATAGAACAAGCTAACATGAATTGTTCTCTGGGCTAAGAGAATGTTTATCCCTCAGCACTACAAATACCAGGATGCCAGTAAATTCCCAAACCAACATTACATATCCATATCCACAGGTTTCATGGGACAGCTGATTCAGAAGGAGATTCAATGGACAGCTGCTTCTGTCATATCAACATGTGGGAGAAAGCACAATAAAATGATCAAAGCTTGCAGAATCAGAGAAATCCATACAAATATAGAACCCCCAAGCATTGCATTTATTTTGTCTTTTTTATCCAGCTATCCATCTATCCATTCACTCATTTATACACCCATCCATCAATTCATTATGTATTTGTTCATTCATTCACTTATCCATCCATCCATCCATCCAATAGGCATTTCTTATGTGCTTACAATGTGTCAAATTCTTAGGTGATACAAAAACAAAAAATGAAACAGCACCCGATTCCAGGGAGTTGAAATTCATAGATATTGGATTGGAAGGATATTTCCACAGGCCATCTTTCTCAAATTTCTTCATGTTGTAAATGAAGAAACTGCCAGGAACTGAAAGGTTAAGTGCCTTGTGCAGAGGCAGATAGATAGATCAATAGATAAATATTGGAGTTCTGATTTGAGCAATGTGCTAAAAATGTGATCATTTCTCTTTAATTAAAAACATATAGAAAAATAACAAAGTGTAAAATTGTAGATAGTAAATACAAAACCATTTCCAAAGGGTAGGACTCTACAGGAGGCAATATCTGAGCTAAAGGTCTTAGGAAGGTAGGGATTCTGTACAGTAAATAAAAGAAGGGAGTGCATTCCTTCGTAATAAGAAATGATAAATTTGGAAAAGGAAGACAATTTAAAGGTCAATGAAATCAATAGTTTCATTATTCATATGAAGAAACTAAGACTTATTAAGGTAGAGTAACTTGTCTACAGTTATACTGTTACTATGTGTCAAATAGAAGATTTGAACCCGTGTTCCTGTCTCCAATAGCAATACTCTTACATTTCTTTTCTTTATTTCTTTTTTTTGTTTGTTTTTCCTTTTTGGAGGTGGGGAGGGCAGGGTAATTGGGGTTGTGACTTGTCCAAGGTTATATGGCTAATAAGTGTTAAGTGTCTGAGGCCATATTTGAACTCAGGTCCTCCGGAGTCCAGGGCCAGTGCTCTACTCACTGTGCCACCTAGCTGCCCTGCCAATACTCTTTCTAACACAATATCCTGGCCCTATAAATGTCTCAAGCTCTAAATCTGTGATCTTGTTTGACATTTTATTCTCAGCCCTTGATTTTTCACTTTCTAGAATTATCATGATATCCATTCAGTTTTGCTTATACTTTAGAATTATTCATTGACTAACTCATACCCTGTCTCCTCAGTCCAATATAGGGTTCACCTTCCTTTTACCAAGGGCCTTTTCCAACCACTGGCACAGGCAAGCCCATCCATCAGATTAGTGAAGACCTATAATTTGTTTCTAAGCATAGATATCCCAACATTCTCAAGAGAAAGAAAAAAAATAAAAGAATATTCACTCAGTTAGAATGGTGGTTCAAGAAGTAGAGAAAAGATGAGATCCTGACATAAGCTGTGTTTAATTGTGAGGCTAAACTCTGTGAATAACTAAATTTTCTGAATAAATAAGAATATTGGGATAGGACCAACATGGTAGACTATTAGCAAGCACTCAACTGAATTCTGCCAAATTTCAATCCAAATAACTTTAAAAGAACGTGTCATGATAAATTTTGGAGCAACAGAACCAAAAAAAAAAAAAAGTCAAGTGAAACAATTTTCCAGCCTAAAATAACTTAGAAGTTCAGCAAGAAAGGTCTATCTTACTAGAGTGGTGGGTGTCCCAAACTGTATTGTAAGCAGTAGGCCTTGGAAGTAACTGCATAAGCAGCAGGAGTAGTTTTGGTAGCTCTCAGTCCATAGATAGTAATGGAATAAGACAGCAGGTCAGAAAAAGATCACAGGAGATCTTTGTTGATGCTGGGTTCAGGACCCTCTTGCATTGTTCCAAGTCCTAGTTTCTGGGTGAAGAGGAACACTAACACGGGTGAACAGAGAGCCTGTTCATATTTCCAAGGCATAAGGGAACAGTAGCTATTTTGGCTATAGGAGAGCATGGACCTGATCAGAGTTACAGGATCAAGAGTAGTGCTAGTACTTGAAACTACAGGGGAAGAAAGTCCCTTCTTGGGTAAAGACCAGAGCACAGGGCAGAAAAGAAGTGACCATATCTCTTCTTATATCATACAACCCTGGAAGCATCAGAAACCTAGAGATGCCCAGAAATAGGCTGGAAAATGGGCAAACAACAACCACAGGAAAGTATTTGACTATAATAAATTACTGCTGCTGCTGTTTGTCCTTCATTCTTGAAGAACACCATGACATCAGGGAGATGATTCCATAATATGCAAATGAATTTTATTTCAGGTAAGGAGAGTTGTGGAAAGTCACCAGCCTCACTTTCTCCTCTGGAGTCATCTGGGTTCAGTGGCCAGATATGAATCAGGTCAACTGGAGATGGCCCACGATGCAATGGGGGACCTTGGCCTTTCTAAGCTAAGGTCTTTAACCTATCTCAATTTGACTAAGGCAGTGCCCATATACTGATTAAGGCTTAATAAAAATGAAGAAAAGAATGGCCTCATTAAAAATATATATTTGGAAGGGGAAGACCCTCAGGGTTTCTGGTGAAAACAGAAGCAATTATTATTTACGTTCAATCTTAGTCTATTAGTGTCCAAACAGTGGCCAATAAGGCTTGGTCTAGGAGCAGGGTTATTTGTGGTTAAGGCTGGCCTTTAAGATGAAACAAAACAAGAAAATAAGTTCCAGGTGACAGTGAAGATCAAGACACAAATTCAGAAGAAAAATAAATGTCAAAACAGCTAGAAGCAAAGCCTTAAAGGGGAAAAAATATAAATTGGACACAAATCCAACAAGAATTCCTGGAGGCACTGAAATAGAATTTTAAAAATTAAATAAAAGAGGTAGAGGAAAAATGTTTTTAAAAAAATGAGAGAGATACAAGATAATTATAAAAAGACAGTCTACACCTTGGTAAAAGAATCAGAAAATCTACTTAAGAGAACTCTTTAAAAAGCAGAAAAGATAAAATAGGAAAAGAGGTAGAAAAGTTCACTGGAGAAAATAATTCCTTAAAAATTTGATTTGGGCAAGTGTAAGCTAATGACTACATGAGAGATTAAAAAACAATAAAATAAAATCAAAATAATGAAAACAGGATAAAATGTTAAATATATCCCTGGATAAAAACAACTGAGCTAGAAAATATATTGAGGAGAAATAATTTAAGAATTATTGGATTAATTGAAAGTCATGATCAAAGAAGAGCATACACATAAATTTTCAAAAAATTATCCGGGAAAACTGTCCTGACTGATATCCTGGAACCACAATATGAAATAGAAAGTGAAAGAATCTATAGATCATCTCTTGGAAGAGATCCCAAAAGGAAAATTCCCAGGAGTAGTTTAGCCAAATTTCAGAGCCTCCAAGTCAAGGAAAATATATTGTAAGCAGCCAAAAAGAAGTAATACAAATATTGTGGAGCCATAGTTAGAATCACACAAGATTCAGTAGCTTCCACATTAAAGCCTCAGATGGTTTGGAATATACAACTCGAGAAGGTAAATGAGGTAAGATAATAACCAAGAATAACCCATTAAGAAAAAAGCTGAACACACTCCAAGTAATAAGTAAATAAATAAATGAATGAATAACATTTAATGAGATAGAGGATTTTCAAAAATTCCTGAAGATCATAGATGAATAGAAGATCTGACCTAAATACAAGGCTCAAGAGAAGAATAATGAAAACTTATAAAGAAAATAAAGCTAATAAAGAAAAATGAAAGCTTAATCATAAGGGATTTTATAAAGTTAAATGTTTTGCATTCCTACATGGTAGGATGAAATTTTAATTCCTAATAATTTTATCATTATTGAGGCAGTATAGAAGTAGTATATATAGACAGAAAGCAGGGTACATTGATTATGAGGGGATGATATCAAAAGATCAGAATAGAGAAAGAGATATGAACAGGAAGAGAGAGGAAGGGAGAGAATAAATAGGGAAAATTATCTCATATTAATGATGCATAAAAGGAAAAGCTTTTCCAGTGGATAGAGAAGATGGGCGTGGAAATAATGTCCGAAGCTTACTCTCATCAGAATTAGATCAAAGAGGAAATGACATAAGCACTCAGGTATAGAAAGATATCTTACCCTACAAGAAAACAGGAAGGAAAAGGAATAAAAGGAGGAGGGGGTTATAGGAAAGAGGTCAAACATAGGGAGGAAGAAGTAAGAAGAAAAATAGACCTTTGAGAGATAGGATAAAAAGAAAGAGGGAAAGATAAACAAGAAAAAATGATGGAAGGAAATTCACAATTATTAATCATAACTGTGAATTTGATTCAAATGAACTCACCCATAAAATGGAAGCAGACCACAGAATGGATTACAAACCAAAACCCAACAATATGTTATTTGTTAAAAATGCATGAAACATAGACATAAAGTAAAGATATTATATTGAGCAGAATCTATTGTGCTTCAGCTGAGGGGGAGAGAAGAAAAATAAAAAAGCAAGGAGTAGCAATCAAGATCTCAGACAAAACAAAAGAGAAAATAAATCTTGTTTTAAAAAGAAAAGTAAGGAAACTGCATCTTGCTAAAAGATACCATATAGGCAAAGGCAGTTGAATGGCTGAGAAGATAGAATGCTGGGCCTGGAATAAGGAACACTAGTTCAAATCCAACCTCAGGTACTTAATAGCTGTGTAACCGCTGGTAAATCAGTTAACTTCTGTTTGGTTTAATTTCAGAGAATGAAATGGCAAACTACTCTGGTATCTTTGCCTAGAAAACCCCATGGACAGCACTGGTGTGCTATGGCCCATGAGATAATAAAGAGTCAGACACAAATGGATATTTGAACCACACCACAGACAATGAAATAACATCAATACTAAATGTATATGCACCAAATAGCATAACATCCAAATTCTTAAAGGCAAAGTTAAATGAGCTATAGGAAGAAATGGAAAACAAAACTAAAATAGTGGGAGAACTCTGCTTTCCAGTATCAGAACTAGATGTATCTAACCACAAAATAAACAAGAAAGAAGTTAAGGATACGAATAGAATTTTTAAAAAGTTAGATATAATGGTCTTTTGTAGAAAACTGAATGTGACTAGAAAGAAGTACATATTTTTTTCTCAGTTGTACATGGCTCCTTCACATAAATTTACCATGTATTAGAAAAAAACTCACAACCAAAACCAAAACATAGATCTATTAAAATAATCCTTTTCAGATTGTAACAAAATTATATTAAATAAAAAGACCATGGAAACAGATTAATATTAATAGGAAATTAAATAATACCATCCTAAAACATGAGTGTGTCAAAGGAAAAAAAAATCACTAAAAAATTACTACAGTTGGGGCAGCTAGATGGCGCTGTGAGTAGAGCATTGGCCCTGGAGTCAGAAGGAACTGAGTTCGGATCCAGCCTCAGACACTTAATGCACAGACTAAACAAAAACCTAGCCGTGTGATCTTGGGCAAGTTACTTAACCCCAACTGCCCTCCAAAAAAAAAAAAAAAAAGGCAAAAAATAAAATAAAATAAAAATTTTTTAAAAATTCCTACAGTAAGTCCACATTCCAAAATTTGCGTGTTATAATGAAAGCAGTACTTGGGGTAAATTTTTATCTCTAAATGTTTACATCAACAAAAGAGAGGAAAACCAAATCAAATAAATTCAACAAGCAACTGAAAAAGATAGAAAAAGAACAAATTAAGAATTCTCAATTAAACACCAAGTTGAAAATCCTGAAAAATTCTAAGAAAAGATTGATAAAATTGAAATGTAAGAAAATCACTGAATTAATAAATAAAACTAGGAGCTATTTCAATGAAAAAAACCAACAAAATTAATAAACTCTTTGTTAATTTGATTTTTTTAAGAAGAAAAGCAAATTATTAGCATAACAATGAAAAATATTAATTCACCACCAATGAAGATTATATAAATGCAATTATTAGAAGTTGTTATGTAATTCTATGTTAATAAATACATAAATTTAATTGAAATAGATGAATATTTAAGAAAGTATCAACTGTCTTGATTAACAAAAGAGGAAAGTATATAACATGATCTTAGAAAAAAATTGAACAAGCCATAGATTAGCTCCCTAAGAAAAATTTCCCATGGCCAGATGGATTCACAAGTAAATTCTACCACACTTTTACAGAATAATTAATTTCAAAAAAAATTTTTTTAAAGAGACAAAAAAGAACCTCCAAGTTCCTTCTATGACACAAATACAGTGCTGATACCTAAACCAGGAAGAGCAAAATGGAGAGAGAAAACTATAAACTGATTTTCTAATGAATATTGATGCAAAATAAATAAATAAATAAAATACTAAGAAGAAGATTACATCAATATATGACAAACATTATACACTATGTCAGGAATGCAGGGCTAATTCAATATTAGGAAAACTATCAACATAATTGATCATATCAATAATAAAAACAATAAAAGTCATATGATTATCTCAACTGATGCAGAAAAGAAGCTTTGTGGCAAAATACAATACTTGTTCCTAGTAAGAACACTAAAAAGCAAAGAAATAAATGGAGCTTTCCTTAAAATGATAAGTATTATCTATTTAAAACCATCACCAAACACTATCTAATTTGGAGATAAGCTCAAAGTTTTCTTGATAAGAACAAGAGTGAACTAAACATGCGCATTATCACCACTATAATTCAATAATGTGAGAGGATTCTATAGCAATGAGTCAAGACAAAAATATTGAAGGAATTAAAAAGTAAATGAGCAAAAATTATTTCACTTTGCAGACAATATGATGTACTATTTCAAGAATCAAATAAAAACTACTTGAAATGACTAAAATTTTCAACAATGGTGCAATGTATAAAATGAACTACATAGATCATCAGCATTTTTATAATCACCCAAAAACTCCAGGAGGAAGATATAGAAAGAGAAATTTTGTTTGATGTAATTGCAAACAATATAAAATAAAATACTTAGGCATCTACCTGCCAAGACAAACAATATGAACACAATTACAAGGCACTTTTCATACAAATAAAGAAACATTTACAAAATTGGAAAAATATTAATTGTTCATGTATAGCCCAAGTCAAATTACTAAAAAAAAGAGGGGAAAGTTTACTGGAAGTTTATCTTATGACTTCATTTCTCAAATACATAAGGTGTTGACTCAAATTTAAAAAAATATAAGTCTTTCTTCAACTGATTAATGGTAAAAGGATATGGATAGGCAGTTTTCAGAAGAAATCAAAGCTATCTGTAGTTATATAAAATACAGAAAATACAAATTAAAACAACTCTGAGGTATAAGCTCATATTTATTATATTGCCTAATATGACAGAAAAGGAAAATGAATAATGTTGGAGGAGATGTGGGAAAATGTGGACACTAATGCACTGTTGCTGGAGTTGTGAACTCATCCAACCATTCTGGATATCAATTTGGAACTAGGTCCAAAGCTCTGTAATATCCTTTGACCTAGCGATATTTGGTCTGTATTGCAGAGATCTCAAAGAAAAGTGAAAAGATCCTTTATGTACAAATTTCTTTATAGCAGGTCTCTTTGTTGTTGTTAAGATTTGAAAATCTGGAGGATGCCCATTAATTTGGGAATGGATGAAAAAGTTATGGTATATGATTGTGATGGAACACTACTGCATTTTAAGAAATAATGAGCAGGATGCTTTCAGAAAAACCTGGGAAGATGCATACATACATACACATATAGATACACACATATATATACACATACATTTACATGTATATAAGTGTGTTTGTATATGTATGTACGTGTATATACATACACACACTCATGCAAAGTGAAGTAAGCAGAACTAGGAGAACACTGTACACAGTAAAAGAGTATTGTACTATGATCAGCTGTGAAAGCCTTAGCTATTCTTAGCAATACCATGATCCAAGACAATTCCAAAGGACTTATAATGAATAACCCCCAGGGAAAGAACTGGTGGATTCTGAATGCAGATTGAAACATACTTTCAAACTTTATTTTTCTTGGGGTTTTTTTGATCTATATTTTATTTTGCAACATGCCTAATATGGAAATGGTTTATTTTCAATTACTGCACATGTACAATCTATATAAAATTCCTTACTTTTTTAATGAGGTTGGAGGAAATTTGAAACTCAAAATTAAAAAAAAAGAATGTTAAAAATATGTATGTAATTGTGAAAAAATTAAATGTAAATAAATATATTGGGTCCTCCTAATGTTCTGATATGGTATGAAGGCAACATATAAGACAAAAAATACATACACACACACTCCTGAATGTATATTATATTTATTATAGTACATGTAATATTAATTATATTATACCACATTATATTTGCAATTTAATTTAATTAACTTGAGTATAGAAATGGAAAGTCTCACCTAGCCCATCCCCTCATGGTAAGGAAATTCAGGATAATAATTTAAATAACACATTATTAGCCCTTTAGAATTATATTCGACAAATAAAAACACGCTTTTGCAGCTGCCTATAGAAACTATAATGTGAAAGCCATCAACCATGGTTTGAATATCTACAAGAAATGGGAAAACAGGAGAGTTGGATCCCATTTTCTTCTCTCCCTTTACTGAGCAAAGAAAAAGGAAGCTAAAAAGAATAAACATATTAATCCCCATTACTATATATTTTAGTCTTAAATTTCTGTAGGATTTAAGGGGCAATGTAGAGAAGAATGGAATGCATAATAAAATTTTACAAAGTTTTAAGCTAGGTGGTGCAGTGAATAGAGCATCGGCCCTGGAGTCAGGAAGACCTGAGTTCAAATCCGGGCTAGCCGGGTGACCATGAGCAAGGCGCTTAACCCCAATTGCCCACTCTTCCCCCCTCCAAAAAAAAAAAAAAGTTTAAAAAAATCAGGAATAATTCCAGCCCCTGTATTATACAGGCAGGCAGTTTCTAAACTTCCAGGCTGGGGGCTGAATGCAGCCTGAGAAGCCTCTCTCTCCACTGGGGGCGCAACTCTCCTACCTGGCTCCAATGATCCGTTCCCTCTGAGAGATGACTCTGATCCGTCCTTGATATATGTAAGGACAGATTGCCTTCATATGCTTCAATCAAATCATTACAACTAGGGGAATGTAGAAGCAGATATGAGAATCTAGCTGTATTTCATTAAGACAAATACTGAGGGGGAGGAGCCAAGACAGTGGAGTAGAAACAGCTCATACAAGCCACTCTGCCCCCAGATTCCTCTCAAACTATGTAAAAGGGGACTCTGAACAACTTCTGGAGCCCCAGCACCCACAGAACGACACAGAGAAGCTAACCTCCCGCTGAGGACAGCCCAGCAGCCCTGCAGGAAGGACCAGCACAGTGGTCTGGGACCTGGAAGCACAAAGGGCGCAGATCACAGGAGTCTTGGGGGGTAATCGCTCTTGCTTTAACCTCCCTGGATCTGGATTGTGATCTAGGGTGGAAGTCGTGGGTGGGTTTACAGCTTGCCAGAAATGGAAGTTGCCCCCCACACAATTGGGACGAAAATTCCTCTATCTGGCCTTAAAGCCATAGTGTGGCAACAAGCCCAAAAGTCAAGCAATTAAGTGGCAACATGCCAAGGCAAAGGAAACAGAAAAATGCAACCCTAGACTCCTATTTTGGGGGCATAGAGCGGGAAAAGGACTGTGAGGTCAGAAGTCCTGCTCCAAAAGCCCCAGGGGAAAACATGAGCAGGTTGCAGGCCATAGAGGACCTTAAGAAGGACTTTAAAAATCAAATAAGAGAAGTGGAGGAAAAATTGGAAAGAGAAATGAGAAGGATGCAGGAAAAGTATGAAATGAGGGTCAACAGCCTGACTGAGGAAAACAAAACCTTAAAAAATAGACTAACTCAAATGGCAAAGGAGGCCCAAAAGGGCAATGAGGAGAAGAATGCCTTAAAAAGTCGAATTTGCCAGATGGAAAAAGAATCTCAAAAGTTCACTGAGGAGATTCATTCCTTCAGAGTTAGACTGGAGCAAATGGAAGCTAGTGACTTTATGAGAAATCAAGATGCTGTTAAGCAGATCCAAACAAATGAAAGATTAGAAGGCAATGTGAAATATCTCATGGGAAAAACCACTGACCTGGAAAATAGATCCAGGAGAGACAATTTAAAAATTATTGGACTACCTGAAAGCCATGATCAAGGAAAGAACCTAGAAATCACCCTTCAAGAAATTCTCAAGGAAAACTGCCCTGATGTTTTAGATCCAGAGGGCAAAATAGAGGTTGAAAGAATCCACAGATCACCTCCTGAAAAAGATCCCAAAAAGAAAACTCCCAGGAATATTATAGCCAGGTTCCAGAATCCCCAGATCAAGGAGAAAATACTACAAGCAGCCAGGAAGAAACAATTTCAATATTGTAGAAACACAATCAGAATAGCCCAGGACCTGGCAGCTTCTACACTGAGGGATTGAAGGGCATGGCATATGATATTCCAGAGGGCAAAAGAACTGGGAATGAACCCAAGGGTCACCTACCCAGCAAAACTGAGTATTTTGTTTCAGGGGAAAATATGGTCATTCAGTGGAATAGAGGACTTTCAAGCATTCTTGAGGAAAAAACCAGAATTGAATAGAAAAATTGACATCCAGACACAGGAAGGAAGAGATGCCTGAGAAGGTAATCGGGGAAGAGAGATCAAGGGGAACTTATCAAAGTTGAACTATTTACATTCCTATATGGAAAAACAATAACTGTGACTGATGATATCTTTCTCACTATGAAAATAATGGAAGAAGTGGATGTGGTCATATGAATACATATGTGAATGTGTGTGTATATGGTTACAGTTATATATGGATAGAGGGTATAGGTTGAATTTGTTGGGAAGGGAGAATACTCAAGGGATGAAATTATGAGGTGAGAGAGGAAAGTAGCAAGAGGAGATGGGGAGAGATAGGATAGGGTAAACTATCCCATGTAGAAGAAGCAAGGGGAAGTGATTGCAAAGGAGGGGGAGAATAAGGAATGCTAAAAAGGCAAAACCACATTCACATTGAATTTGGTTCAGGGAGAAAATGACATACATATTAAATGGGATATCTCAACCTGCATCAGGATAGGGGGAAGGGGGATGAGAGGAGGCATGATGGATGGGGGGGCATCCTTGGGGGTAGGGGAGGTTGGAAGTACCCACTATAGAAGAGGGACAGGATCATGTAGGGAATGGACCAGGTGGGGGTGGGATGAGTGGGAGGGAATTATAACCAGCCTTGTACAATATATCTACTATGATAATGTTTTGCATAGCTAGACATGTACAACATATACTGAATTACTTATCTCCCAAGAAGGAATGGGTGACAAGGGAGGAAGGAAATGGATCTGAAATTCGAGGTCGTAACATTAAATGTTTCAAATATATATAAATACTATTATTAATACTCTTTTGCTTGTAATAGGGAGATAAGATGTACAGGCATTGGGACACAAAGATTCACCTTCCTCTAATGGAAAAGTCGATGGGGGTATGGGAGAAGGTATGGGAGAGAGCAGATTGGAGGAAGATATATCTAGTGGGACTACTATTCTGGGAGGTTGGGTCGGGGAATAATGGGGGGAAATTGATTGTAACTCAAAATCTGGCGGAAATGAATGATGTAAAACAGAAGTTAATAAAGCATTTGTTTAAAAAAAATAGACTGACTCAAATGGCAAAGGAGGCCCAAAAGAGCAACAAGGAGAAGAATGCCTTAAGAAGTCGAATTTGCCAGATGGAAAAAGAATCTCAAAAGTTCACTGAGGAGATTCATTCCTTCAGAGTTAGACTGGAGCAAATGGAAGCTAGTGACTTTATGAGAAATCAAGATACTATTAAACAGATCCAAACAAATGAAAGAATATAAGGCAATGTGAAATATCTCGTGGGAAAAACCACTGACCTGGAAAATAGATCCAGGAGAGACAATTTAAAAATTATTGGACTACCTGAAAGCCATGATCAAGGAAAGAACCTAGAAATCACCCTTCAAGAAATTCTCAAGGAAAACTGCCCTGATGTTTTAAATCCAGAGGGCAAAATAGAGGTTGAAAGAATCCACAGC